>CAMZMU010000052.1:62776142-63015526 GCA_947311845.1 Poa pratensis
TGATGTCCACATTCACCTGATGTATCTCAAGGAGCATCTCCTTGCCCTCGGCTGGCTCCACACAACGCTGTAGCACCTCGGTTGCACTCCTCTTGTATAACTCCTTGTTGATGATGGTGTAAGCCTTGGACCTCCTCTGCACTCGCCTAGCTTCGGTTTCATCATTTGGCAAACTCCCCTCCGACATGAACTTCATGATTTCTTCAGCCCATTCCGGTACTGGATGCAAAGGGAATAAGTGCTCATCTACTTCCACTGGTTCGGCCGCCATTATTTCTTCTATCAGCTTCTGCCCATTCCCTAAGATTCGGTTATCACCACCTTCTTCTCTGCTCCTCTTTCCTAAGATCCGGTTAGCAGTCCCCGGGTCTCGCCATGCAGTCCCCGGGTCTTCCCCAATGTACTCGACATCAACATTCATAGGGACAGCCTCAGATTCTTGCTTTGGGATAAAAATTGACTCGGAATCAGGCGAAGGTTTGATTGAAGGGACCCTTAGGTGATTCAAGGATATCCCGGGTGGAATTGCATCCCTAGACGACCCGAGTTTTGACAGGACATCAGCAGCTTCGTTCTCCAACCGAGGTATGTGCTTGTACTCGCAGCCTTCAAAAAATCCTGAAATTTTCTGGACATGAAACCGATATAGTGCCATATTGGCATCAAGAGCATCCCAATTTCCAGAAGATTGCTGCACAACTAAATCCGAATCACCAAAACATTCTATTCGGCGGATGCCGATGTCCCTGGCCACATTAAGCCCATGGATCAGTGCCTCGTACTCGGCCACATTGTTTGATGCTGAGAAATGAATCTGCAACACATATCGCAATTGATCTTGCTTCGGTGACGTGAGTACCACCCCAGCACCTAATCCGATTTTGGTTTTGGAGCCATCAAAGTGCAACTTCCAGTAATTGTAATCCGGCTTGGGTGGCTCATACTGCATTCGGCCCAGTCACAAAGGAAATCTGGTAAAGCCTGAGACTTGATAGCATCCCTTCTCTCATAATGCGGGGTGTAAGGAGATACTTCTATTGCCCACTTGGCAACCGGCCAGTCGCATCTTTGCACCCAATGATTTCCGCGATTGGAGCTTCACATACCACGGTAATCGGGTGTTCTTGGAAATAATGTTTCAACTTTTTGGCCGCCAGGTATACCCGTATGTCATCTTCTGGTAGTGGGATAATTTTGCTTTGAGGTTGAGATCACCTCACTTAAATAGTACACCGGTCTCTGCACGGATTTACCCTCCTCTTCTCGTTCTACCACTATGACCACACTCACGACCCGGTTAGTGGCCGCAATGTAAAGTAGCATTGGCTCATTCGGCAAAGGTGACGCCAGAATTGGTGCAGTGGACAACATCTTTTTTAATTCGTTGAAAGCCGAATCTGCCTGCGGGGTCCACGTGAACCCGGTGCTCTTTTTCATCAATTGATACAAGGGCAAGGCTTTTTCTCCTAGCCGACTCACAAACCGACTTAACGAGGCTAAACACCCTGTGAATTTTTGTACATCTTTTAGACATCTAGGCAATTTCATTCTTTCTATGGCTCGGATTTTAGCCGGATTCACCTCAATACCTCGGCTTGATACAAGGAAACCGAGCAACTTTCCAGCCGGGACACCAAAGGTGCATTTATCCGGATTCAATTTCAACCGATATTTTCTCAAGTTCACAAATGTTTCCTCGAGATCCTCGAGGAGAGTGTGTTTTTCTTTAGTTTTGATGACGATATCATCGACATACACCTGCACATTCTTGCCCATTTGGGAGTGTAAGCATTTCTGCATACATCTCTGATAAGTTGCACCGGCATTTCTCAAACCGAAACACATGACACGATAGCAATACGCCCCGTACGGGGTAATAAAAGCAGTCTTTATTTGATCTTTAGGGTTCAGTGGTATCTGGTGAAAACCAGAGTACGCATCAATAAAAGACAACAACTCACCCCAGCAGTAGAATCGATCACTTGATCAATCCGAGGTAAAGGAAATGGATCCTTCGGGCACGCCTTGTTTAGGTTGGTGAAATCGATGCACATGCGCCACACCTTGACCACCGCTGGTTCGTCCTTCTTCTTCTCTACCAGAACCGGATTGGATATCCAGTCTGGATGCAACACCTCCATAATGAATCCGGCTGCAAGCAACTTAGCCAGCTCATCCAGCACCACTTTTCTTCGATCATCTGAGAGACGCCGAGTCGGTTGCCTCACCGGTTTTACATCGGCCTGACAAATAAAGAGTGCTCTGCCAACTCCCTCGGAACACCAGGCAGGTCCTTAGCCGACCATGCAAAGATATCCCGATTCTCACGGAGGAAGTGACAGAGCGCGCTTTCCTATTTCTCATCCAGCCCGGCACCAATGATGGCCATGCGCTCCGGGTTCTCCGGGTCAATGGGATCTTCTTTGTTCCTTGGGCATCTCAAATGTTGCACCTCCATCCGGATTGGTCATAGCCAGCACACCGAGCTGAGCTGACTTCGCCATTGCCACCACCTCATGCATCTTGCTCTTCTCAGCTTGGATCACCAATGATTCGGCTAAGGTGGAACCGATGTGGCACACTGTATGGCCTTTTGTAATCTCCCGCAACAGTGATAATACCATTCGGGCCTGGCATCTTTATCTTGAGGTAGGCCACATGGGTGGATATCATGAACTTGGCTAACGCAGGCCGGCCAAGTAGAGCATGGTATGGGCTCTCCAAATCTACCACCTCGAACTCGAGACTTTCAAGCCGGTGATTGTCCTTGGTACCAAACAGCACATCTACCCAGATCTTACCCATTGGGGAACAAGACACCCCGGGTACTATACCATGGAAGGTACAACTGCTCTGCTGCAACTGATTCGGCGAAATACCCAACTTGACCATTGTGTCCCGATACATGATGTTTATGGCACTGCCATTGTCAATCAAGACTCGGCTAAACCTCACGTTAAGCTTGGGTCCTACCAAAGTCGGATCCACCACTAGTGCATAGTTTCCTGGACTTGGCATAATTCTGGGGTTATCAGCCCTGCTCCACGTGATCTCCTGCTCGGACCAATTCAGGTATTTTGGGACTGCTGGTATGACTGCATTCACCTCCTTCGCCCTTCGCAGCTGACTTTTCTTGTCAGTTGGCTCGGTCACAAAAACCACATAACTTTGATGAGCCTCCTTGTACTCATTACCGGGGTATCCACCTTGCCGACTTGGACCAGCACCATTGTCATTGCCTCCCATGTTTACCAGGTTAACCGGCTTTGTGGCTGCCGGTCTCGGAGCTCCTGCGTTCACCGGGATTGTATTGGCTCCGGTTAAAGGCATATTCGGCCTGAAATTCGGTCTAGGAGCACCTCTCTGAGGTGGTCCTCTCTGACCCTCCGCCTGAATGCGATGATGCCAGCTACAATTCCGAGTTGAATGATTGGCCGGCTTGCGTGGGTCTGTTGTGTGATAACAGCAAGGCCCGTCCAATCTTGCCTCAAAGGTTAGAGGAGGACTCGATCCATCCCACACCTTCTTTGGCCAGGCACCTTGATTCGGCCTCCAAGCTGGACCCTCAGTCTTTTGTCTCTGACCATCTCCTGCTCCAGGATGATCCATATTCACTGCAGCCACCTGATCTGAACCGTATCTATAATCCGGATCTCTTCTTTTGTAACCGAATTCATGTCGGTCATTGGGCCTCAATGGTCCTACTCGGTTATTAACCGGTTGCCTCCTGCTTGTTCCCACTGCATCCAATGCGGGCTGTGTCGGATCACCTAGAGCGTACGTATCTGCTATCCGGATCGTTTCCGCCAGTGTCTTGGGCATATCCCTCTGGAGCTTCTGCCAGAGCGGGGTGCCATGTCGGCAACCCTGCGCAAACCAAGAAATCGCCTGCTCCTCCACGACACCTTCGCAAGAGTTGCGAATGTTGCTCCACCGAGTTAAGAATTCTCGGTCTGTTTCCCGTTCTTCCTGCTTGCACGCAGCCAGGAGCTGAGGTCGGTTAGGCCTCTTGTAGGTGCTGGAGAAATTACTGTAAAATGCCTCCTCCAAGTCCATCCAAGAGTTGATACTACCCGGCGGTAAGTTGTTCAGCCAAATCCGGGCTGGCCCTTCCAACATGTGCGGGAGATACCGGACCGCCCATCGGCGATTGCCCCCCGCAATGTGCACTGACGATACATAGTCTATTAGCCAATCTTGTGGCTTTGTGTTGCCATTATATGGCTTTGTGCTTCGGCCAAGCTGAAATAACGGCACACTCGGTTCGTTCATGATCCGAGGTCCAAAACATGGAGGACCCGGTGGGCCTTGCTCTTCTAGCTTCTCGGACTGGTAAATTCTATCCAACTTGAGACGCTGATCATTCGGATCTAATGCCCGAGGTCCCAGTCTTGATGCAAGTGCATTATCATACGTCTGGTATCCGGCTCGCGCCATAGCCGAATTTCCGTCATCATAGCGGTAACCCGCCTGGCCACCACCTTGCTGTTGCGCTCGCACAATCACTTGCTGCCCAGGAGGACGAGGTGGTTGACCTCGGCCAGCCGAATTGCCCCTTCCAGCTCCCGGGTAACCTCGTCCACCACTGTTTCTACTTTGGCCACCTCTTCCTTGAGCGGCTAGCTGCTTGCCGGCATACTCAGCATCATAGGTCTGCAGCTGCTTGCTCTTACCCGAGTTCACGCTCTGGGCCCGGTCAACTCCGACGTGCGGGGATGACGCCTGCCCCTTGGATCTCTGGCTAACAGCCTTAACCGACACTACTACCGAGAAACAGAAACACCTGCATCCGGATTGGCTTTCCGGTAAGCCTCATTCTGCCGGTTACACACATCTACTAGCTCATTGACTCTCTCTGCCTGCTTCCGCCAGGCGTCCCCGGTTAGTGTGCTCAACTCGGCTCGCGCTGCCGCTGCAGCCCTAAGATTCTTAGCCGGGGAGCTATACACCGGCTTGCCTGTGCCAGATCTATGACTAGTAGCCTTACTGGAGCTCGATCCTGCAGCTCTAGCTAACTCGTCATTGAGGTCCTTACCCCGGTTACGCAACTCGGCTTTTTTGCGAGCGATGCACTACAGGAGTAAAACCCTCGGTGATACCATTGGCAGCATTGTACTCTCTCATATCTCTATCAAAGGCTTGCCTAGACTCCACCACTAACCGGGCTTCTTTTTGCAACCTCAGGCGCTCTGCCTCTAGCTGAGCTACAGTGAGCTCTACATCTGCCCCAGGTGCCACTGGCCGAGATAGCTTCTCCAGGACATCTCTAAGGGAGCCTCCCTACTTGACATGCCAAGCGGGCCAACCGGATCTGGTCTCTCCTTTGGGAACTTAGCTGTCCGAGTCGGCTTGCCAACCGGATCAACTGGCGTGGCCAGCTCCTCGGGCATGCTTTTGCTGGCATCTCCTTTGCCAGCTGCTGCACTTGGCCCGGTCATCATCACCTCCACGCTACTCCCGGGGCGAGCGCTACGCCGTCCGAGAGCTGCGCGGAAAGAGGGAGGATCCTCAGCCACGAGCACCTGCGCCGGGTACTCGCGGACAGGCTCGGTGGCGACGTAGGTGACGAAGCTGCCGAGCGTCATGAGGAAACCGTCTGCGGGGAAGGGCTTGTTGGCGAAGCACCCCGCGTTGTCGCTGATGAAGTTGAACTCGCCGATCTTGCAAACGAGCCCAGAGAGGACCCGCTCGCCGGAGCCAGCGACGGTGCCCGTCCGGAAGGAAACCCCAGCCAACGCCACTGCTGCCCCACGGTGGGCGCCAACTGTCGTGGTGGTGTCACGGCAGATGCCATAGGATGGCTTAAGTTGTGGGCTCGCTAGGACGTTGGGGGATCCGGGGAGGGTTTGCGCGCTCACGAAGCACGCATGGAGAACAACCAAGAACTCGCAAGAACAAACAAGAACAAGCAGAACCAAGAAGAAGCAAAGAACACCACGATGTACCCTGCTTCGGGGCCCTCTTGTGGAGGTAACACCCCTACTGCAGCACTAGCCTACTCTCTTTATATCTCAAGTGGTTACAAGTACAGAGTGCTCCTTGAGCTGTATGAAGAACAATGGTGGGAGCTCTAGAAGAAGATGGAGCTTGGGGGGATAATGCCTTTCTCTTTTGCCGTTCTCTCCCCTTCTCTCTACTGGAGGATTTGGTAGCTTACTTATACACTAACCGAATTACCATTTTGCCCCTGGCTGGAAGTGATAATGGCATGGACAAGAGGAACAGGACAAGCCTCTGCCCCCTGTCAACCCAACGGCCGGACTGTCAGGCCCTAGCAGGCCTATCTTGCCACTTTGGGCAATGGCAGGTGTAGCCCACCGGGTCTCGGTCATATCCTCTTTCCCGAATTGGCCGGGTCAGCTCCTAGGTTGCTGCGCTCCCAGGAATCCCGTGACCTGACCTGGCCGTCAAGTCCCTAGCAGGCCTATCTTGCCACTTTGGGCAATGGCAGCCGTAGCCCCCGGGTCTCGGTCGTATCCTCTTTCCCGAATTGGCCAAGTCAGCGCCTAGGGCCTTGCGACCCGGAAAACCTGCGACTTGACCCGGCTGTCTTCTCAGCCTCTGGCAGGAGACCTGCAGGACCCGTGAACCTTTCTGACATTACTTGGCCCTTGTGCAATATCCGGATTACCTTATCCGGGTCCTTCCTGACCAACCCGGCTAACTTAACCGGTTTCCTTCCTCTGATTCGGTTAAGCTTTACCGGATCCTCTCTGGCATCTTCTCGCACTTTAGCTTGATCAAGTGCTAACCGACTCTCACGAGAGATCCGGCCCAAGTGACCCGGCTATATGTTGATCCGGCTAGCTCTTTGCAACACTTAACACCACATCTTTGCCCTACCCGGGGGCAGCCCCCGACACCAGCACAAAGCATGTATTCACAAGCACCCTGTTCAAAATTAAGATGTTCACATGCATACTGAATGAATGAAACACATTAAAATGTGTCTATATACCTGTGATTCAGAAATAAGTTGAACATTTTGTAATCACTAGTTTCGCTAAAAAAAATACTACATACTACTCACTCAGTTCGGAAAAGGATGTCACTAGTTTCGTATGTGTAGCTCATTTTTGTGTACCTCATTTTTTGTGACATCATTTTCCAAATGACATACTTTTCCGAACGGAGGGAGTAGTTCTTATGAGCATTTGGTAGACTTGTAAACTCGCTGTGTGAGACTAGACTACAAATGAGGTTTCCAAAATACCATTTGAGAAATTATTTATTGTCATGCGGTGCATCTACTCGGGAGCTATTTAGTTGTAGTGAGAATGTCATACCATTAAAAAAACGAGTGGCTAGTTATACCCTCCATAAAAAATGTGGGTAGGTATAGTTGGATTTAGTGGCCAAGACCCATCTAATCTATTTTAGAACATAGGCCGAAAGGCTCAACATTAAATTAATAACGCCAACAACGCCGAAAGGGATACAAGGAGCTGAACCCAAGCTTACAATTTAGGATTGCACATACCACACAAAAGAAAAAGGACCTCGAGGGAACAAAGACAACCCAAGGCAAGGAGCACGAACAGAGCCACAGGACACGCCGAAGAGGTAGAACAACACGCTGGGAAGAAGTGTCGGGCCGGTGCTCACCCTAGAGCACATGCACAACTCCGAAAAATCTCATAGGCTTGTTTTTAATTGTATTTCATGCACAATAGGTTGAAATCCAATCTCACATTGTTAGTTGTGAGGGAATTGGGTCTGTTTATAAGAGTTGCTCTTCTACAATCCAGTAGGTGGCTGAGAATAGAAGTGGTTCATGCAATGACTGAGTTTAGTCTCACATTGCTAGCTTGAAAACAGTTGGATCTATTTTGAAAGATTGGTCACCATGATCAGGTGATTGAAAAGTATGAGCTCTAATTTAAGGAGTACATATAATTCACCACATTTATGTTAGAGGTCCAGATAACCAAGCATATAAATTCACCTCATTGACGCCTAAGTTAGGCTAAAAGTGGAGAACCAAACACCACCCTAAATTTAAGCTAGAATATATCCACATGTAGTTGATGCTTGTATGTACTCCCTCCGTTCCAAATTAGTTGTCTTCCATCGATATACATCTACTTTTTGGCAAATGGAAGACAACTAATTTGGAACGGAGGGAGTACATGGGATGTGTGTGCTGATTTTTGCACTATGCGTCATGAGAGTCGTTACACAATTATTATTATCTGCGAAAACTTAAAGTTTGTGTCTCAATGCATTGATTAAAAGAATGACAACCGACCTGTCAAGATGAGAATACGAACACACGACTCCTTTAATCATTTGGACGTAATAAAACACAAGAAAAGTCAACTTAACGAACATCTGATTCTTGGTACACCTACGAATATTCGAGGTTGGTGACACGTCAGTAGTGGACAGAAGGACTTTATTTCCAAGGAAAAAAAACGACACTAAACAGCACGTCGCATATTTGGCAGCGGAGAGGGGAGTGACAGTCCTCTGCTCTTCCTGATCCTTCTTGCTTCTGCTTCTCCGCCCACCCATAAACTCTCTCGATCTTCTAGCAAAGGATTTCACCAGGGAGGGCACAGAGAGAGAGGATCCTGAAGGGAAGACATGCGAGAGGTAACGGCTAACTGCTCTCCCACGACCTTCTGAGAAATCCCCAATCGAGTTCTTGCATGCGCCGTCCGGGCAAATAGTCCTCATCTATTTTCCCCTTTCTGGAGTGGCTTCTTGGTTCTTGATTCCGGCATGCCGTATTTTGAATCCGCGGCTGGGTTATTTCGATTGTTACCCCTCATGATTTTCCCCATTTGGCTGGCCTCTCGAAATTTTGGGCCTTTGTACGCGATTCTTGGTTGCTGTTGCGTAATTTTGATTGTCGACAATACGCTTGCTCGGGGTAAGCTCTGGTCTGCTCAGAGCCTTCGAAATCACATGTTTTGGCCACTGTATCATGCGTATTTCCTAGGAAGTCGAGGTTCTCGCAGTGGAGTAGATGAAAATCCGACTCCCCTTTGTAGGATTCGTTGGATCGAAGCTAAATTATGTGTTTGTGACGATTTCCGGTGATTCTGATTTGATATTTGCGCCATGACAGTCTCCGCAAGGACAGGAAAGTAGATGTTAGTTCATATGGACAGTATTCAGTTAGACCTATCAGTTGTGTTAACATGTTGATGGGAACTGCATGCTTGCTGCGGTGTCCTTGTTTCCGCTCTTTTATTTAACTTTGGAATGTGACCCTTTGTTGGGCTTCTTTGGGCAAGGTTCATAGGAAAATTGAGAAACTTATGGCATCTTCCACCAAAAATTACTATAGAGCTAAAGATAAGATATAATTAGTTTGCTCTTCTGTATGCAATAATTGTACATCTGATGCTGAAATAGAGCTATGGCTAGGGGAGAAAACAGGCATTTCTTCCAGGTAGGAATATTCTTAAGGAACCCCCAATGTAACACGCATTGCTTGATTGCAAGAGGAATTAATTGTATATAAGTTAGACACGTCACTCAGTAAATTATTGGTTAATTCCATTGGAAATGTGCTGTAAGTCCATTTTGTTCGTCTGTGCACCTAAACCTGGAAACTAAGGGCACTGTGTCGTGTCGCGTCACCTTTTTATATTAGTTCTGGGATGATGCTTCCTAGGCTAGATATTTTCCATTTGTAGATATGCTGGACATTCTTGCTTTCTCCCTTCGATCAGGTAGTTCTTGATTGTATACCTTTCTACTTGTGGCAGGATGTAGTTTCTTCGTTGGAATCTCTCTCTTTATAGAACTTATATGTACAACCGTGATTCGATATCCCATGCTCATGCAAATGTGTGTCGCATAGTGTGTTATGATATCCATTGTCTAGCGCATTGTGAGCTATTATGGATAAGCCAAATTATTTTTCAGTGATGATAGATTGCCAACTTGCCATCGACCATTCACTTTTGGTTTAATGCTGGCAATATATCATAAAGGTTGTCTAAGTCACCAAGCCAACTAGATTAATTAGAAGTTTTTGCAGAAAATGTTGCTTGGAGCTAAGTGATACCCTCAAATAAAAAGCTTACACTTCTGCGCAAAATGGAGCATCATCCAGGGCATCCTATTTACAACTATGTAAGTTTTTGCTGTTTATGGTGGAACCCTGATGTTTTGTGGCTTGTTGCACTACAATAACAAACTTATCAGCTAGCTTCTATACGTCTAGGATTTCTTGTCAGGGAACAGCTATCATGCAAAGAAATTAGGTCATAAAAATTATGACCAAGACTCCTCATCAACCAAGTCTGGCCGGTCTCAGCAAGAAGCTTCTGCAATTAGTGACAGTAGTCTGAATGAGCAACATACCTCAAGGTCCTCAGGACAATCTGGTAATGCTTTATCTTTAACCAAACTTTGCACTAGTAATCTGAGTTCCATTGCAGTTTCAGCTCTTATGATATAACACTTTTTTCTATTTTTTGTGACACTGCTTCTAAATCTTGGTATGCCTTGTGTGTACTTGTATATTTGTCTTCCCTCCCGCCTATTACAGTGCTTCTTCCCAATTCCTTAACTCATCTTGTGTGTTGTCTCAAAAGAAGAAGAGAATCATCTCTTATGAACTGATGAAACCTGATGGGTCTTTTACTTCTTTTAGTGGCCCATCGCTCTGACGATATTCACAGGTGAATTAATGAGTTATAGAACTTCATGCTAACAGTTATGTCGATTTTATCTTTCAGACAATGATGATGACCATGGGAAGTCTGGCCAGGACATGGTAAAGACACCGCTATCTTTGGGGAACCCAGAAGCTGCTTGCCCCCTCCAAAAGTTGATTACAGCCAATCATTTGTAAGTTCATGTCATTGTGAGGATTATTGTTCTCTTAAATCTTATGTGCTGCCTTCAGTTCACCAGCTTTGTTTTGTTCTAGGCATATATCCCTTATGCTGCTGATGCTTATTATGGTGGGGCATTCACAGGATATGCCTCACATGCTGTTGTAAGTTTATTTATCCTTTTAGTTCTCACACAAAATCCTGCAAAATCTTTCGTAGTTCAAGGTGACATTATCTCACATTAAATTTCTGTGTAGTTTGGTAACTTTTTTAAGTTCATTTGTGATTTGTTGAGTTTAGATTCTCATGCATTCTGTTATGACCTATGATGAACGGTGTATGAAGTTTCATCTTTAAGGATATTATTTCTGCCTCCTTATTGCACAAACAGTTCTTTCAAATAATCAGAGGAATGCACAAACAGTTCTTTCATTTTTTTTTTTGCATTTTTGGATTAAGGATTTGAACTTTATTGATCACTTCAATACTAAGTGCAAACCAATGAATATGATTAATTAAAAATCATTATTTGATCCTGCCAATGCATATGCTAGTTGTCATCTTTCATGCAATTGATCTAAAGAGAATCATGCATATCAGCATTTTTTTTTGCGTTTTTCAATATAAAAAAGACTGATGTCCCAATTTATGGATTATTTACCTAGGTTCATGCCCAATTAAATGGTACAACGAATTCTCGGGTGCCACTGCCTGTCGAGCCTGCAGCGGAAGAGCCAATGTTTGTTAATGCAAAGCAATACCATGCAATCCTTAGGAGGAGGGAGATGCGTGCTAAACTGGAGGCCCAAAATAAGCTGGTGAAAGGCCGGAAGGTAATACAGTACTAATGTTTTTTTGTTAGCAATGTACTACAGAATTTTGGATTTGTTCCTGTTACTGTTTTCTTGTAGAGAGTATGTTAGTCCTTTGGTTTTTGCTGGCTGCTACACCAATGCATAGATTTCAGCTACAAAATTTTAGGCTCCTTGGTAATATCCAGAAGACTAATCTGACTCTAGAATACATTTTAGTGTTATTCCTTGGCAAAACCTCTGGCAGAGGCATTTTGTTTCTTCTGTGTTATTAGTAGCCGAAATACACACCATGTTATGTGCATCCTTTGTAGCCCCCCTGTTCCAACTTCCAAATTGCAATTGTTCTAACATTGCCCCTTCCATCAGCCATACCTTCATGAATCTCGGCATCGTCATGCCATGAAGCGAGCTCGTGGATCAGGGGGGCGGTTCCTAAACACAAAGCAGCTCAAGGAGCAGAAACAGCAGCAGGCTTCAAGTGGTGCAAGCTGCACAAAGTTCCTTGGCAAGACTACACTCCGTCAGAGTAGCCCCGTTTTCGCGCCTTCAGCGTCAGCTCCAGACAACACGTCAAGCTTTTCAACAAGCGGCAGAATGATGGCTAATCAGGACCGCACCTGCTTTCCATCGGTTGGGTTCCGTCCACTGAATGGAGGAGACGTGAAGCTGACCCCGAATGGCATGCACCAACGCGCTTCCATGATGAGGTAAAGCATCCGCTGGTGCGTCGCTGGTGGCAATTCATCCTTGGCTTGTGTTCACATGTACTGGAAATGTGGTTTCGGTCTCAGTTGGACCAAACATTGTTAGACTCCTGAGTTCTCTGTAGTTTGAAGCACTGGTGGGCTGATGGCACTGTATGTTGACACTGAAATCACTATCTGATTTCTTTTGTGTGTACTATGTGCAAATAAGGTACACTATGACGATCCGAGAGATTGGTTTGGGCGTGATTGGTTTTAACTTCCTTGCCTGATTTATGATGTATCTAGAGCTCAACTCACAGGTGGCTGGGAGGCCTCGAGCCTTAGAACTACTGTTATGTCCAGCAAGTTAACAATCTGCATTGCCTGATTTCAGTACCTGTAACTTTGCATCACATTTTGCATCTGATCTGACGACTCGCCACAAATCACGTTGGGCTTCTCGAACATGAGCTTCCAAAAGAACTTTAAAGTGATATCGATTATAGTGAGGATCTAATTTAGGTGGCACGAAATAGTGAGGAACAAGAGGACGAGCAGCTTAACTGTATTACTTATCTCGTCATTCAACGTTCATTGGACAAGTTTAGTTTTTGCCACCAAAATATGTCAGCACCAGGATAGAGTAGTTGAATCTGAACATTGATGTATGAGGCGGAAGGTAAAATCTAAGAATAAATCACTTCAATGTTTGTAACTAGCAAATGGAAAATTTAGTGTGCTGCCCTCAAGAAGGCCAGTGAGTACAGAATGAGTTCAGGCGCTCAAATTTCTCAAAATGCTGAGCAGAACTCTAGTTCTTAGGGACACCGAATCAATTTACAGACCCAAAGGTAGACAATTTACAACCTGGGCAAAAAAGAGTTAAGATGTGAAGTGGAAAATTGCTCTTCTGGCTTAAAGGGAAGCACTCATCCTCAGCACCATTTCTAGCCTCTCGGCCTTGCGGTAGTCATTATCAGTAAGGACTCCGGCAGGGAAAGGTGTGATCTCCAAAACTAGGTGAGGACCAGGGAGCTCATCAAACAAAGCTCTCACATTGTAGCAGCATACGCTCTCTCCATGTGCACTTTCCCTCCTTATTTGACAACCCTGATTGCATGTTAAAAGCATTTAGTTATCAGAGTACTGGTTTTTAAACAATAGTAAGAAACATGCCTAACATCTCAGTTTTGGGGATGTGGAGCAGACAAAACAGCTAGAGAAGTGTATTTATCCTTGCTGGAGAATGAAATCACCTTATGACTGGAAGCATCCACAAAATGGTCATCTTCAGATAGAACCAAAGCAATTTCTTTGAGAATCCGCCGACCTTCTTCATTTGAAGGAACTCGGTACATCCTCTTGAGTGTGCCTTTGGTTGTTGGTTTCCATTTGCTAACTAGCTTACTCTTATCGCCTTCTTTGTCACCTGAATAACAAGAACACACGACAGTTTCATTTATGAAACCATAAGAACGATGCATAGTGGACAATGAACTAGAACTACACGTGTTCTAAAATAATTTCATGAATCGTGTTCTTATAAAGCTTTCAAAGATTGAGATCTACAGATTCAACGTTCTGTGTTCACCATAACCAAGATGCTCCTCCATGTGAATGATATTTCATCCTAGATACAGAATCTATGGAAATATAATACTAATAGCATTCCACAAATGAAGCTTGATAGGTTAACCATGCTGACAATAGGCTGTATTTATATTAGAAAAAAGGAAACTACTGATCCCGATATGGTGAGATTGGGCACCGAAAAATTATCTCTTCAACCTTTTGATACCAGAATGCGTTCTAGATCGTGAAATAAAAACTGAGAACTTGGCACCAGAACTAACTACAGTTTCAAAAGTACTTCGAAACCGATATCAGCTCTGAAATTAAATAGGTTAAAATGACAAAGAGTGAGCGATCCTCCACACGACACAAGAGATGCTTAGTAATGCATAGCGAACAAATCCATGTAAAACCTTCCAATTTTAAAGGTTAGTTCATTCTAGTAAGTGCTACCATCAATCCTCATTCTCATGTCAATAGCAAACAAACCCTCACGAGCATGCTTCTGCTCCATGATAGTAGCAACCCACCACATGAGGTGTGACGATGTCGCAACTTGTCCTTTCTCTACATGCCAAACTAAATCGCCTTGCAATCTCCGTATGACCAAAACCTTCATTGCATCCACGCACGCACGCAGGAGAAATGCTTATTCCCACATTTTCAGTCCCAAAATGACCAAACATCATCCAAAGATGCAAAGTAGCTTATCACCATTTGCTTTCCACCTTGGTGGCAGGCAGAAAGCTTTACTATATCCTACGGATTCTAGAAAGAATATCTTCTTCCTTATCCAGAATCCACATCCGTGTCACACGTATAGAGGCACAGATGCCAAGCTCCATAATCCTCCAAACGATATTCACATTATACTCTATATAAACACAGCACGAACAGCGGTGCACAAAAAGATTGTACCATCGACAAAATTTGAATCTGCACGATACCTGGGGCGCCGCCGCGGAGCTTGTCGGCCCACTTGGAGAACCCTAGGTCGCTGTCCCGGCGCCGTCCTCGCCTCCAATCTCTGCACACCACACGGAGATCAAAGGCACGAATCGAGCACGGCCGTATCATTCATTCATCCATTCACGTCGCGGGCGGGGGCGTATTGTTACCGTGGGAGAGGAAGGGGTTGCGCGGGGATCCCGCGAGGCCGACTTGGATGAGCGCGTAGTAGACGCAGAGCCGGCCGGCCCAGAGCAGCACGGGGCCCTGGAACAGCGACGCCGCGATGGGGCCCACGGCGGCCGCGGAGAACGCGCCGGCGGCGGCGGTGGCGCGCCTCGGCTGGCGGATGGCGGAGGGGAGGAAGGGCGTCTTCGTCGGCGGCGCGCGGAGGGAGAGCGGGCTGGGGACGGCGGCGGCGGCGGCGGGGGCGTGGAGGAGGTAGGTGAGCATGGCGATTGGCGGAGGTGCGGCTAGCTGACTGTCGTGCGTTCGTGCGCGCGTTCACTCTGTTCTCTTTCTGTACTTCACTTCAGTTTCAGTGTCAAGCCTTGCGTCTGTCAGTGCTGGTGTTGAAGAAAAGGAGAAGCCGGAAAAAGATTTTGGCTATCAACGAATATGGGTGAATCTCCTCCATTCAAAATATACAGAATTTTAGCCATGAAATATCGAAACACGCATGCAGATAGAATTGTCGTCTTCGGTTTTGGATAAGTATAGACACCATGGTGCATCGTACATTGGGCGCAAAACATTTCTTTTCTCCTTGTAGACTGTAACCAGTAACCTTCTTGGGTTCACAATTGGGGTATCTTTTTAGGTTGCTCGACTTGCATATACTACGTCGCAATAAACTTTTAAACAGCCTTTTTCACCTTGATGCCGGTAACAATTGCTAAAAATATCTTGCAATTCATTTTCCCTTTCAATCTTCTCGTCATAGGGTTGTGCTCACCTAGTCATGTGGTGGTTTCAGATAATTGCCAAGGCTGAAGGGGATGGAGTGCGACAGCTAGGAATTTGGGATAGGTACAATACAACTTTCAGAATTCAGATGACAAATGGCCTAGCTCTATCGGTCATTATCTTGCCCAGGGTTTTGGATTATTGTACCAGGTGATCATGACTCGTGAGGATGTTCCAAAAGAAACCAGCTGGCTCGGCCCGGCCCGGCCCATGAAGGCCCTATACATAATCTGTTCCTTTGGTTACACTTCTACCTATTTTTTCTTGCTAAATCTGGCCTTCAGCAAAATTAATGCCACCTCTACCTCCCGGCCAAAACTATTTCCAAACCTGGCGTTTGAGATCACCGCCAATAAGAATGGAGCCGAACATGTGTATTTCGACGCCACTCGATTTTTGATCGGAACAAGGTCAGCGACGCCAATGCACAGGGCACCGAACCCACTAGACATCAAAATGCCAAAATATGCTGGCTCCGAACGGCACAAGTTCAGTTTCGTTCTCGTTGGCACCGACCTCAAGGGTCACATATGGAAATAGTTTCACGGAGAGGTGTAGGAATAGTTTTGTAAAAAAGGGCCATATTTGACACACACAAAAAGCAACAAGACAAGTCTTTTCAATTCTCGTGATATATGCTCGTACTTCACATGACTTATGATGATGATAGCTAACCAGAAGAAGACTGATGCTAGATTATGATCATCCAGATCATTATCTAACAAAAGATGGAATCATCAAGGTTATTTGAGATATCAGCGAACGAACCCTTGCAGCAGCTTTACTCAATTCACAATTAGACATGCACATCTTATACACAGAACTTTTGCCCGTATGATCATTCTGTATGTTGTATCTTGGATGTGTCACTACTTACTACTCTGCTGGGATCAGGTCCTCTTCCCTCCAGACCGGGAGGATCCCCTGGCCAGCCAGCCTCTTGTAAACCCAGAACACCACGTACTTTGCAGTGATCCTCTTCTCATCGATCAGGAACGGCTCGATGGTGCTCACCTCCATGGAGTACGACGTCATCGCGAAGCCCTTAGGTCCTGCAGCTGTTCATCAAGGTGAGAATCCAGATTTATTGAGAGTAAGTAGATATGGTTCATTGTGCAGTTTTTTATTACGACATGATCGATTGCGGTTATTCTTGATTAGAAATTCAAAATTTTAGAAGGAACAGCGAACTAGCTACTTCACGGAGAATTTTCTTGTCAACAATACTCTCAGAAGTAAAACAACATTGCATATCTAGCATAGCAAACAAGGAAATAGTATTAGGTCCTGCGGTTGTCAGTTCATCGAGGTGAGATTCATGTTAGTGTTGTGCCTTTTCCAACAGTTTTGTGCGTTGCAAATTATGCTCCTACTGAATGCAAACTAGACGATGGTATACTAAACCTAGGGTCTGTGACACAGACACATATTTTCGGGTCATGAAGTGATCGGTTGCGGATAAATTCTTGATGAGAAATTCAGAAGTTTAGGTCATGAAGGATTGACTCATCAACAGTATTCTCAGCAAGTAAAACAGCATTGCATAGAAATGAAGAAAAAGTATTGTTTATCAGCACAAGGGTTTGTAAGTTTTTGTACCTGTGAGGTCTCCCTGTGGAAAGAAGGCCAGAAGTAATAGGGGATATCTTCCTTTACGAAGGAGCCTTCCAACTGCAATTCATATAGAACACCTGACGGATTAGAACAATGCCAACATCCATTAAAACTGCTGCAATCACACCACCAGAACCTACTACTCCTGTCTGCGGTAATGGCATGCAAGCATGCAATGAGCAAATGACATAAAGGTACGTGCAGGTAAAATGTGATCGCTAACAGTTTAGTGGTGATGACACATCACATGTTTCAGTGTGCCCGTGATTCTGACGGTATCAGGCTTGTATGTATGAACCACTGCTCTCACCGTGTTGTTCTGGAAGGACAGCTCGACTTGGGACACGTCCTCCTCGGCCTCCAGCGCTGTTTTGAGAGGAGGGATGATCTCTTCCTGCATCATCTCCGGCAGCGGCTTCGGCGGGGCCTTCTTCGGCTTGGCCGCGGCAGGCTTGGCTGCCGGCTTCGCCTCCGCGGCGGCTTCCTTCTTCTCACTCACTGCATCCGGGATTCAGAATAGACAAAATTCAGACATCTGACTATGTCACTCGATCGCAACACAGATAATGGAGGGCGATTTTTAAGCTGAGTGATCGAATGTGGGTGTATATACCAGTGGTGGAGGCGGAGGCGGCAGCGGACGACTCCTGCACGGCGGAGCAGGAGGCGCCGGAGCGAGGGAAGGCGACGACGAGCGGCAGCCGCTTCGCGAAGAGCGGGGCGCACCTCGCCGCCGCATGCCGGCTCGCCAGCCTCGGCGAGTGCAGAGCCCCGATCGCCATGGCAGTTTGGCGCGCAGCCGATCGACGCTTTGAGCGGATGGGCCGCTCGTGTCCACTGGTTCCGTTGGGTGGCGCTGGGCTGACGCCGCTCTATCTGCATTGATCGAATCCCCGGCCCGTTGGAGAAGAGACCGCCGCCCCCTGAGCCAGCCGTTTCCTCCCCTGCTGTTGTGGCTTACAACCTGCAACAGACGTGCGCCATCCGATGAGAAACCGACGTTTCGGATAAACCTACACGGGAAAATGACAGTGGCGGATGCGGGTGGGCCATGGCATACCCTGCGGCACAGCCCACGTACGTAATATTAGGGAAAAACTTAATAGCACAGTTGGCCTGGTACATGAATTAGATGGATCAGCGAACACGGCACGCTGCACGCCGAGCAGTTAACGCCTAGTTCCATGGACCTTACCTCGATCGATCTGCAGGTTTCTCAGGCGGCCAACAGCCACGGACGGACCGCCACGCCGCCGCGGCTGACGCCGCCAGGTATCCCTCCGTCCACCCAAGTCCAGTACATGAGATTTATGCTACAAATTTGATCGCCCGGCTAGCTAGCTAGGTGTAGCTGACTTGGAATCGGTGATTGATTTGTTGTTATTTGTACTAGCTAGCTGACTTTGGGGAGTTCTCCCTTCCGATCATCAGGATTTCATCAGGACGAAGACAGGTTGCATGGTAATCTCTGAGTTTGCATCCATCTGCATGTGATTATTGAAATATGAAAGGGAAATGGTGTACTCACCTTGTTTTTATAGTGCAAATTTAAAATATTTATAGTGCAAATTTAAATATTTATTAAATAGTAAATATAGTTAATTGAAATGGACAACATTTTTTTGTGCGGCATACCCAACGCCAACGGCAAAATCCTAGGTCCGCCACTGGAAAATGATGGTGTCTTTTTCCGGTGCACCACGTGCACGTGCCTGACATAAATTGGATCGTTAGGAGAAGATCATCGGATCAATGGATGATATCATAGCACTGTTATCTTCGGGATGATTTGGAAGGATTTTGTAACAGTAGGAATGTAGGATATAGCGGGCAGTGCAGGCAGTCAATTCTAATCATGTACTCCAGCTTATTGTCGACTCGTTAAGAATTTGAGCTATTAACATTTTCATCCCACAACTTGCGCGCCCGGTACGATTTAGTCCCACAACTTGTAGGAAGTACACCAGTGGTACAACAACTTGTTTGTTTGACACAAATTAGTCCAATTAGAGGTGAACTAGTTGAAATGCCCGTGCGTTGCTACGGGCTAGCAAACTCAACATAACTCCTCTTTTTTTTACTTTGTATTTTTTCACACCGTATTTGTAGTTTAAAAAATATTCAACGTTATTTTTACAGAAGGTACATCGGAACATATATCGAATTAAAAAAATCTACATGAAAATTTTCATGCATAAATGCGAGCAAGCATATATAATATTTCTAAAATCAATCTATACCATTTGTTGTCATTGTAACTCTAGAATATTTAGATACAAAATAATACTTTGTGATGTCTTTTGATCGTACATGCATTATTATTGATTGACATCCATAAAAAGATCTAAATATCTGCCAGATGCTGCTTCTTGTAGTTCAGTTTAGCTACCACGGCATCTATTTATCACCGTTGTTCCGCTCATTTTTTTAGGGTCCCTCGGTATTGGTAAATCAGTAGACAAACCATTTTACTCTTACTTTCTCTCTCACCGTTATCTTGTTTCTTTGCTTTGACTTCTCTCTCCTTTCCGTGGATGAATGTAACATCCCGAGGTTTTCCCCAATTAGATTTGTTTGTTTTTCTTTTTGCATAATCATGTCATCATGCATTTTGTTATCACCTTGCATGTTTTGCTCAAAATGTTATTTTGTTAAACCTTGCCTCTCTTTTGTTCCTCTCTTCTCTAATTTCTTTGCTCTCTTATCACTCCTTTTATCTTCCCCTCTTCTTCTCTTTTATTTTTCTGGATAATTGAGAAATTCGTAGAATTCTTATCGGGCCAGGAAAAACCAATTCGGCCCATCTCCTTTGAAGCTCCAACCCACCTCCTCCCCTTGTCCTCTTCCTCCGTACAGAGGTTTCGTTCCGGTCTTTTCTGTTCAATTTTAAAATCGTTTAAAAATAGTTTCCGTTCACACCCATTTTCTGTTCATTTTTTAAAATCGCTCAAATTTCTGTTTACTTTTAAAACCATTCATAAAAAGATTGGGTTCACCATTTTTCTGTTCATTTTTTAAAATCGCTCAAATTTCTGTTTACTTTTAAAACCGTTCATAAAAAGATTGGGTTCACCATTTTTCTGTTCATTTTTTAAAATCGTTCAAAAATAGGTTTCGTTCACTGATTTTTTTTCACTTTTAAAATCATTCAAAAAGACTTTCCGTCCACACCCATTTTTTGTTCATTTTCTAAAATCGTTCAAAAATAGTTTTCGTTTATCGGCCTTTTTGTTCACTTTTAAAATCGTTTAATAATAGTTTCTGTTCACCTCATTTTTTTTCATTTTTTTAACGTTGAAAAATAGTTTCGTTCACAGGCCTTTTTCTGTTTATTTTTTAAAAATCGTTCAAAAAAAGTTCGTTCACCCCATTTTCTGTTCATTTTTTAGAATCGTTCAAAAATAGATTTCGTTCATCGACTTTTTTGTTCACTTTAAAAATTTGTCAAAAATAGTTTCCATTTCAATGACATTTTTTCTGTTCATTTATTTAAAATTGTTCAAAAATAGATTTTCGTTCACCGGTCTTTTTTGTTCATTTTTTAAATCGTTTGAAACCAATTTTTGTTCAACCCCATTTTTTCTGTTTATTTTTTAGAATCTTTCAAAAATAAATTTCGTTCATACACTTTTTTGTTCGCTTTGAAAAATATTTAAAAATAGTTTCCGTTTCAACATATATCTTTTCGGTTCATAAATTGTTCAAAAATAGATTTTCGTTCGCCGGACTTTTTTCTTCACTTTTTAAAATCATTCAAAATTACTTTCACCGGACTTTTCAAACCCATTTTTTTGTTCATTTCTAAAGACCGTTCAAAAAATAGATTTTTAAAAGAAATAGAAAACAATTCCATGTGTTACCCCCAGCGTATTGCTTTTGTAGACAACGTACATGAGTAAGAAACGGTAACTGAACTCAGATTTTTTTGGGATGTGTTTTGCCGCCGGAAGCCACGCTGGCATGCGTGGTACTGGTACGGTTTCGTGCGTACACGGGCGAAGAAGCAGTAAGCACGCGGTCGGTTTCTATGGACTGCGCGTTAATTACTCATAAATGGGAGGGGCACATTGTAAAATTGCCGCGTCGCTGTTGCTCAGATTCTATGGACTGCGCGTTAATTACTCATAAAACTGGAGGGGCAAATTGTAAAATCTCCACGACGTACCTACGGTAGTTAGGGCGCTTTATAGTTCAGATTTGCCACGTCGGCCGCCACGTCGGATTTGTTTGTTACGAAAGGTTTGCAATATAGTCCTTTTAGTTAAATTAAATTGCATCGAGGTCCTTGATTTGCTGCGCCTGGGACGTCCTACTTAACGGCAAGGAATCCCGTTGATTCCGTTAGTTGCCACTTCGAGCTCGCCGCGGTTTGTTCGTACAAGCACCACTTCGAGGTCGCCGCGGCGACGGCGATGGCGTCGTCGAGAGCTTCCGACCGCCGGCGATGCGGTGCCGCAACTACAACGACGAGCCGCCGCCGTATGGTACGTCGATTTTGCTCTCCGGTACAACTTCATTGACGTCGCGCTGCGCTCTGCTTCGCCGCCGTATGGTGCGTGCAATCGGGGGCGTTTCGCGGAGATTTAGTGGATTAAACAGGTTGGGAACTCGATAGTTGTGGTGCTGCAATGCTTTTGTTAGGTTTTTAGCCTCGAATTCGATCATCTCATGGGCGCCCTGTTCCCTGTTCCGCTGTGAACGAAACCGCACATGTTCGTCCAAAATTGATGCGGATGCTTGTGCAAAAGGGGTTCCTTTTACCCATGTATATGTTCGTGGACGTTGTGTGCAGCAATTGATTCTAAAATTCTTGAGAAATTTTGATCTTTTCAGAAATTTGCGTATGTACAGTAACTGAATATGTGTTCGACAGTCTGAATGTGTGTTCCTGCAACTAAAGTTCGTAGCTTTTTTTAATTTTAGCCTGTTTTTTCTTGCTGTTTTCAATGAAGGAGAATTCACCAATAACTTCACAGTAGAAGTGGTGCACAATGGCTATTTCTGTGATACTGCAGAGAAGTTGGATTATGTCAGTGCAACAAGTGCATGTTTTGACTACTGCACTACTGATACTTGGTCACTTCAATGGATCGATGAGATGCTGCGAATTCTTGGTGAGAAAAGAGATGGGAGGCTCCATGTTTATTGGTTACTGCCTGGTAAGGAAATTCAGAATGGATTAGTACTTGTTGACAGCTATGCTCATATTTCAGCAATGATCAAAGCTAGCAGGGTACATAAGACACTTGTCTTATTTGTTGACAGCACCAATTTCCTGCAGAGGATTAGGCCACAATTCATAGCAACTCTGCCTGGCTTGCCATCTACAATTTCCCAGAAACAGATTGCATCAGCTTCTACCAGAAATCTTGCAGCATAGGCATCAAGTTCAAGTGCTGTGACAGTACCATAAAAGAAACTGAACAAGTTAGTACCAGAGAAGCTGGACAAGCTTTAGAAGAGATAGTTCAGTCTGATGACAGTAGTTCTGACAGTGATTTCGAGTTATATGATAGTGATTTCGATGTTGAGGATGGTGACGATGACTTGTTTTCAGCGAATGTGGGCATGGCTTTGAATGACAACAATGAGCAAGAAGTCTGCGACAAACATGAAGATGAAGCTGCCCTTGATGATAATGATCTACAGTTCCAAGAAGGAGACAAGTTGCAGTTGCAGAAGCACTTCAAGTCATTTAATCCTGAGGTGGATATGGAAAATCCAACCTTCAGACTTGGTATGGTGTTCAGTGGTGTTGAGGAGGTGAGGACGGCATTGACAACTTATGGTATCAAGAATAGGGTTGCAGTAAAGAAGGTAAGGAATGAGAAAGAAGGGTGGAAGCAGTTTGTGCTCCTGGATGTACTTGGATGTTCAAATCATCTATTGACAGAAGAAGAACATGAGGCTTTGTAGTAATTCAATATGAAGCCAATCACACTTGCGAGGCAGGCTGGTCAATTAAAGCAATGACAACAAAATTACTAGCAGAGATGTTCATGCATGAGTTCAGGGACAACCAAAAACTTGATTTGGGGGGTTTTGCTGCAAAGGTGATCAGGGAATTTGCCATGTGCCCTCCCAGGTGGAAGCTAAACAGAGCAAGAAATGTTGCGCTGCTATGTATTCATGGTGATGAGGAAGCCCAGTTTAGTCTTCTAATGGATTATGGCCAAGAGCTAAGGAGGACAACCCTAGGTCTAAATTTGCACTGACAACTAATTCAGTGCATGATCCTGGTAGCCCACACCCTAAGCAGCATTTGGCGACTCTTTACTGGAGTTATGATGCGTGCAAAAGAGGTTTCCTTGCTGGCTGTAGGCCTGTGATATTCATAGATGGTTGCCACATTAAAACAAGATACAAAGGAGTGTTGTTGACAGCAGTTGGAATTGATCCAAACGACTGCATTTACCCTGTTGCCTTTGGGTTGGTCGAGGTGGAGTGCACAAGTTCGTGGGAGTGGTTCCTCAACAACTTAAGAGATGATCTGCACATAACTAACACATCCCCCTTGAAAGGACATTTATTAATCCCTTGTGTTTTGTGTGTTAGGCAACAACACTAGTGACAATTTAACATGTGAATCAAGTGATGCAGGTTTTAAGTGTGTAAAACATCTTTGCATCGAAACCAAAAAGGGAGTTGAAAAGAGCCAGTTTTGTTTGCTGAAGTAAACCGGATTATCCGATGTTGAAAATATCGGATTATCCGATCTGAAGATTTCGCTGAAATTCTGCTAAGGACTAGAAGAAATCTCACACTGGAGTTGGTCGGATTATCCGAGTTGCAAAATATCGGATTATCCGATCTGAAGATTTCGCTGGAATTCTGCTAAGGACTAGAAGAAATGTCACACTGAAGATGTTCGGATTATCCGAGTTGGAAATAATCGGATTATCCGATTCTCAAGATTTCGCTGGAATTCTGCTAAGGACTGAAATTTCTTCACTGACGCTGTTCGGATTATCCGATGATGTATGATCGGATTATCCGATTCCATCGGATAATCCGATGATGACTTGAATCGGATTATCCGATTTGCCTGTCTGCAACGGCTAAATCTGGGGGCAGTATATAAAGACCTTCTCCTACATTGGAAAGGTCACCACGACCAGAAATACTTCCCCCACCATTGTTGCAAGCTTAAACTTGGTAGATCTCTCTCCCTAGCCACTCAAACACCTTGTCCTTCTAGGACTTGGGAGAGTTGACCTAGATCTACCCTTCCACCAAAGCGATTTGATTTCCATATCCATTCCTTAGAGGAACTTGTGCATCTTGGGTTCATTGGAACCCGAGACGGTCGTTGGTCGTTCTTGTGGCTTTGGGAGCCGCGGGGACTAGCCGGGAGCCTCCAATTCGGTTGTGGAGACGTGCCCCGGCCTTGTGATTCTTGCGGCTTTGGAAGCCGTGGGAATTGGTGAGAGCCTCCAATTCGGTTGTGGAGTGTGCCTCATCCTTGTAAAGGTTTGTTGCCGACCTCGAGGGCATCATATAGTGGAGGAGATACGGTGTGCCATATCACGGCTATTCGGGGATCACTTGTGACCCCGCACCGCTCCAACGAAGACGTAGCTTCCATTGGGAAGTGAACTTCGGGAATCATCTCCGTGCACCGTGTGCTTATCCTTTTTATATATACCTTTACTTGTATTGCTAGCTTACCTTGCTTAGTATATCTTGTTAGCTAGCTTCTTGCTCATCATATAGGATTGTTCACCTAGTTGCATATCTAGAGAACTTATATTTGAGCAATTCCTTAACTTGTTGAAAAGAAAATTAAAATTGGTAGTTGCCTATTCACCCCCCCCTCTAGTCAACCTACTCGATCCTTTCAATTGGTATCAGAGCAAGGTCTCTTTATTAAGGGCTTAATCGCCTAAAGAGGAGGATGGCTAGTGCGGAGGAAGTACAACGTGCTAAAGATGAGGAGTTAAAACTTGCTAAGGAACAAGAAAAACGTGATAGAGAACAACTTGACAAAGAACTAATAGAAGCGGGAATAATCCCTCCCGAGGGTGATGCCCCAATCACCATGAAGTCCATGATTGAACTCTTTGGGTACATGAAAGGCAAAATGGTGGAGGAGGTGTATACTCGGGTATCTAATCAAAATAGCTCCTCATCATCCGCTAGCCCTATTAAGGGTGCTAGTGACAAGGATAAAAATGATAAACCTAATGAGAAGCCTTCTCTTAACTTTGCTCCACCTAGCTCTTATCTCACTCAAGTTTCACTCACTCAACCTCATATAACCAACCTTGGTAGACCCCCTCCTAAGCTTGATAATACTCGTTATTTCACTTGGAAGAAATCTATGGAGTCTTATTTTCGCAGCTCATCGGTGCATCTTTGGAGGGTGGTTCTACATGGTTTCAACCCTGTTGATCCCAACAACTTGACCAAGCAAGAAGAGATTGATGAGCAACTTGATGCAAATGCTAAGTTCATTCTTGAGAGTGCTATGACCGCACATGATGAAGATCATGTGCGGAATCTCAAAACTTGCAATGAGCTTGGCTCCATCTTGAAACTGTGTATGAAGGAAATGAGGGCATTCAACGCTCCAATGCGGCCGTCCTTCAACATCAAGTTGACAACTTCATCATGCTAGACGAAGAGACTCCGACCGAACTTTACCGAAGACTCTACAAGCTTGTGGTGACATGTCGGGAAAATGGAAAGAAGGATATGGATGATGAATGGGTCAAGGCCAAGTTCCTTCAAGCAATTATGCCATATAGTGAAACTATGGTGATGAACCTCCATGCAAGAGCGGATTACACAACAATGACTCCCAATGACATGTTGGCTCAATTTGTCACATATGATACATTGAAGTCCACATCCAAGTCTTTCAACCAAGTCCGTGGCCCGAAGACTCTTGCTTTGAAGGCTCGTGTGGTAGACCATCCAAGATATGAAGAAAGCCCGGTCCATGAAGGTGAAGAAGACTTGGAGGGTGAGCTCAATGAAGTTCTTGCACTTGCCGCCACCCGGTTTTGGAACAAGAAGAACAAGAGCGTCAACCCTCCACCAATAAAAAGAATGTGCTTCAATTGTGGAAAGGACACTCATCTTGTGAAGGATTGCCCCTATGAAAGAAGAGAGGATAATGGTGGTCAACTCATTCTAAAGAAGAACAAGTACCACCCCAAGCCTACCTACATGAAGAGATCACCTCAAAAGGCTCTTGTGGCATCCCATCAAGAGGAATACGAGTCCGGAGGTGAGGAGGATAAAGAACCAAGTGAAGAAGTAGGAATGGCGGCTCTTGCAATGGGCACCCTTCCTCCATCATTGGCCAACCTCTTCTCATCTCCAAACGACGACAAGATCTCCAAGCCTATGTGCCTCATGGCCAAGGAAACTAAGGTGAATTCCCCACCAAAAATTACTATCTCCTCTAACCCATCACTATTGGATTGTGTTGAGGATGTAGGGAAAATTGAAGAAGAGGATAAAATTTCTATCTTTATTAGCAAGCTCCAAGGTCCAACCAAGAAAATGGTTGAGGCCCTCATGTATCAATATGGAGAAGCCAAGCATCTTCTTAATGAGAAGGATGTTAGGATTTGTGAGCTCGAAGGGCATGCATGTGATCATGCCGACAAAATTGGTGAGCTAGAAGATCAACTTGTTGAGGAACAATGCTCCGTGAGCAACTTGAGGAGACACATGCCATGGATCTTTCCAAGGCAAAAGAAACTCGTGAAACCTCTATTCAAATTGCTATTGATCTAAAAACTAAAAATGAGGAACTTGTAGTGAGTCATGACAAGCTCTTTGAGGGTTTTGAGCAACTTAGGGAAACCCACAAGGTGACCTCAAGTGAGCTCACTACACTCAAGGAGTCATATGCCAAACTACAAGCTCAATTTATCTATGCTAGCTTCACCACCTCTCATAATGATAAAGATGCAAATGCTTGTTCCACTAACCCTTTATGTGTCAAGGCATCTCTTATTGAGGAAAACACTAGGTTGAAGGCCCAACTTGAGAAGGGCCTAGCCACTTGTATCCAAGGGGAAAAGAACCTCAATGATCTTTTGAGCAATCAAAAGGGAGTGGTTGGCAAAGAAGGAATTGGGTTCACACCCAACTCTAAGAAGGTCAACAACAAGAAGAAGAAGGCGACTCCCCCTTCCAAAGATATTGTTTTTGTGAAGGAGGGGGAGTTAGCCAAAGCAAATGACAACTCTATTGGGAGTGGTAATGTCACTAGGGGCAATGCCACTCACAATAACTTTGCGGGAAAATACAACCCCTCATATGTTCTTTTGAAATCTACAAATGGTTGTGTTTTTGCTAAATATGTTGGCTCTTCATATGGAGATGATTATCACTATGCTATTTGGGTTCCAAAGACCCTTGTGACTAACAAAAGAGGACCCATTCCAAAATGGGTACCTAAATCAAAGACTTGATTTATTGTAGGGTTTCTCTTCCGGTGGATCTTCATGGCTCATTGATAGTGGATGTTCATCCCATATGACCGGAAGCAAAGAACTAGTAAAGGACTTATTGAAACAACTACTCTCATTCTCTCATGTCACCGTTGGCAACAATGCAAGACTCAAGGTAGTGGGAGTTGGTAAAGTGGTGATCACTCCGGAGTTATCCATTGAGAAGGTCCTCCTTGTCGAATCTCTTTCATACAATTTACTTTCCGTTGGTCAATTATGCAATGCCGGTTACACCGTTATTTTTAATAAATACCACGTGACCATCCTTTTCACTCAAACACTCAATGTCGCCTTTGTTGGATTTCGTGAAAACGGTTTGTATGTGGTTGATTTCTCAAAAGAGACCACTCAAATCGCTACATGTTTAATGGCTAAAGGCGACAAGGGGTGGCTTTGGCATCGCCGACTTGGCCATGTCGGTATGAGAAATTTACAAACTCTTGTAAAGGGTGGACACGTGGTAGGACTAACCGATGTTAATTTTTCCAAAGATCGTCCTTGTAGTGCTTGCATAGCCGGAAAGATGCATGAGAAGAATCACCCCAAGACGACCATTATCTCCACTAAGAGGCCTTTGGAGCTCCTTCATATGGATCTTTTTGGGCCTCCCACATATGATAGTCTTGGTGGCAAGAAATATTGTTTGGTGATTGTGGATGATTATTCAAGATATTGTTGGACTTTCTACATCAAGAAGAAGAGTGAAACTCAAAAGATATTCATTGATTTTGCAACCCTAGTTCAACGCCAATATGACTCCAAGATTTTGGCAATTAGAAGTGACAATGGTACGGAGTTCAAGAATTACACTATGGATGATTTCCTAAGTGGGGAGGGCATTCAACACCAATATTCCGCTGCATATACTCCCCAACAAAATGGTGTTGCCGAAAGGAAGAACCGCACTCTTATTGATATGGCAAGAACTATGATGGCCGAATTTAATTCCCCATACAACTTTTGGGCCGAAGCCATCAACACCGCTTGTCATTACTCAAACCGGCTCTTTTTCCGTCCTCTCAAGAACATGACACCATATGAACTCCTCACCGGTAAAAAGCCAAATGTATCTTACTTTCGAGTCTTTGGATGCAAATGCCATGTTTACATTAAAGGTTGCAAAATTGCTAAGTTTGAATCTAGATCTTTTGTTGGTATATTTGTTGGATATGCCGCAAAGTCTCATGCTTATAGGGTCTACAACATATCCACCGGGTGTGTTGAAGAATCTATGGACGTGGAGTTTGTCGAGGATAATGGCTCCCAAGCGGAGCATATTGATCATGATGATGTAGGTGATGTTGCTCCATCTCAAGCCATAAGAACTATGGGGATTGGAGAACTAATTCCTATTGAAGGACCTACTCAAGAAGAAGGAACAAGTTCTACCCAAGTTGAGCCATCTACCTCAACAAGTGATCAACCAACTATCAATGATCAAGAACAAGAACATGTAGATCAAGAAATGGTCAAGACCCACCCAACTCTAGTGGTGAACAAGAACATAATGAACCCACAACCCCAAGAACTCCACTTCGGGTTGACCATGAGCAAAATGAAGGAAATGATGAAGATATTGTGTTGGTGAAACAATTGGTCAAGCCTGGAACGCCGGGTCATCCGGCGTGCATCAACATTGGATTACCAACAACACTTCAAAGAAAATATCCTTGGAAGTATCCGTAGAGGTGTGTCCACACGCAATCAATTAGCTAACTTTTGTGGTCATGTCTCTTGCTTGTCTAGCTTAGAACCTCTCAAGGTGTATGATGCCCTTGAAGACATGGATTGGGTTGCGGCTATGCATGAAGAGTTGAACAACTTCGAGCGCAACAAAGTATGGTCTCTAGTGGAAAGACCCAATGACTCCTCCCATAATGTCATTGGAACCAAGTGGATATTCAAGAACAAGCAAGACTCAATGGTCAAGTCATCCGCAACAAAGCAAGATTGGTTGCACAAGGTACACCCAAATCGAAGGAGTCGACTACGGTGAAACCTATGCCCCCGTTGCTAGACTTGAATCCATTCGCTTACTTATTGCCTATGCATCTACTCATAAATTACTTTATATCAAATGGATGTTAAAAGTGCTTTTCTAAATGGTCCACTAAATGAACAAGTATATGTGAAACAACCTCCGGGTTTTGAAGACCCCAATTTCCTAACCATGTCTACTTACTACATAAGGCTCTTTATGGGCTCAAGCAAGCTCCACGTGCTTGGTATGATCATCTCAAGGAGTTCTTAGTAGATCGTGGCTTTGCAATTGGGGTAATAGATCCCACCCTTTTCACTAAAAGAATAAATGGAGAATTTTTTGTATGCCAAATATATGTTGATGATATTATCTTTGGTTCCACTAACCATGAATTTAGTGATCAATTCTCCAAGCTAATGACCAAGGAATTTGAGATGTCCATGATGGGGAATTGAATTATTTTCTTGGCTTTGAAATCCATCAATTCGAGAAGGAACATTCTTATGTCAAGCCAAGTACATTAAGGACATGCTCAAGAAATTTGATATGAACAATGCCAAGCCATATAAGTTTCCCATGGACTCCAAGGCGGATCTTCACTTAGATCCGGATGGTAAGGAAGTTGATCAAAAGCTTTATCGTTCTATGATTGGATCTTTGCTTTACCTTTGTGCATCTAGACCGGATATTATGTTTAGTGTGGGTATGTGTGCAAGATTCCAATCAAGTCCTAGGGAAAGTCATGAAACCGCGGTCAAAAGGATTCTAAGATATTTGTTGGATACTCCCAACTATGGTCTTTGGTATCCCCATGGTACAAGCTTTGATCTTGTTGGTTATTCGGATGCGGATTGGGCGGGTTGTAAAATGGATAGAAAATCAACTTCGGGTACATGCCAATTCCTTGGTAGGTCCCTTGTGAGTTGGTCTTCCAAGAAGCAAAATTGTGTGGCCTCGTCATCCACCGAAGCCGAATACATCGCCGCCGGTAGTTGTTGTGCACAATTATTATGGATGAGGCAAACTTTAAAGGATTATGGTGTCATTTGTGACAAAGTGCCTCTTTTATGTGACAATGAAAGTGCTATTAAAATTGCACACAACCCGGTTCTTCATGGCAAGACCAAGCACATTGAGATTCGGTATCATTTTATTCGAGACCATGTTGAGAAGGGTGATATTGCAATCAAGTATGTCAACACCAAGTATCAACTCGCCGATATGTTCACAAAGCCTCTTGGTGAAGCAAGATTCAAGGAGTTGAGAGGAGAACTCAATGTGGTGGACATATCCAATTGGATTTAGTGGATTTCTTGCATACCTACCCATATTAGACGATACTTATTTGGTTTAGGTGTAGGCATGGACATAGGGGGAGTGCGGTCCTAATCCATTGGGCTATCCCTCCCCCCATTATGCCGATAGTAAGAACTCATTTTGTCTCTATATTTTCATTTCATGAATTGTGAGCTTAAATGACGAGTAGTGGCCGTGAACCCGAGATACATCTTCGCGGTGTCACACCACAAACTCATACATGGTGGCCTTGGCCACCGCCCTCTTCTTTATGAAGAGTTGGTTCTTTTCGGTCTTAATTGAAAATCATTTGGAATTTTGGTCCTATTGTTGGTTTTATGGGAAACCCACTCATCTTGGCATTTCCGTGTTCGATTTTTGCAAGTTTGAGTGTGGAGTACCAATGTCAGTTTGACAATCTTATCCCAAGCCTATCTTCCTACAAACACTTCATCTTATGCACACAAGTCCTATTTTGAAACTGAGGAGAAGGGTGTAGCTGGGCAGAATTTCTAACGAAATCCTGAAAATCGGATTATCCGATTCTGACTTGCTCGGATTATCCGACTATCGGAATATCCGATTCAAGTAAAAATCGGATTATCCGATTTGGCGGTTTGTCTCCAAATAGAACAGGGGTCGGGGTGAAGGGCTCATTTGAGCATCTTTCTCCACCCCCGACCCCCTCTCTCCACAACCACCGCCCCCTACTCTCCCGGCTCCTCCCAAGCATCTCCGGCCGCCCCAACTCCGGCATTTGGCCGGATTTGGTGCTCCTCCTCCCCGGGAACACATTCACCGAAGCTTTTTCCTCAATGGACGAGGGTAACTTCTTCTCTCTCATCTCCTAGGTGTTCCTCACCTAAATCTTTGGAAGAAGTTGTTTTGGCTGGTGTTTGTGGTTCCCATTGATACTTAGAACACTAGGCTAGCCCCCTTATTGTCGATCTACTGCTAGACCTAGGACTTGAATCACTTTGTTGCTGCCATCCAGATCGGATTTTCCGATCCAGTCTGAACCGGATATTCCGACCCGTCGGATTATCCGATTCACACTGAATCGGATTATCCGAAATTGTTCAGTACTATTTTTCAGCCACATCTTGATTTGTCCAGGACTTAGTAGACTCAACTTAGGGATGCTCTTCTAGTGTACCTTGTACCATTCCTTGCTCTGTGACTTGTGTGTACTCATCTATGCTATCCATCTATTATTCTATCTCACAGGTGGTTCCGGCAGTCGTGATTCAGGTAGTCCTCCACAGAAACATGCTAGAAAAGGCAAGCAACCATGAAGAAGAAGCAAGTTGCCATAGAACCAAGAAGCTCAAGGAAACTCGCCCCAACTATTTGACAATGCCCCAAATTGACTATGCCCAATCCGTCAGTCCAACTGGTATACGAGTATGCCAAGAGATGATGATATTGAAGATCCCAACTTCTGGTGCATGGAGCAGATATATATATACAAAGACATCTACAAGCACTATAACCATCCTATTCGCCCGATGCAGCCCTACAAAATGCGAGATATCAAGGCCAAGGCCAGTTATGCTCAAGCTGCAGATGTGATTGAACAGATGGGCTTGGTTTCACTCATTGAGAAGCAATGCCCCTACAATGTGGAAATGATTCTGCAGTTTTTCTCCACCTTGGTGATCGAGAATGACCACATAAAGACCATGAAGTGGATGACGGTCGCACTCAGTGCACATCCTCCTTTGCTCGGTTGTCTACTCTTCTTGGTTATGCACCCTACCAGAGCAACCTTCCTCCCAATGGTTACATATGCACACTACTGAGAAGTTCAACAAAAACATAATGAAGGATATGTATGGGGCTGGTGCAATTATTGGTGAAAAAAGGGGCCTCCTACCCCTCTATGACCAGCTTGCGATCATCTTCCGCTCAACTATTGCTCCCAGTGGAGGTAACAATGACAATATAGTTGCTCCTCTTGCAAATCTGCTTTGCCTTGCTAAGAAAATTGTTGAGAATGAAAACCCTGAAGAGGATTTTACAGTGGATGTGATGCATTTTATCTTTCACGAGTTCTGGGACTCTTTTGTCAGTGGGCTCACTATTCCCTATGCTCCTTACATCATGATGCTCATCAAGGACACTCTGAAGAACCACAACTTCAACCGGTATGATTTGGAGCCTCATACATACAAGAAGGTTTATCAGAAGAGGAAAGAGGTCATTCCATCTTCTGCTGCTGCAGCTCCTGCCCGTGGTTCCTTCATGGGTGATGCTCGTCGTGGTGCCACTGGTCCGTCTTGGTTCCTTCCTTTGCTCCGCCCAAGAAACTCAACTGGTTCCAGAGGAACATTCTGTGCATGAATGCTGACATCAGGAGGGGACAATATGACACTTATCTGCGGCAGGAGAACATTCTCAAGCACCTTCCTCGCCTCCCAAATGATCCTCCAGAGTCTGCTCCTCTCTCTTTTGCTCAGTGGAACGAGGGCTCTCAGTTTCCATGGACTCAGCTTGAGTCTCATCTGCTAGAGACAGCATCTGCCGGCCCTTCCCGTCCATCCTACACTCGTGCCCGTACTTATGAGACTTCAGACGGGGATGGTGATGACACTGATGATGATGATACCTCTGCCACGGAGTGATCTACTTGGGTCGTAGCATCGCTCTTTTCCCTTTTTGGCGTTTCGATGTCAAAGGGGGAGAAGTAGTTCTATTAGGTCTCCGTGTGGGATTTGCATGGGTTTCGGGCACAAGCATATGCTTTTACCATTCTTGTTGCGCTTGTGTCCATTTATGTCGAACTTATTCGTGAACTTATTTGTGTTGTGTTTTCATGTGGAACTTATGTGTGTGAACCTTTAAGTTATGAGACATATGGATTTCTAATGTGGTTATGAGTTGTATTCTTGTGCTAAGGTTCATTTCTACTCTATTATGCACAAGGTATAGTCCTCTATCGCAACTCAACCTATTTGATATGTCTCCATCTAGTTTCCTCAATTTGGAAGTGTCCTCCTCCCATATGTATTGCATTTGTATTCCAATGCAATTTAATTATATGCACACATTCAGGGGGAGCTTCTCATGACTTAAGCTCGGGAATCTAGATAATATATAACTATGCTTTCCTTGCAAATCCTAGTGTTGTCATCTAACACCAAAAAGGGGGAGATTGAAAGGACATTTATTAATCCCTTGTGTTTTGTGTGTTAGGCAACAACACTAGTGACAATTTAACATGTGAATCAAGTGATGCAGGTTTTAAGTGTGTAAAACATCTTTGCATCGAAACCAAAAAGGGAGTTGAAAAGAGCCAGTTTTGTTGCTGAAGTAAACCGGATTATCCGATGTTGAAAATATCGGATTATCCGATCTGAAGATTTCGCTGAAATTCTGCTAAGGACTAGAAGAAATCTCACACTGGAGTTGGTCGGATTATCCGAGTTGCAAAATATCGGATTATCCGATGAAGATTTCGCTGGAATTCTGCTAAGGACTAGAAGAAATGTCACACTGAAGATGTTCGGATTATCCGAGTTGGAAATAATCGGATTATCCGATTCTCAAGATTTCGCTGGAATTCTGCTAAGGACTGAAAGATTTCTTCACTGACGCTGTTCGGATTATCCGATGATGTATGATCGGATTATCCGATTCCATCGGATAATCCGATGATGACTTGAATCGGATTATCCGATTTGCCTGTCTGCAACGGCTAAATCTGGGGCAGTATATAAAGACCTTCTCCTACATTGGAAAGGTCACCACGACCAGAAATACTTCCCCCACCATTGTTGCAAGCTTAAACTTGGTAGATCTCTCTCCCTAGCCACTCAAACACCTTGTCCTTCTAGGACTTGGGAGAGTTGACCTAGATCTACCCTTCCACCAAAGCGATTTGATTTCCATATCCATTCCTTAGAGGAACTTGTGCATCTTGGGTTCATTGGAACCCGAGACGGTCGTTGGTCGTTCTTGTGGCTTTGGGAGCCGCGGGGACTAGCCGGGAGCCTCCAATTCGGTTGTGGAGACGTGCCCCGGCCTTGTGATTCTTGCGGCTTTGGAAGCCGTGGGAATTGGTGAGAGCCTCCAATTCGGTTGTGGAGTGTGCCTCATCCTTGTAAAGGTTTGTTGCCGACCTCGAGGGCATCATATAGTGGAGGAGATACGGTGTGCCATATCACGGCTATTCGGGGATCACTTGTGACCCCGCACCGCTCCAACGAAGACGTAGCTTCCATTGGGAAGTGAACTTCGGGAATCATCTCCGTGCCACCGTGTGCTTATCCTTTTTATATATACCTTTACTTGTATTGCTAGCTTACCTTGCTTAGTATATCTTGTTAGCTAGCTTCTTGCTCATCATATAGGATTGTTCACCTAGTTGCATATCTAGAGAACTTATATTTGAGCAATTCCTTAACTTGTTGAAAAGAAAATTAAAATTGGTAGTTGCCTATTCACCCCCCCCCCCTCTAGTCAACCTACTCGATCCTTTCACCCCTGACAATTGTTAGTGACAAACAAAAGGGGCTAATAAATGCAGTTCATAACATCTTTCCAGATGCAGAACACAGATTTTGTGTTAGGCATTTGCTTCATAATTTTCAGAGGGCAGGGCATACAGGAGAGACACTCAGGAATGACTTGTGGGCCATTGCCAGGTCAACACACCTTCCGAAGTGGCAGAAGAGCGTGGACTTGATCCTACCAATATGATTAACAGCATGTACCAGAAAGTTTTAGAATGGATTTTTTATGCTATATTTTACTTGTGCAGCATATTATACCACACAGACCTGAACCCAGACTTGATCCTACCAATATGGTTAACAGCATGGTGCATATCATGCAGAAGGAGGTAAACAACTATATGACTTGATGAAAATAGTATTTATTGTATGAAATGTACTCACAAAAGAACTAACATGTAGATGCTTGTACTTGGCAGCTAACAGAAAATGTGCCAATGGAGAGGGTCCTTGGGCCTTTACCTGAAAATGCTTTTGTGGTTGCTGCTAGAGATAGCATTCCACAGCCTAGAGCAAGAGTCACAACTGCTTCAACCAGAGGAAATCTGAGGGGCAGAGGTAGAGGAAGGTCCAGTGCCAGATCAAATGCAGGAAAAGACCAAGCCAGCAGCAGTAGGGGGAGGAGAAAGGCTACTGGTACATCACTCGGTCCTGATGAAGACAGCCCTGCTGCGAGAGGAAGAAAGGCAAGAAGAGTGCCTACCTCTACAGCAAATACAGAAGAGGTGGTACTAGTGGTGTCTAATGCGAGTGGCACTTTCATTCCAGATCTCAATGCTTTATTTCCTCTTGAAGAAGATGCACAAGAAGTTCCACTGAGTCAGAACGCACCACCACCAGCTGAAGAAATATAGCTGGCATTTTATCATGATTTGGTTGTTTTTGTCAGTGGCTATATAAATGTAATCTATTGCTTCTGTGAAACATACATGGAAACAATTTAAATTTGGTGGCTACACTCATGTCCTCTATTGCTTCTGTGAAACATACATGGAAATCATATATATTGGTACTTTATTTTGATACATATTGATGCAAATTCGAGATGTCATGTGCTTTCACTTACTGTATATTGAATTTGCAAGTAAATTACTGCTATTTCATCCGAGACACATTTCTGAAGCACAACTTGCTCTTTATTCCAAATGTGATCATAATTGTGCACTGCTGCTTAGTTTCTCAGCACTACAATAGCATAACTCACTACACATAACCTCTGATCATCAGTGCAACAATAGAATAAATCACTAAACAACTAGCTACTACAGCCACCATCACTAGTTCCTTCCTATCTCTATTTCTTATCTCTTCCCAGTGCTTCTTTTCAATTTTGTTCTTCTCGGCCTTCAATTTCTGAACCTATCTTCCCCACGAGCACCACATTTTCAACTTCGATTTCCCTTACATTTCTTCTGGAAGCATACTCATGTTGAACCTGTCCAGCACAACACTGTCAGTGTAAATGTGCAAAAACTGACGAACAGAGCAAGCCTGAAACTTCCTGTGCAGAGTAGAGCAAGGAAGCTAACCTGGGCAGGAACTTGCGCCCTTCTTCTTCCTATCGACGTCGCCGTCTGATTCTAGTACACCTCACTGGTCAACGTGGCCCATGGTTCGCGGTCGTCGCTGCTCATCCCGCGGCCACACCACAAGACACCAACGTCCTCTGAATCGAGTGGTGCCACGCGCCCCGAGCTTCGAGGAGACCCCATTGACCACCTCCGCCCCAATATCGTTGCTAACTGCTCGACGAGTTCATGCAAAATTAAAATAACCCAGGGGGTTTTGCACAAAAAACCCATTCCATGGCGCGTGCACTCATCCACCGTGGCATAGCACGTGTCAGCAGCACATTGGTCATGGACTAATTTGTGTCAAACGAACAAGTTGTTGTACCACTGGTGTACTAAATGCAAGTTGTGGGACTAAAAGGCGCGCAAGTTGTGGGACTAAAAATGTTAATAGCTCTAAGAATTTTTATAAGGTTATAAAATCACATAGCCTCAGGACCCACGTGTCCGTCCGAAAGTCTCCAAACTGTAAGTCCAATCAAAATAGTTGCCTCAAATTCCTGAGAACTCAATTCACCTAAAAGTGCACAGTACTACACCTAAAAGTGCAGCTTTGCCAACATGTCTGTGCGACATCTGGGTTATGAATATGACAAACGCAAACATACAGTGCTCTCAGTGAATTGCATTGCATCACACTTTTTCGAAAAACAAATTGCATTGCATCAAAGATGGTTGCATGACCGGAGAAAAAACGCAAATCCGCCGAAGAGGCGCTGTGGGTCCGCAGCTCTGTCATCGCACCACGTCAGTGACAGTGGCCCCGCCGGACCAGGGCCACCATAACTCAGCGAAGAAAAAAAGGCTTTTTGACTTCTCCACGCTCCAACCACCTCCACCTTCCGCACATGGCGCTCTGTATGCTCGGTCCACGTAAACGCACGGGCCCGCTGGGCAGTGCCACGCTACCGCTTCCCTTCCAGCCGGCCTTCCGGGCAGAGCGCGGAGCAAGGCAAAATCGGCAGAAGAAAATCTTCCCCAACAAGTTAATGGCTCGCAGTAACAGCAGCCATTTACTCACGAAATGTCCGGTAATAACTCCCAACTTGATCCGTCCGTGAGCCGATGACATGCGGGCCAGCGCTGGAACCAAGAGGCGTGGCGGCCTTCTCCTCCTCTTCCCAGTTTTAATTCCACCGCAGACGCAGAGACGCGTCAAACGCGGGGTGCCAGGGCGCACTCAAGGGAGGCAGGGGCAGGACCGTAAAACCACATAAAGCAGGAGGAGGGTCGCCCTAGAAACGGGAAGCATCCAAGGAATGGCATCCACCCAAACCAATCCGCTGGAATATCTCCTCTCCTCGAGCAGCTCGCTCACCGACAGCCAACGCGCCGCACGGTGGTGGGCCAGGCCATCCCGGCTAAAGCCACCACCGGTCACGTTACCCTCCCCGGCCCACTTGCGCTGCGGGATCTCGCAACTTGCCAAAAAAGCGAGCTGTGCCTCCGACTTCTGATCCTCACCCACCCCCACCCTCTTCTGCTCCCCAGGAGAATCCCGTCTCCGGAAGGCGAAAGCGTAAAATCGCGGTAGACCGGTTCTGAGGACAGAACACACCGCCGTGAACCATAGACACAGGCCAGCAGCAGCACAAGGCAATGCCTCTGCACTGCGGCCAAAAATTGCTAAATAACTCCACAGCACAGTTGCCTATATCGGGGACGGCTTCGCCCACCGCTGCAACCACAGCCATTTCACATATCTTAAAGCATGTAGCGCCCTCAGCACGGCCGGCAGCCATCAGAGGCGCCGGCCAGTCATTCGTCAGTAACAAGCACACAGAACAACAGTTCAAGCAGGGCAGCCAAAGTATCAATTTCAAATGCAGGTAACGGCTACTAGGGGCAATTCAAAGAAGGGTATTTCCCGGGCTTTCTCTTGGAGGGAAACTCACAATGTGTAAGCCTATACTGGCAACGTAACAGATATTTGAAAGTAGGCCCCTGGAGTTCTGTGACTACCATTTGAATTGTGGAGGGAAAAGCTCAGCAACGGTGTAGTGCAGGCAAGAGGGGAAAAACTGGCTACAACTCCATTTTCCCTCCTAAAATCTAACAGGAGGGTGAAGCCCTCCTCCAACTACAAGTCTTTACAAGAAAAACGGCTAAGGAAAAACAGGGGAGAACCCACCATTTCTGTTTCGCTGCTGCTGCTCCTGATTACTCCTTTCTACCTGATGAGAAGAAGGGCTGAGGAAGGAAGGGGATCCATGTACATCAGCGGCCGCTTGCTCAGTGCTTGAACGGCCTAGGGTCTTCGACGTCGTCGTCCTCATCGTCGCTGCCACTGCCCGATGGGTCGTCGCCCCTCTTCCTCTTGGTGCCCTGCGAGGACGAGGGCTGGTCTGTGGCCCCCTCGTCGTCGTCGTCGTCGACCTCGTCTCTGTCTTCATCGACATCATCAGGGTCAGCCACATCAAAGTCCTCCTCTGGACTTCCGACAGCCATGGCTTGTGGCGGCACAATTGGTTGAACGAGATATTCTGTGTCTTCATCCTGGGCAAACAGAAAAAAGCGAAGAAATTGTCAATTTCTAATTGAGTTTTCTACTTTCAGATTTTTTACATCGCTAGGGTAATGGAAACTATGACATATAACAATACAAAACAGGAACAAATACTCATATTTATCACAAACACTTCGCTAAATGTAAATGCTCAAACAGTCAAATCATATGCGCCATCAGAAACTGCAACCAGGAAAGGAAGGATGGAAAAACATCATACAAATTGACAAAAACACAATTCCATAATGCTTTGAAGAAGCTATAGGCATGGTAAAGATAATCCATCTTCAAGTGTACAAAAATCACTTAACCAATGAACCAGAACAAAAAAACATGAACAGCAGAAAAAGAATAATATGCTGACATATATATATCTGGAAGTGACAGTATAATGCGATTTAAGCGCTGAAGGAAGCAACTTAGTTTACCCTATACAAGAGGGACTTAGTTTACCCTATACAAGAGGGACCACATGATTTCATACAGATAAACTAACAGAGCAACTACCTAACAAGATATATGCCATGGAAAATTCGTAAAAGAACACAAAGATGTAGACAACTCCTAAAGAAAACAATCTTATCAAGATATGCATAGGCTGCTACATCAGTCTGAGCCCTCAAAGAAAGATTGTGCAAATGCAAACAATGTAGAAGAGCAGATAAACTTAACATGTAGATACAAAATTAGGTCAGAAGAGTACAAGGAACTCCATGCAATGTCAAATTAGGTCCTAGCATGCAGGGAAAACCGTCTATAACATATAGCATACATATATTATCTTGAGTAATTCCCACCTTAAACAGATGTAGTCAAGCACAAGCTAGACAGGGACTAGATTTACCATCCCGTTATGGGAACATTTAGGGTCAACACCAGGAAAAACTAAACCTACATATTTTTTTTATTACAAGAAACCAAACTATATAGACTTCTAACTTATTTATCTGTATTTATCATTTTGAAACTCAAAATCATTTTAAGGTTAAGCATGAGTGCAAACAGAGTTTTCACACCCCTAAAGAAATACATCAGTAACAAATAATCATTGTATTACCTCTGTTCCAGAACATAAGCCGTTTTAGTAGGCTAAATTGCCTACTAAAACGCTTGTATTTTTGTAACAGAGGTAGTAGAAGTCAACAGATATTTTAACAAACATGTTCACTGATTATCATGACCATGGAGCACAAAAATCTTTGAAATCTCCGCATTAGCAAGATGACCATAAATCTATTTTGGGGTACTTTATACCAGAGTTTTCACCTAGCAAAAAAAATAGGAGATAAAAAGTTGGGGATCAAACCTATAACCTCTAGTCTAGCATGCCCAAAAATCAAGTGGTGCACACATAAACAGGAGACAGAACAAACAAACACATAACAAATGCATGGACTGGTAAATATCCTTGACCAAAAAATAAGTCCCCGACTACATTCAACCTGCAACAGTGTAAGGGTGTCAATAGTAACAAAATGACAGAACAATCACGGTGCCAGATCTGACTAATTGAATTGAACATACAAAAAAAATTGCAATGAAAAGTAAAGTACTTCAACATGTAGAGGCGAAATCAATGTTTTATACCTCATCGTCAGCATCATCATCATCGTTCCCCTCCTCATAAACCCTATTATCCTCCAATCTTTCCTCGTCTTCCTCTCCAATCTCGCCGTTCTCATCATCGTCGTCATCGCCTTCACCTTGCTCATGCCCATCTATCTCTTCCCCAACACCCCCCACTGCCATAGCAACCCTTCCACTGCTCTCTGGCTCAGCCTCCTCACCATCATCCTCAACCTCCTCTTCAACATCATCATCGTCGTCTTCATCGATGTCATCCTCCTCATCTTCACTGCTCGGTACATCATGCACCTCAACAACAGCGTCATCTTCATCGCCCTCCTCATCGATCTCTTCACCCAAATCATCCTCCTCATCGTATTCATCATCATCGTCGTCCTCATCCTCCACATCTTCATCATCCTCTTCAGGGGCTCCCCCAACCGCGGCCACCCGGAACCCGTTCGTCCGGTGGTGGTGCTGGGCTCCTCCATTGGGCACGACCTCATCTGCGTCGCTCTCGTCCTCGTCAACATCGATCACCCCGTTCACCTCCACCGGGTGAGCCGCCACGCTGCCCCGCGAGTGGGAGACGCCCCCGTTGGCCACCTCGCCGCTCCCAGGGTCCTCGTCCTCATCATCCTCGTCTTCCTCGCCGTCCCCATCGTCATCGTCGTCGTCCGACTCGGGACGCTCGTTCTCGTCGGCGTCCATCTTGTCCAGGTACCTGAGCGTCCGGATCAGGCCAAACACCCTGGATCTGTAGTCCTTGACCCTTGTGACGGGGCACTCGTAGAGGTCGAGCGAGACGAGGCGGAGGCGGGCGAGCGGCGCGAGGTCGTCCACGTCCTGGATGCGGTTGTTGCTGAGGTCGAGGTCGCGCAGAGAGGCGAGGCCGGCCTCGACGAGGTGCTCGAGGCCGCCGGCGATGCGGTTGTCGGAGAGCGTGAGGCGCGTGAGGTTGCGCAGGCGGGGGAAGCCCTGGAGCGAGGCGGCCCGACGCCGGCGATCGAGAGGTGCTCCAGGCCCTGGTGGCGCTCCAGTATCTCCGCCGCCGGGAGCCGGCCGTGCGTGCACTTGACGGCGCCGTCGAGGGTGAGGCTCCGCGCCGGCGAGGAGCTCCCCCCTCGCCGCCGCCGGTGTGCAGCGCCGCCTCCACCGCCGCTCCCACGCCTCGTCCATCTCCCTCTCCTCTCCTCTTCCGAAAATCCGAAAATAAATAAATAAATCGAAGGGGATTGGTTGCGGAGGCGATTTGAAATACAGTGATTTATGGGGACGGGGATGGGGTGTTTGTTTACCTCGCCATGGGATGGGAGGAAGAAGGGGGCGGTTCACGTCTCCCGCGGTGGACTTGGCGCAGGGACGACGTTTCGGGGGGCCCTGTGTGGACAGCCAATGGGAGGGCTCGGATGCGGTGGCGCGGATCGCTGACGTGGCGGCATCCCAGGGGCGTGTGCTTCCTTTGAGAGGAGCAGGGGAGCGGAGAGGCGTGATGCGCTGGTCGATGGATGCCGAGAGCATCTTTTTTCTCGGCGCTGGTTTTCTGCTTTCTTTTTCTGGGTGTTGAAAATCTTTTTCTGTGAAGGGCGAGATATGGTTAGTTAATTATGCACGCGGCGTGAGTTTGTCTACGCTTGTTTTTAGGTGGGTACGACTCTGACATGGTGGGGATATACCCGCGGGCCCGAGATGGAAGTGGGGAGGGTCTTTCTGCTGGAGGGTGCAGGCCACGATCGGTGGGGTTTCGTGTTGCCTACTTTGCCTCTTTGAAGAAGACGGGGCAGGCCTGAGGCGGCTCGGCGTGATGGCACGCGTTTGATTTGGACCCGGAGTTTCGTTGGACTCGTTTCCAACCTGACGGTTCGGGATATGCTACTGCTCGTTATTTTGTTGAGCAAGGATATTGTGCTACTCCGGGTGTTCAAGTTTTTTGAGCTGCATACTGCAAAAAAAATACTCCCTTCGAACCTAAAAATGTGTCGTAACTTGTACCGTGCATTGTATGTACCCAATTAATTTTTCACGACAGTTTTTTTTTGGACCGGAGGGAGTAGTTTCGTTAGGCACCTCCAACGGCCCTCCCCAAATGTTTGGACGGTCCATGTCTGATTTTGTCTAAACGGATAAAGGGCATATGCTCCAGCGGGCCACCGCAAACAAACCGCCGAGTGTGGACATGTCCGTTTCGTCCAAACCTGGCCCAACTTTGGTCGCGTTTGGAGAGAAACGGACAGTGGCCCGTCTGTGCTTTGTCCTCTTGTGTCCGCCCCGGCCCAATCGCCAGCGACACATTCTCCCCACCTCCCACCTTTTCCAATCCCGATAGCGGCCGTCGTCCTCGCCGGTGCCGCCGCCTGTCCCTCGTCGCCGCTGTCCACTCTCCTTCTCCACAGTCGTAGCTAGTCTCCACGTCGGCGTCCCGGATCTGTTGACTGGCTATTGTCCTGCTCTTCTCCCGCAAAGTAGTAGTTCTCGACCGGTCGCCGTCCACCTCTTTTTCGGCCCCGGCAGCGGCAAGATTTGCTCGTCCCCGCCCGTGCCGACGCTGCGGGAAGGTGGGACGTTAACCTTCTCGCCGGGACGGCTATATTGTCTCGGCCTTCGGCTCGGACTCGACCGCAAACTCCACCGCATCCAAACCGTTCGACGGTTTGCCTAGCCGGACCAGGTATGTGAACTTTTTTTCTCTTCGTTGCAAAGGCTGGTACAAATGCTCTTGCATGTAGGGTCTCTTACTCTACAACAATGAGTTCTCTTACTCTACCTTTATCGATACTTCGGACGAGTCATTCGACGATGATAGCGACATTTTGGTGGTCGCGGCAACTCTCATACACAACTTCAACGAGAGTACACTAAAGCGGCATGTAGGGTCAGTTATTGGGCGTGCGCCGGCGTTGGCTCGTGAAAGAGAAAACGGCCATTACCAACTTTGGAAGGACTACTTCAACCCCGTCAAGCCAACATATCAGCCGCATATTTTTCGTCGCCGTTTTCGGATGGCAAGGGAGTGTTCATGCGCCTATTGGAAGGGGTGAGGGCATATGATGACTACTTTGAGGCGAAGCCGGATGCAACTGGTACGTATGACTTCTCTTCTTACCAGAAGTGCACCGCAACTATCTGAATGCTTGCATATGGAGTAGTTGGTGATCTAGTTGATCAGTATTTGCGAAGGAGCGAGTCCACTTGCCTAGAGTCCATGTATCTCTTTGCTTGTCGTGCAGTACACGTCCGTTGGGAGACCCCAAGAGGAAGGTATGATGCAGTCTAGCAGCAAGTTTCCCTCAGTATGAAACCAAGGTTATCGAATCAGTAGGAGTAGTAGCGCTTCGGAAGGTTGTTGGTGGCTCGCACGGCGCAACACGATCACCAACGTGGAATCTGCACACAACACAATCAAACTACTTTGTCCCAACGAAACAGTGAGGTTGTCAATCTCACCGGCTTGCTGAAAACAAAGGATTAAACGTATGGTGTGGAAAATGATGTTTACTTGCAGAGAATGAAAAAGAAAACAGTTTGCAGTTTGTGGTTGTTTAATCAGTGTAAAAGAATGGACTGGGGTCCACAGTTCACTAGAGGTGTCTCTCCATAAAAGATAACTAACATGCTGGGTGAACAAATTACGGCTGGGCAATTGACAAATAGTGAGCGCATGACAATGCATATACATGGCATGATGACTACTATGATATTTAATTGGGCATTTCGACAAGATACATAGACCGTTATCCAACAGCATCTATGACTAATAATCCACCGCCGGGTTATCATCCGAGTCCCCCGTTGGTATTAAGTTGCAAGCAATGGATAATTGCATTAAGTAAAGCGCGTAATGTAAACAAACACATATGCCCATGGACATAGCATCGTTAGGTTACCCCTAGTGGCAACAGCACATCCACAATCTTACAAGTTGCTGTCACTCTCTCAGATTACTGGAGGCATAAATCCACTATCTAATATAAATACTCTCTTTTGGAGTTACAAACATCTACTTGACCAAATCATCTACTAGTAACGGAAAGCATGCAAGATCTTAAATAACATATAACATAGATTGATAATCAACTTGACATAGTATTCAATATTCATCGGATCCCAACAAACACAACACGTAGCATTACAGTAATATGATCTTGATCATGTAGGGCAGCTCACAAGATCTAACATGATGGCACAAAGTGGAGAGACAACCATCTAGCTACTGCTATGGACCCGTACTCCAAGGATGAACTACTCACGCATCACTCCGGAGGCAGGCATGGCGATGTAGAAGCCTCCGGTGACGATTCCCCTCTCCGGCAGGGTGCCGGAAGAGGTTCTGGACCCTCCCGAGCTAGGGTTGACGGCGGCGGCGTCTCTGGAACTTTTCGTGGATATTGGCTCAGACACTTAGGGTTTTTGCATCGGGGGGAATAAGTAGGTGAAAGGGCGGCGGCTGACGACCCCCGAGGGGCCCACACCACCCTAGGGCGCGCCAGGGGGGCCGCGCCCTAGGTGTGTGTGGCCTCCTGGTGGCTCTCCTCTGTTGCTCCTTTGGTCCTTCAGGTGTGTTCTGGTAAAATAGGGATCCCCGTGAAGTTTCGTCCAATTCCGAGAATATTTCCAGACTAGCTTTTCTAGAATACAAAAACAGCAGAAAACAAGAACTGACACTTCGGCATCTTGTTAATAGGTTAGTCCCAAAAATGTATAAAAGTGACATAAAGTAGATGCAAAACATGTGGCATTTGATATAAAACATGCATGAAACATCAAAATTATGGATACGTTGGAGACGTATCAGCATCCCCAAGCTTAGTTCCTGCTCGTCCTCGAGTAGGTAAACGATAAAAACAAAATAATTTTTGAGGTGACATGCTACCATCATAATCTTGATCGTATAATATTGTAAAGCACATGTAAATGAATGAAGTGATCTAAGTCAATGGTCTATAATTTGCTACCAAATAGATAATGAGTAAACAATGAATCACACAAGCTAAAAGTTTTCATGAATAGTACTTTCGAGACAAGCATCAAACAGTTTTGCATAAGAGTTAACTCATAAAGCAATAGTTTCTAATAAAAGATATTTAATCAACACAAAGGAAGAATTAAGTTTCAGCATTTGCTTCAACTTTCAACATATTTATCTCATGGATATCGTCAACACAAAGTAGTATAACAAGTCCAATACGTAGCATATAACAAGTGTTGTAACCAAGTTGACACTAGTGTTTGCTTGTGGAAGACAGAAAGAATAGGAAAACTGACTCGACATAAAAGTAAAAGAAAGGCTCTTCGCAGAGGGAAGCAGGGATTAAGTCATGTGCTAGAGCTTTTAGGTTTTTGAAATCATATAGAGATGCATAAAATATTTGACACTCCTAATGGTCAAAAAAATAAAATATTTGACACTCCTCCCAACATTGCTAACACAAGCCATGGCTAACCGAATCCTCGGGTGCCTTCCATCAATCACATACCATGGAGGAGTATCTATTTTAGAGAGGTGTTTGTTAATTGTCAACGAATGGTAGCGGGTGAGAACAGTATTCTACCTGTCAAACGGACTTTTAAGAGCGGCTCCCATGAAGGACGTTATTTCTACCAGCAAGGCAGATCATCCCTCTTTCTCTTTGGTTTACACACACAGATATTTCACTGATTGTCATTGCTTACTGATGAATCAGGGCAAAAGTGTGAAGAGAATTAATGGTTAAAGTTGTAATTAATTGGGACTGGACACCCGCTGCCAGCTCTTTTTGCAAAATTAGAGGATAAGCGGATGTATATGCCGCTAGTCCAGGTGTAAAGGCCATTTTACAACTAGAATAAAGAATAACCACACTAATTCCTCATGAGCTAGTAAACATTGACACAAAAGAGAATAATAATATTTTGAATAATTTAAAGGTAGCACATGAAAAATTTACTTGGAGTGGCAAAGAAATACCACATATAGGTAGTTATGGTGGACACAAATGGCATGGAAATTGGCTCAAGGATTTGGATGCACGAGAAGCATTCCCTCTCAGTACAGAGTTTAGGCTAGCAAGGTTTATGTAAGCAAACAAGAATATCAACCCGTACACCAAGTTTTATATGACAAACATATTGCAAACGTTATAAGACTTCATACCATCTTCCTTGTTAACCAAACTCTTTTATTAGAAAATATCTAGACCTTAGAGATACCACCGATGCAAACCAAATTTTCAACAAGCTTTACGGTAGTTCTTCACTAATGGGCTTAACTCATATGATGCACAAATTTAATCATGATCTATTTGCTAACTCAAAAAAATTGACAAGCATCAAGTTATCCACTTTAGTGATCTACAAGATTATGCAAGTTTTTTCCTTATACCAATTACCACATGCAACATTTTCTGAATCAACCAAACACAAATCAATTTATTTCATCTACTCTTCAAACAAATATAAGTGAAGCAAGAGAGTACTTTCTACAAAAGAAAACTAATAGCTCTGGCAAGAGATACATGAAAACAAGAGCTAAAAGCTGAACATCGCTAGATATGAATACTCAACAAATATAAGTGAAGAATAGGAGTATTCTCATGAAAAAGCGGAGCGTGTCTCTCTCCCAATCAAGAATGCTAGGGTCCAGTCAAGCTTTATTGAAAATAAAGTACAATACTGAAAATAAAAGCACACATACGCTCCAAGAAAAGCACATATGATGTGAAAGAATTAGAATATAGTTTCACTAGAGATGACCTGATAATTTTGCCGATGAAGAAGGGGATGCCAAGGCATCCCCAAGCTAAGACGCTTGAGTCTTTTTGAAATATGCTGGGGAGATCCATGGGAGCCTCCCCAAGCTTAAACTCTTCACTCTTCTTGATCCTATTATATCATCCTTCTTTCTTGACCCTTGAAAACTTCCGTCACACCAAACTCAAAGTAAATCTCATTAGAGAGTTAGTGCATATTCAAAAATTCACATGTTCTATAAATACGCAATATGACTTGTTACTTTAAACATTAGCTACAGCCACTGATGTTATGTGAAACTCTTCCACCCAAAAACGAATTCCACTCAACATTAGTAAAAGAGAGAATGAAAAATAAAAAGGCATAATCTGTCTAAAACAGAACAGTCCGCAAAAGACGAATTTTTTCGAGGCACTTACAGCGCTCAGATCAAAAAACTTTGACCTAATGAAAGATTCAGACATTCATAAATATTGCGCACAAATTTTTTCAGATTTTATTAGCAATCTGGTGATTTTAGGAATTTCGTACAGTGAACAGCAAAAATCTGTTTCTGTGCAGCAATCAAAACTAAGCATCATCTCAACACTAGAGGCCACTCTTGGCACAACAATGCGAGAAAATAAAGATACAAAGGAGTTGCTACAGAAGTAAACATCCTCCTTGACTCAAATAAAGAAAAATTGCAGAAATAAAAATAATGGGTTGCCTCCCATAAGCGCTTTTTTTTAACGTCTGTTAGCTAGGCACAAAGCATGCATCAAGTATTACCAAGTGAAGAAGCATCAACATTGTAATTTGTTCTAACAATAGAATCATAAGGTGGCTTAATCTTATTCCTAGGAAAGTGTTCCATACCTTTCTTTAGAGGAAATTGATATTTTATATTCCCTTCTTTCATATCAATAATAGCACCTACAGTTCTAAGAAAAGGTCTTTCAAGCACAATAGGGCAAGATGGATTGCATTCAATATCCAAAACAATAAAATCAACGGGGACATAATTGTTATTAACCATGATAATAACATCATCAATTCTTCCCAAAGGTTTCTTAATAGTAGAATCAGCAAGGTGAACATCCAAGTAACAATTTTCCAAAGGTGCTAAATCAAGCATATCATAAGTCTTTTAGGCATAACAGAAATACTAGCACCAAGGTCACACAAAGCATTGCAATCAAAGTCATTCAATTTCATTTTAATAATAGGCTCCCAACCATCTTCTAACTTCCTAGGGATGGATACTTCACGTTTCAGTTTTTCTTCCCTCACTTGTATAAGGGCATTAGTAATATGTTTAGTAAAAGCCATATTTATCTCACTTGCCTTAGGAGTTCTAGCAAGCTTTTGCAGGAATGTAATCACTTCAGAAAGATTGCAACCATCAAAATCATTATCATCAAAGGTGATGCAACTATTATCTTCCTTATTACTAGAAATTTTAGCATCTTTATCGAGAACAGTTTCAGAGTTATCAGGCAATTTAGGACATTTTGCAATAGAAGTAGAAACATTACCAACACCAATTATCTTGCCATTAATAGTAGGAGGCTTGCTAGCACTTGAGTTTGAAGCATTTTCAGAAGTAGTAATAGTATAAACTCTAGCAATATTATTCTTTCTAGCAATTTCATCCTCTCTTTCCCATCTAGCATGCAATTCGGCTAATATCCTCACATTGTTGTCAATTTTAACTTGTATAGCATTGAGAGTTTTGCTCTCTTTAACATCATAAGGCATGTTCTTTAGTTTCAACAAGTCAACATCAAGAGCAAGACTATAAACCTTAGAAGCAAGAACATCAATTTTCCCAAATTTCTCCTCAACAATTTTATTTAAACCAGTTTGTGTACTAATAAAATCCTTAAGCATGACTTCAAGATCAGAGGGTACACTCTTATTATTGTTGTAGGAGCCGCCATGAGAATTACTATAACCATTGCCACTATTAGAAAGATTGGGCATATAATTGCTATTACCAAAATTATTCCTATAAGCATTGTTGTTGAAGTTATTATTTTTAATGAAGTTCACTGATACGTCTCAAACGTATCTATAATTTTGGATGTTCCATGCTTGTTTTAAACCAATTGCTACATGTTTTGCATCTACTTTATGTCACTTTTATACATTTTTTGGGACTAACCTATTAACAAGATGCCGAAGTGCCAGTTCCTGTTTTCTGCTATTTTTGTATTCCAGAAAAGCTAGTATGGAAATATTCTCGGAATTGGACGAAACTTCACGGGGATCCCTATTTTACCAGAACACACCTGAAGGACCAGGAGGTGGCCACACGCCACCAGGGCGCGGGCCCTACCTCTGCCGCGCCCTGGGGTGGTGTGGCCCCCTCGGGGGTCGCCAGCCACCGCTCTTTCGCCTACTTATTCCCCCCGATGCAAAAACCCTAAGTGCCTGAGCCAATATCCACGAAAAGTTTCAGAGACGCCGCCGCCGTCAACCCTAGCTCGGGAGGGTCCAGAACCTCTTCCTGGCACCCTGTCGGAGAGGGGAATCGTCACCGGAGGCTTCTACATCGCCATGCTTGTCTCCGGAGTGATGCGTGAGTAGTTCATCCTTGGACTATGGTCCATAGCAGTAGCTAGATGGTTGTCTCTCCAATTTGTGCCATCATGTTTAGATCTTATGAGCTGCCCTATATGATCAAGATCATATTATTGTAATGCTACATGTTGTGTTTGCTGGGATCCGATGAATACTGAATACTATGTCAAGTTGATTATCAATCTATGCCCTATGTTATTTAAGATCTTGCATGCTTTTCGTTACTCATAGATGCTTTGTCCAAGTAGATGCTTGTAACTCCAAGAGAGAGTATTTATGCTAGATAGTGGGTTCATGCCTCTAGTAATCTGTGAGAGTGACAGCAACTTCTAAGATTGTGGATGTGCTGTTGACACTAGGGGTAACCTAATGATGCTATGTCCACGGGCATATGTGTTTGTTTACATTACGCGCTTTACTTAATGCAATTATCGTTGCTTGCAACTTAATACCAACGGGGGACTCAGATGACAACCCGGCGGTGGATTATTAGTCATAGACGCTGTTGGATAACGGTCTATGTATTATGTCGTAATGCCCAATTAAATACCATAGTAATCATCATGTCATATATATGCATTGTCATGCGCTCACTATTGTCAATTGCCCAGCTGTAATTTGTTCACCCAACATGTTAGTTATCTTTTATGGAGAGACACCACTATTGAACTGTGGACCCCGGTCCATTCTTTTACACTGATTAAACAACCACAAACTGCAAATTGTTCCTTTTTCATTCTCTGCAATTTAATACTCATTTTCCACACCATACGTTTAATCCTTTGTTTTCAGCAAGCCGGTGAGATTGACAACCTCACTGTTCGTTGGGCAAAGTATTTTGATTGTGTTGTGCGCAGGTTCCACGTCAGCGCCGGAATCCCTGGTGTCGCGCCGCATCATATTTCGCCGTTGACAACCTTCAGAAGAGTTGTTGCTCCTACTGGAACCTTGGTTTCATACTGAGGGAAAACTTGCTGCTGAAATACATCATACCTTCCTCTTGGGGTCTCCCAACGAGCGTGTGATTCACCGCCATCAAGCATCAAGATTTTCTGGCGCCGTTGCCGGGGAGACAGCAGTCTTCTGCAGGGAAGTTTCACGCTTCCAATCTCTTTACTTTGTTTTTGTCTTGCTTAGTTTACTTTATTTTATCTTGTTTGCTTTCAATTATCAAAAACACAAAAAAAATAGTTACTTGCATTTAGTTTATTTTCAGTTTTGTTTTCTGTTAGTTATCATGTCTAGCCCTGTTACGGTAGTAATGTCACCTGAAGAAGAGATTTTCACTTTCAAGCAAGGGAGTGAGGAGAGTTTTAAAGATGCTTGGTATAGAATCAGTGATGCTCATCGTAGGTGTACTAAAAAATATTCCACTATGATCCTGCTTAGAAATTTTTATGTTGGCATAACTAGCTGGTATAGGTATGTCTTGGACACTTTGACAGGAGGTAACTTTCTTGGTACTCCTGCGTTGGAAGCTAGTTATATTATTGAGAGTTTAGTAGGAACACCACCTGTTAGTAACATTAAAAATGAGATTACCTTGGAAGATGTTATGAAGAAGTTGGAGTCTATAGAGAAAAATTTGCCAAATCTCCTTGATAGTACTAGCAAAATTGATGAATCACTGGGAACCATTAATGAAAGAATTGCTGTTTTAGAAACTAGTACTATTTAAGATAATCAAAATCTTAGAATTGGTGAATTAGAGGAGGCTATGGATGTAATAAGTTCTACTTTTACCTCTATTAAAACTAGAAGGCAAAAGGCGTTTGTGGGGAAAGAGCAAAAATTTATGTATGTGCCAAAAGTTTCGAAACCAAAATCCACGGGTGTGTTTAAAACTGATAACTTGTTCAATGAGCTTGAGGGGGATTCACATGGTGGTTTATTTAAATTTTCTTCCCAAGAATTATGTGAACTAAAAAGTCCTAGTGTGACAAACCCTGCTCTTGATGAAGCTTTGATGAATTAGACCTTTCTTCATTTGGTAATACTTGATGCATGCTTTGTGCCTAGCTAAAAGGCGTTAAAGAAAAGCGCTTATGGGAGGCAACCCATTATTTTTATTTCTGCAATTTTTCTTTTATTGAGTCAAGGAGGATGTTTACTTCTGTAGCAACTCATTTGTATCTTTATTTTCTCGCATTGTTGTGCCAAGAGTAGCCTCTAGTGTTAAGATGATGCTTAATTTTGATTGCTGCGCAGAAACAGATTTTTACTGTTCACTGTACGAAATTCCTAAAATCACCAGATTGTTAATAAAATCTGAATTTTTTTGTGCGTAATCTTTATGAATGTCTTAATCTTTCATTAGTTCAAAGTTTTTCGATCTGAGCGTCGTAAGTGCCTCGAAAAAATTCGTCTTTGCGGACTGTTCTGTTTTAGACAGATTATGCCTTTTTATTTGCATTCTCTCTTTTACTAATGTTGAGTGAAATTCTTTGTGTGGAAGAGCTTCACATAACATCAGTGACTGTATATAATGTTTAAAGTAACAAGTTATATTGTGTCTTTATAGAACATGTGAGTTTTTGATTATGCACTAACCCTCTAATGAGATTTATTTTGAGTTTGGTGTGACGGAAGTTTTCAAGGGTCAAGAGAGAAGGATGATATAATAGGATCAAGAAGAGTGAAGAGTTTAAGCTTGGGGAGGCTCCCATGGATCTCCCTAGCATATATCAAGAAGACTCAAACGTCTAAGCTTGGTGAAGGGGGATGCCCAACCGGGTAGGCCCAGGACCCCGAGTCGGCCTTCAAGGCCGGGTGGCCCAAAGCCCACCCGGTATACATCTTCCAGGATACCGGGTCCCCGAGGATCCCGGTATGACGGCTCGGGGAGGCGGCAGCAGATATCTCGAATCAGTCTGCGATTGTGTATCCCGAAGAGTGCGCTCCACGAAGCCGCACTTGTAGGCAGGATAGCTAGCGCCGCCAGCGGAACCCGTCATTCCCTGTAAACCCTAGCCGGCTCCCTATATAAAGCCGGCAAGGAGCAACCCTAGAGGCAGACTCATCTCATTCCATAGCCTCCGGAGCACCCGCAAGCTCTGGTGCGCACACCATTGTACACCCCATTCAGATCCAAATACATACAAGCAGGAGTAGGTCTTTACCTCATACAGAGGGGCCGAACCTGGGTAAACTCTGCGTGTGCAACCTCTCTGTGAATCCTACGTCGCCTGGCTCACACCCGAGTTAAGCCACCCCGTATGGCATCTGCCGTGATTACCCCACGACAGTTGGCGCCCACCGTGGGGCCAGCGATCGCTGGAATTTACTTCATGGAGAGTCCTGAACCCGGCACTGGCGTCTACTTCAGCCCTCAAGCCATGTCGGGTCGCGGTGACATCGTCACCGGCAGCTACTTCGAGCACGGAGGGATCGGCTACGTCGCCGATCCACACACTTGGGGCAGGCCCAACTACGCCCCGATCACTCGCGCGATGGCTATCCCGTTCGGGACCGCTGTCACCGCCTACGTCGGCTTCTGCGGCTCGGATGAGGAAGGAGTCGCCAACAACTACGATGGTACTTCCTCCCCCGTCGACCCGCTTGACGAAGCCGCCGTCGACACCGCGGTTGCAAACCACTTTGCACCCGCCCCATCTGCCGAGACCGTCCAGATCTCGAACGACGACGACACCGGGTCGATCTTGCCCGTTCTCGACTACGAGTCGGAGGGCTCGACCGATCTGGCCTCGGACGGCACGGCGACACCCGCCCACATCTACATGACGGGCGAGGCGGCAAACTCTGCTGCCGCCAAACCCGCGGCAAACGCCGCCACAGCAGAGGCCAACGCGCAGAAGCAGCGCGACCAGGCACGGCGCGAGCAGGAGGCTCGCGAAAAGCAGCAACGCGACGAATCTCTCGCCGCCCTGCGGGACAAGCAGGTCGGGTGGCTGACCCGCTCAGCACCCCGATCACGCCGGCGAACGTCGTCGATCAGGCGACACAGCTCGAGCAGCTGCGCCGGAAGATGGCCCTCCAGCAGGAGGAGATCCGCCAGAAGGAGCTGGAGGTCGATGCTCAGTCGACCGCTCTCTCCGCGGTCACTCGGCATCACAAAAACCGCAAGTCGCGGCTTAACCCTGATGCACCAACTCGCGCGCTCGACAACGCCTTCGCGCGCGAGACAGAGCTGGAGGCAGCGTGACGAGTGCCGCAGGGCCCAGCCCGGCGGCTCGAGTCAAGTTCCGCCTCAACCTCGCCCGACGATGCCGCCTCCGGCGCCGCGGCCTCCTCCGAACCCGGCTCGTCCCAACCCCAGCCGCGGAACGACGACGACGCCGACCTCGCGATTTTCGGCACCCCAGTCGATTGCATGACTGCGCCGCCTCTCTCTTCAAGAGGATCCGGGTCAAGGACAACCCCTATTGGAGCAAGGGGTGCAAGCTGGTGGACAAGGCGCTGGAGCTGCAGGAGAACATGTCGCAATCTGACGGCAAGCTCTACTCCAGATCGCCACCCAGCGAGAAAACGGCCTCGGCACCACACCGAAGCCAGGGAAACAAGGGTTCCCCCAGGCGTGACGCTGCCCCACAGCCGCCACGCAGTCGGCACGAGGAGCCGGCAGTGTCGAGCAACGCGAGGGCTGGAGGCAACCCGCCTCGGCTCGCCCGCAACGACGCCCGGCACACCATCAACAACAACCAGGCGCAGGCGCGCTCCAATCACTCCGCTCCGGATCTGCGCCACCACCTCAACGACAAGCGCGCCGAGGCGACGCGCAACAACAACGACGACGACGACGTCGGCCCTAGATGCTTTGGACCCGCCATCAGAGGCGAGCGTTTCCCTAGCAGCTTCAAAGGACCGAGAGAGGCGCCCAAGTACAACGCTGCCATGAACCCGGAAACTTGGGTCCAGGACTACTTGGCCGCCATGAGCATCCAGAACGCGTCTTCGCTCTGTTGTGCGCGCTATTTTCCTCTCATGCTTGAGGGAACGGCTCGCACTTGGCTCAACAACCTCCCCAGGAACAGCGTCAACTCCTGGGGCGAGTTGAAGAGGCTCTTCATCACCAACTTCGAGGGGACCTGCAAGCGCCCGGCCACGGTCGAGGACCTCAAGCGCTGCGTCCAGAAGGAGGGCGAGTCCACTAGAAAGTGGTATCGCCGAGTCGCCGACCTCATCAACTCGGCAGAACACCTCAGCGTCGACACGGTGCACTCCCACCTGAGGACAACACCACCTTCGAGTCGCTCAAGCAGAAGCTGCGGCGCTCGCACAAGGGTGACATGACGATGGGCCAGCTACTCGCCATCGTGCACAAGTACGCCGAGTCCGACGTCACCAAGGACGACTCCGAGGAGGACGACGACGAGAAGAAAGGCGGCAAAAACAAGAGCAAGGCCAAGCACTCCAGCGCTCATAAACGCAAGGGTGACGGCGGCTCCGAGCTTGTAGCCGCCACGGCTGCGGGGGGCCGCGGCTTCAAGAGCCAACGCGGCAACTTCCCGCGAAAGAAGCTCACCGCCACGGAGATCTGGCCATGCCGTGTAGGTATCATAGCCTACCCGGCAAGCCAGCCGGCCACACCACTGACGAGTGCAGCTGGACTGCAGAAATCGTCAAGGCCAAGACCGGTGCCAAGAAGCGGGCACCCGACGGAGACGACGACGGTGAGCAGCAGCAGGGCATGCCTCCCACTGCCGGCTTCATGGGCCACACCTTCGTCGGCCTCGATTCCAGGCGGGAGGAGAAGGTCATACGGCGCGCCGTCCACGCGACTCTGCCAGACGTGCCCCAGTGGCTCGACTGGTCAGAGCAGCCGATCACATGGAGCCGTCAAGACCACCCCCCCGCGTCGATTACCCGGGCAAATTCGCTCTGGTGGTCGCGCCCCAGGTCAAGGGCTACATCTTGACCAAGACATTGATGGACGGGGGTCGAGCATCAACATCCTCTACTACGAGACGTTCCAACGCATGAAATTGCGTGACGAACAGCTAGTCCCCACCATCACCACCTTCCACGGCATCGTCCCGGGAAAGAAGGCCTACCCGCTAGGCAAAATCGCACTCGACGTCGTCTTCGGCACCGCCAAGAACTTCCGGCTCGAGAAGATCTGGTTCGAGGTGGTGAACTTCCGTAGTTCCTACCACGCGATCCTCGGGCGACCCGCCTTTGCCAAATTCATGGCAAGGCCCTGCTACGCCTACCTGAAGATGAAACTGCCGGGTCCGAACGGCATCATCACTGTACACGGCGACGTCGACCGCGCCATCGAGTGCGAAAAGGGCAACGCCGTCTTTGCCGAGTCCGTCATCGCCACGGAGCAGCTGGAGCAACTCAAGCTGCAAGTCGACCCCAACGACATGACCATCGTCAAGAAGCCGACTCTGGACTCACGCGACAAGTTCCAGTCGGCACAGGAGACCAAGCGCATCCCGCTGGTCGAGGGCGACTCCTCCAAGACGGCGGTGATCGGCTCGCACATGGACGTCGCATAGGAAAGCGCGCTCTGCGACTTCCTCCGTGAGAATCGGGACATCTTCGCATGGAAACCATCTGACATGCCAGGCGTCCCGAGGGAGCTCGCAGAGCACAAGCTCAACGTTGACCCCAAGCTGAAGCCAGTGAAGCAGTTCCTGCGTCGCTTCACTGGTGAGAGACAGAAGGCTATTGGCGAAGAAATAGCCCGGCTCCTAGCTGCCGGGTTCATCGCCGAAGTCATACACCCGGAATGGCTTGCCAACCCGGTGCTCGTTCTGAAGAAGAACGGAACGGCGGATGTGCATCGACTACACAGGCTTGAACAAAGCCTGTCCCAAGGATCCATTCGCATTGCCTCGCATCGATCAGCTGATCGACTCGACGGCAGGGTGCGAGGCGCTATGCTTCCTCGACGCCTACTCCGGGTACCACCAGATCAAGATGGCGCCCGAAGACCAGGAGAAGACGTCTTTCATCACGCCCTATGGCGCGTTTTGTTACGTCTCCATGCCCTTCGGCTTGAAAAATGCCGGAGCGACTTACCAGCGGTGCATACAGAACTGTTTGCACGAGCAGATCGGCCGCAACGTCCACGCATATGTGGACGACATCGTCGTCAAGTCCAAGCTGAAGACGGACCTGATTGCCGACCTCACGGAGACATTCACCAACCTCCGCAAGTACAGGATAAAGCTCAACCCGGAAAAATGCGTCTTCGGCGTACCCGCGGGCAAGCTCCTGGGCTTCATCGTCTCCGAGCGAGGCATCGAGCCAACCCAGAGAAGATCAAGGCGATCGAAGCTCTGAAGAAGCCGGAAAACCTCCGGGACGTGCAGCGGCTCACAGGCTGTGTCGCTGCCCTCAGCCGTTTCATCTCACGACTCGGCGAGAAGGCCATGCCCTTGTACCGGCTCCTCAAGAAGTCGGACACGTTCACCTGGAACGACGAGGCAGACGCCGCCTTGACGGCACTCAAGAAGACGTTGGCCGAGGCGCCGATCCTCGCATCTCCACTGGAAAAGGAGCCGATGCTCCTCTACATCGCCGCGACCAACCGAGTCGTCAGCGCGGTGGTCGTCGTCGAGCGCAAGGAGGAAGGCCACGAGCAACTGGTCCAGCGGCCAGTTTACTACGTCAGCGAAGTCCTGACGGATTCGAAGCAACGTTACCCGCATTACCAAAAACTTGTATACGGTGTTTTCTTTGCTTCAAGAAAATTGCGACATTACTTCATGGGCCACCCGATGACGGTGGTCAGCTCATCTCCCTAGCTGAAATAATCCGCAACAGAGAGGCAACTGGGCGCGTCGCCAAATGGGCCTCGAGCTGCAGCCTTTCGGCCTCAGCTACGCAGCCCGCACTGCGATCAAGTCGCAGTCACTATCCGACTTCCTCGTCGACTGGATGGAGACACAGTTGCCGGCTCCAACCTATGAAGCCGGCAGATGGACCTTGTTCTTTGACGGGTCAAAGATGTATGAGGGCTCGGGGGCTGGAGTCGTCCTCACTTCTCCCCAAGGCGACAAGATGCGATATGTGCTGCAGATACACTTCACTGCACAACAACGTCGCCGAGTACGAAGCCCTCCTACATGGCCTACGCGTGGCCAAGGAGATGGGAGTTAGCCGTATCAAATGTTACGGCGATTCCGACCTCGTCGTTCAGCAAACGATGGGGACCTGGGATGCAAATGATCCCAACATGGCGGCTTACCGCCGGCTCGTCGATCAAGTCGGCGGCCACTTCGCCGGCATGGAGCTGGAGCACGTCGACCGAGGAAGAACGAGGCGGCTGACGCACTCTCTCGCTTCGGGTCTAAGCGGGACCGAGTCCCACCCGGCGTCTTCCTCGACCACCTGCACAACCCGTCGGTACGCCCGCCGGCCGAAGTCGACATCGCCAACCCGCCATCATCAGATGCAATTCTGGTGGCGGTAACCCAAGAAACAAACGACTGGAGGGAACCCTACATCGAGTTCCTCACCACCAAAAAGCTGCCAGCCGACGAGGTCCTAGCACGGCGAGTCGTGCGCCGGGCCTCAGCTTACGCCATCATCAACAGCGAGCTCTACAAACGCAGCACATCGGGAGTTTTCCTCCGCTGCGTCGAGCCGGAAGAGGGAAGGCGCATCCTTCATGAGATCCACTCGGGAGATTGCGGCCACCATGTCGGCGCTCGCAACCTGGTCGCCAAGGCGTTCAGGCACGGTTTTTTCTGGCTCTCTGCTCATCAGGATGCAGTCGACATCGTCCGTCGGTGCATCGGGTGCCAGAAGTACGCCCGGCAGGATCACCTACCCGCCGCGGCTCTGAAGACCATCCCTCTGACATGGCCATTCGCAGTCTGGGGAATAGACATGGTGGGCAAGTTCAAACAGCTCGCGGTGGCATGACACATTTGCTCGTCGCAGTCGACAAGTTCACCAAATGGGTCGAAGTTGAACCTATCAAGAAACTCGACGGCAAGACCGCAACCAAGTTCCTCCAGAAGCTCATCTTCCGATTCGGCTACCCGCACAGCATCATCACTGACAACGGCACAAATTTTGCTGAAGGAGAGATGAAGGCCTTCTGCAAACAAAAAGGCATCCGTCTCGACTTGGCGTCCGTCGCCCACCCGCAATCAAACGGGCAGGCGGAAAGAATGAACCAGACAGTGCTAGCCGGGATCAAGCCGCGACTTCAAGTCCACTGGAGCGAACACCGGGTTGCTGGCTGGACGAGCTACCAGCCGTACTCTGGGGCATCAGAACGACTCCAAACCGTTCCACCGGCTACACGCCATTCTTCATGGTGTACGGGGCGGAAGCCGTCATGCCGACCGACCTCGAGCACGACTCGCCTCGGGTCGCCCTCTACAACGAGGAAGAAAATGAAGAAGCCCGCCTAGTCGGCGTCGACCTCCTGGAAGAAGCTCGCGAACTCGCACTCTCCAGGACGGCGATATATCAGCAAAGCCTGCGCCGCTACCACAGCCGCCGGGTTAGAAGTCGCTCTTTCCAGGAAGGCGACTTGGTTCTTCGGCTCATCCAAAAGTCGAAAGGGATGCACAAGCTCTCGGCACCATGGGAAGGACCGTTCGTCGTTAGCAAAGCGATGGGCAACGGCTCCTACCACCTCGTCGACTTGCGTGAGCCGAACAAAAGCTCCAAGTCGGAAGAGGAGACCAAGCGTCCATGGAACATCAGCCTGCTTCGCCCCTATTATACATAGTATCCATTGTAATACTGTGTAATCAATCAAGGAAATAAAGTCGATACACCCGGCACGCTCGGGGGCTATCGTTTCGATTCAATATGCTTTCGAGTCTTTATTCTTCCTACTCACACGTTATATGATTGATGGGTTGTCAAAGAGAGCCGGATGCCATGATGCGCGGCTCACCACTGGACCCCCTGCTCACGAAGCAAAATCACAAAATTGTTGTTTTCTCCCAAGTCGTCAGCTACCCGCACAAAGTGAAGAAGTAGTGCAGCCGGTTCAAACCTAACTTGACAATGAAGCCGCACTCGGACTTTGTCACCATGGGTACCGCGCGCGTCACGAAAAAATCACGCGAAGCACACTTGGCGAGGTCGCACGATCGACTAGCTTACAAAACAAGCGAAAAACAAACAAAGTGACGAAAGCGCACAAAAAACAAGCATGGGAGTGCCAAAACAAAGATTAATAAGCCGCAGAGGCGCACGCTGAAACGCGACCCGGCACATATCATACTTGTTTCATTACATAATATTTTTTCGCCCGCAGGCGACAAACCCTAACTACTTCAAAATAACCCCTCTTTTGAAAGCAGGGGAGCAAACTTCAAGACGGAGGAGCCGCCCGAGCAGAAGACGTCGACGCCTCGTTCGTCGCAGCCGGCGGTGGCAGAGCTGAAGCCCTTTCAAAAAGGTACTCCGACGCCGGCTCCCTGTCCGCCACCTCGCCAAGGTCGTTGCCCTCAGGCACCACGTCGAAGACGAAGTCGTCGTGGTCGACCATCTTGGCAGCCCGGCAGGCGTAAGGGGCGCAGTACTGGAGCACCGGCTGCAGATCGATCTCCCGGCCGCTGCTATCGGTGGGGATGCTGGCCGTGATCTTGTCCACGTTCGTCTGCCTATACCGGCCTCGCACAAGCCCGAGGGCAATGCACGCGCCGGCTCGGGCCGACGACTCCCGCACCCAGGTGATCACCTGGGGCATCAGCTCCAGAACCCGCAACACCTTGCAGACGGGTGCGGGGACACCTTCCTTGGGCGACAGCATCTGGACGACCTTGCTGGCCCGGCCGTGAACGTCACGGGCGAAGACTCCGAGCCGGTGGACATGCTCCGAAGACGTCAGGCCAGCCGTCTCCTCGCCTGCTCAACAAAACAAAAATCAACAACAAGGCCACAAGTCAAGTAGGCACAAACTGCAAAGGGTCGCATGAAATCTTTACCCCAGATGCCAACGGCGAGGGTGGCAAGCCGCTCGGTCAGCTCCTTCATCTCGCGCTCAGCCTCGGGATTTGCGCTCGAGCTTCTCGAGGTCCTCGCCGTACCCCTTGGTCGCCTGGGTGAGGGCGGCGTCCGCCTCCTCCTTCTGCTTGCTGAGCCGCTCGCAGGATTCCTGCACCGCGGCAAACGCCTGCGTGTGCCGGCTCTCCTGCGCGGCCAGCAGTTGCTGGTGCTCAGCGACGGAGATGAAGCCGTCGCGCGCCTTCTTCAGCTCCTCCTGCAGGCGGCGGGTCTCCTGCTGTTCGGCTTCGAGGAGCCAGGACAGCTCCTGCAGTTCACAAACAATAAACAATCAAGAAGAGGCATGGGGGCTACGCCACGGGTTACCTCTACACCAACATTTGCTAACCCGGGGGCTAGCCCCAACAAAAAAAAATAATACGCCGAGTCAGGAACCGGGGGCTACGAGTGGCATACACACCCGCCACCGGCCTGCCTCTACATCGACATTGGCAAACCAAGGACTACACTATTCGCCAAACTTTGCATCCAGAAAACTATGAAGACCCAAGCCGCTTTCTACGAACGCGACTCGGGCCTTGGGGGCTACATATACGCTACGGACGCAACAGGTGCAAGAAGGATTCTACGTACCTGGTGCGCATCCATCGCTGTCTGGATGGCGGCTCGGAAGTCAGGCCGGGGCGCAGATGCACCCGGGACGGAGCTCGGGGGCTGGGCAGTCAGCCCACCCGACGAGGAAGCCGTCGCGGTGGCGCGGGTCGTCGTCACCACCAGCGCCGTCTCCGGCAGGCGTGGCATCCACTGTGCCAGCCGGCACGGTGTCATCAATAGTGGCCCCCTCGGGTCGAGGGGGCACAATAACTTCGTCGCCTCCGCCGGTGGAAGGCGGAGGACTCGGCGCTCTCGTGGTCGGCTCCGTGACGTGCGCGGCAGGCTCCGCCCGCTGGGAGTCGCTCTCCAGCGCGTCCTCCATGTCACTGAGGGACGCGTCCTCAGCCCTGCGACACTCGCACGGGTCAAACTCAAGATAGCGTTTCCAGTGAACTTTGGATGAGGATCAGCAGCAGACCTGTCACCCGCAGGTGGAAGAGTTGAGGTCCGAACTCCTCGGAAGCGAGGCGCAGGCGGCGAGTCGGCGGGCCCTCGCAGGGATGTCCCGCAAGGCCTTCTGCCTCCGCTCGGCAACGACGGTGCGCTGCACGGCAGCCGATCGCTCCGGTGGCGGCGGCGTCGGGTTCGCCGACTTGGAGCGCTTGGAGTTGGGCCCGGCGTCCTCAGCCGCAGGCCTACGCCTCCGCCGGATGCGGAGCGGCTGATCATCTTCATCATCATCTTCAGCAGGCGCCGGGTTCTTGGACCCGGCGCGTTCTTCTCTTCCTTCTTCTCCTTCCTCCTCATCCTCAGACAGGATGGGGATCGGTTGGCGGGAGGAGAAGGCGGCTCGTTGCCATGGTGGCGCTGTCGGCTTCGTCGTCGGAGTCGCGCTCGACGACGTCGTTGGGGCCGGCAAGCACCGTGGGAGCGTCTCCGGGTCGGAGGCAACCCAACAAGCGATCGAAACTCCTGAATTCGACAAAGCAGGAAGGATCGGTATAAAAAGACCAAGAAAAGGAAAGTTTCGAATCGTCAAGCAAAGGGACTCACCTCAGGAGCCGGATGCTTGGCGGAGTAGGCCTCCAGGCCGCCCACGATCCACTCGGGAGCCGGGTGGACCGTGACACGCTTCATCCGCAGCGTGAATTGCTCTACCGACTCGAACAATGTCGGGTCATGGCGCTGCGGGTCCTTCGTCCCCTTGTACTCGCAGATCAGCGAGGGCCGGTGCTGCAGAGGCGCGATCTTCCTCTTCACCCAAGTGGCGATGAGGTTCAGACCCGTCAGCCCTCCGTTCTTCAGCTCCTGAAGCCGCGCCATCAGCCGGCGCACCATGGGCAAGTCGGCGTCGCGCGGCAGCTCCTGAAGATTGCGAGGCCGGCTCGGCGATGGCGAGAAGCAGGGGATCCCGATCTCGCCGTCAGGCGCCGGCTCCCGCATGTAGAAGCCCGACTTCCTCCAATACACTTTGGAGGGGAGGCCGAGATCCAGGTAGTCGACGTCGCCGCGGACCTGGAAGTTGAGGCCGCCGCAGGGCGCCATGTCGCCGCCCTTCCCCAGCTTGCCGTGGAAGATCCACAGCCACACGGGAAGAACGGGGCGCACCCGAAGTAGCCCTCGCACAGGGTGACGAAGCAGGCGAGATGGAGGATCGAGTTGGGCGTCAGGTCATGCACCTGAAGCCCGTAGAAGTCCAAGAATCGCCGGAAGAACTCCGACGTGGGGAAGCCCAGCCCGCGCTCGAGGAACGCGAGGAAGGCGACGAACTCGCCCGGCGATGGCCGCGGGCGAGGATCCGCGGAGGCGATGCGCCACCGACGCTCCGACGCCGGCGGCAACAAGCCCTCGTTGGCGGCTTGCTCCAGCGCCTGCGCCGTCACCGACGACCTCTCCCACTTGTTCTTGGGCGCCACCATCTTGGCCGGAAAGAGGCGGAGGAGCAAGAGTGTCCAATGGCTGCGGCGGCGATGCGGCGAAGAACTCAGGCGCGAGCTGCTCGAGAGAGTGACGGCGAGCGCGAGGAAGAAATGGAGAATGAACTCACCAGCCGCACTCCCCTGCCGTTTTAATAGGCACGGTGAGTGGAGCCGTTACCGCAGTAAATGGCGCCGCCCACGTCGTCCACGTCGCCCACTATCGCCACGTCGCACGACGCCTCGATTCCCGCGCGACGCCTCGGTTTCCACGGGAGCGTGCCGAAAAATGCGGCTCAGATTCGGCCACGTCGCTCTGTCACGACGCTGTGGACCGATGGATCGGGCGCGTGCGGGTCAAGGAGCGTCATCATTGCCACTGCTCCATCCCGAGGTGGAGGCAGTCGATGCGCCGTCAAGTCCCATCAATCGACTCGGCGCCAGACAGACAAACACTACAGGACAAACGGTCAAAGATGCCGTGACGTCAGACGGAGAAGGCAAGGAGACAACCCGCACCGAGGCGAGTCGGGATGGCAAACGTCCCGACGGGCACAAGCCGGCATCAAACAAAAACTTGAGTTAGACCGGACGTTAAAAGCCAAAATCCACCACTCCGAGCCGTTGTTTTCTTTTCTCTGTTTCAGGAGTTCGTTCAACGACACGACCCGGCAGTTCGCAAGACGAAGACCAAGCCGGAGACGAGTCCCTGACGAACTCGGGGGCTAATGATGGGGGGATGCCCAACCGGGTAGGCCCAGGACCCCGAGTCGGCCTTCAAGGCCGGGTGGCCCAAAGCCCACCCGGTGTACATCTTCCAGGATACCGGGTCCCCGAGGATCCCGGTATGACGGCTCGGGGAGGCGGCAGCAGATATCTCGAATCAGTCTGCGATTGTGTATCCCGAAGAGTGCGCTCCACGAAGCCGCACTTGTAGGCAGGATAGCTAGCGCCGCCAGCGGAACCCGTCATTCCCTGTAAACCCTAGCCGGCTCCCTATATAAAGCCGGCAAGGAGCAACCCTAGAGGCAGACTCATCTCATTCCATAGCCTCCGGAGCACCCGCAAGCTCTGGTGCGCACACCATTGTACACCCCATTCAGATCCAAATACATACAAGCAGGAGTAGGTCTTTACCTCATACAGAGGGGCCGAACCTGGGTAAACTCTGCGTGTGCAACCTCTCTGTGAATCCTACGTCGCCTGGCTCACACCCGAGTTAAGCCACCCCGTATGGCATCTGCCGTGATTACCCCACGACACTTGGGGATGCCCAAGGCATCCCCTTCTTCATCGGCAAAATTATCAGGTCATCTCTAGTGAAACTATATTTTAATTCTTTTACATCATATGTGCTTTTCTTGGAGCGTCTGTGTGCTTTTATTTTCAGTATTGCACTTTTATTTTCAATAAGCTTGACTGGACCCTAGCATTCTTGATTGGGAGAGAGACACGCTCCGCTTTTTCATGAGAATACTCCTATTCTTCACTTATATTTGTTGAGTATTCATATCTAGCGTTGTTCAGCTTTTAGCTCTTATTTTCATGTATCTCTTGTCAGAACTATTAGCTTTCTTTTGTAGAAAATACTCTCTTGCTTCACTTATATCTATTTGGAGAGTTGATGAAATAAATTGATTGGTGTTTGGTTGGTTCAGAAAATGTTACATGTGGTAATTGGTATAAGAAAAAACTTGCCTAATCTTGTAGATCACTAATGTGGATAACTTGATGCTTGTCAATTGTTTTGAGCTAACAAGTAGATCATGATTAAATTTGTGCATCACATGAGTTAAGCCTATTAGTGAATAACTACCGTAAAGCTTGTTGAAAATTTGGTTTGCATCGGTGGTATCTCCAAGGTCTAGATATTTTCTAATAACAGGGTTTGGTTAACAAGGAAAAAGGTATGAAGTCTTATAACGTTTGTAATATGTTTGTCATATAAAACTTGGTGTACGGGTTGATATTCTTGTTTGCTTACATAAACCTTGCTAGCCTAAACTCTGTACTGAGAGGGAATGCTTCTCGTGCATCCAAATCCTTGAGCCAAAATCCATGCCATTTGTGTCCACCATAACTACCTATATGTGGTATTTCCTTGCCACTCCAAGTAAATTTTTCATGTGCTACCTTTAAATTATTCAAAATGTTATTATCTCTTTTTTGTGTCAATGTTTACTAGCTCATGAGGAATTAGTGTGGTTATTCTTTATTCTAGTTGTCAAATGGACTTTTACACCTGGACTAGCAGCATATACATCCGCTTATCCTATAATTTTGCAAAAAGAGCTGGCAACGGGGAGCCCAGTCCCAATTAATTACAACTTTAACCATTAATTCTCTTCACACTTTTGCCCTGATTCATCTGTAAGTAATGACAAAACAGTGAAATATCTGCATGTGTGTAAACCAAAGAGAAAAAGGGATGATCTGCCTTGCTAGTAGAAATAACGTCCTTATGGGAGCCGCTCTTAAAAGTCCGTTTGACAGGTAGAATACTGCTCTCACCCGCTACCATTCGTTGACAATTAACAAACTCCTCTCAAAAATAGATACTCCTCCATGGTATGTGATTGATGGAAGGCACCCGATGATTCGGTTAGCCATGGCTTGTGTTAGCAAGGTTGGGAGGAGTATCAAATATTTTATGTAATCTCTCTATGCTTTCAAAAACCTAAAAGCTCTAGCACATGACTTAATCCCTGCTTCCCTCTGCGAAGGGCCTTTCTTTTACTTTTATGTTGAGTCAGTTTTCCTATTCTTTCTGTCTTCCACAAGCAAACACTAGTGTCAACTTTGTTACAACATGCGTTATATGCTACGTATTGGACTTGTTATACTACTTTGTGTTGACGATATCCATGAGATAAATATGTTGAAAGTTGAAGCAAATGCTGAAACTTAATTCTTCCTTTGTGTTGATTGAATACCTTTTATTAGAAACTATTGCTTTATGAGTTAACACCTATGCAAAACTGTTTGATGCTTGTCTTGAAAGTACTATTCATGAAACGTTTAGCTTGTGTGATTCATTGTTTACTCATTATCTATTTGGTAGCAAATTATAAACCATTGACTTGGATCACTTCATTCATTTACATGTGCCTTGCAATATTATATGATCAAGATTATGATGGTAGCATGTCACCTCAAAAATTATTTTGTTTTTATCGTTTACCTACTCGAGGACGAGCAGGAACTAAGCTTGGGGATGCTGATACGTCTCAAACGTATCTATAATTTTTGATGTTCCATGCTTGTTTTATACCAATTGCTACATGTTTTGCATCTACTTTATGTCACTTTTATACATTTTTTGGGACTAACCTATTAACAAGATGCCGAAGTGTCAGTTCCTGTTTTCTGCTGTTTTTGTATTCCAGAAAAGCTAGTCTGAAAATATTCTCGGAATTGGACGAAACTTCACGGGGATCCTATTTTACCAGAACACACCTGAAGGACCAAAGGAGCAGCAGAGGAGAACCAGGAGGTGGCCACACGCCACCAGGGCGCGGGCCCCACCTCTGCCGCGCCCTGGGGTGGTGTGGGCCCTTCGGGGGTCGCCAGCCGCCGCCCTTTCGCCTACTTATTCCCCCCGATGCAAAAACCCTAAGTGCCTGAGCCAATATCCACGGAAAGTTCCAGAGACGCCGCCGCCGTCAATCCTAGCTCGGGAGGGTCCAAAACCTCTTCCCGGCACCCTGCCGGAGAGGGGAATCATCACCGGAGGCTTCTACATCGCCATGCCTGCCTCCAGAGTGATGCTTGAGTAGTTCATCCTTGGACTACGGGTCCATAGCAGTAGCTAGATGTTTGTCTCTCCAATTTGTGCCATCTTGTTTAGATCTTGTGGGCTGCCCTACATGATCAAGATCATATTATTGTAATGCTACATGTTGTGTTTGCTGGGATCCGATGAATATTGAATACTATGTCAAGTTGATTATCAATCTATGCCCTATGTTATTTAAGATCTTGCATGCTTTCCATTACTCGTAGATGTTTTGGCCAAGTAGATGCTTGTAACTCCAAGAGAGAGTATTTATGCTAGATAGTGGGTTCATGCCTACAGTAATCTGGGAGAGTGACAACAACTTCTAAGATTGTGGATGTGCTTTTGCCACAAGGGGTAACATAACGATGCTATGTCCACGGGCATATGTGTTTGTTTACATTACGCGCTTTACCTAATGCAATTATCCGTTGCTTGCAACTTAATACCAACGGGGGACTCGGATGACAACCCGGCGGTGGATTATTAGTCATAGACGCTGTTGGATAACGGTCTATGTATTATGTCGTAATGCCCAATTAAATACCATAGTAATCATCATGTCATATATATGCATTGTCATGCGCTCACTATTTGTCAATTGCCCAGCTGTAATTTGTTCACCCAACAAGTTAGTTATCTTTTATGGAGAGACACCACTAGTGAACTATGGACCCCGGTCCATTCTTTTACACTGATTAAACAACCACAAACTGCAAACTGTTCCTTTTTCATTATCTGCAATTTAATACTCATTTTCCACACCATACGTTTAATCCTTTGTTTTCAGCAAGCCGGTGAGATTGACAACCTCACTGTTTCGTTGGGGCAAAGTATTTTGATTGTGTTGTGCGCAGGTTCCACGTCAGCGCCGGAATCCCTGGTGTTGCGCCGCATCATATTTCGCCGTTGACAACCTTCAGAAGAGTTGTTGCTCCTACTGTTTTGATAACCTTGGTTTCATACTGAGGTAAAACTTGCTGCTGAACTACATCATACCTTCCTCTTGGGGTCTCCCAACGAGCGTGTGATTCACCGCCATCAAGCATCATTCACATCAACATGCTCTTCTTGAGAAACCAAAGAAGCTAAAGGAACATTATTTGGATCAACATGTGTTTGACCATTTGCAAGCATAGACATAATAGTATCAATTTTAGCACTCAAGGAAGATGTTTCCTCAACAGAATTTACCTTCTTACCTGTTGGAGCTCTCTCGGTGTGCCACTCAGAATAATTTATCATCATATCATCTAGAAGCTTTGTTGCAGCACCCAAAGTGATGGACATAAAGGTACCTCCAGCGGCCGAATCCAATAAATTGCTTGAAGAAAAATTTAATCCTGCATAGAAGGTTTGGATGATCATCCAAGTAGTCAGTCAGTGAGTGGGGCAATTTTTAACCAATGATTTCATTCTCTCCCAAGCTTGAGCAACATGTTCATTATCAAATTGCTTAAAATTCATTATGCTACTTCTCAAAGAAATAATCTTAGCAGGAGGATAATATTTCCCAATGAAAGCATCTTTACATTTAGTCCATGAATCAATACTATTTCTAGGCAAAGATAGCAACCATTCTTTAGCACGTCCTCTCAAGGAGAAAAGAAAAAGTTTCAGTTTAATAATATCACCATCAACTTCCTTAAGTTTTTGCATTTCACAAAGTTCAACAAAGTTATTGAGGTGAACAGCAGCATCATCAGTACTAACACCAGAAAATTGCTCTTTCATAACAAGATTTAAAAGTGCAGGTTTAATTTCATAAAACTCTGCTGGAGCAGCAGGTGGAGCAATAGGTGTACATACGAAATCATTGTTGTTTGTGCTAGTGAAATCACACAACTTAGTGTTCTCAGGAGTACTCATTTTAGCAGAATTAAAAACAAGACAGAAAATAACTTGAAAATAAAATAGAAGCAAGTAACTATTTTTTTTGTGTTTTTGATAATTGAAAGCAAAACAAGATAAAATAAAATAAACTAAGCAAGACAAAAACAAAGTAAAGAGATTGGAAGCATGAAACTCCCCTTGCAGAAGTGATCTTGCTCCCGGCAACGGCGCCAGAAAAAAGGTTGCTTGTCGTGCAGTACACGTCCGTTGGGAGACCCCAAGAGGAAGGTATGATGCAGTCTAGCAGCAAGTTTCCCTCAGTATGAAACCAAGGTTATCGAACCAGTAGGAGTAGTAGCGCTTCGAAAGGTTGTTGGTGGCTCGCACGGCGCAACACGATCACCAACGTGGAATCTGCACACAACACAATCAAACTACTTTGCCCCAACGAAACAGTGAGGTTGTCAATCTCACCGGCTTGCTGAAAACAAAGGATTAAACGTATGGTGTGGAAAATGATGTTTACTTGCAGAGAATGAAAAAGAAAACAGTTTGCAGTTTGTGGTTGTTTAATCAGTGTAAAAGAATGGACCGAGGTCCACAGTTCACTAGAGGTGTCTCTCCATAAAAGATAACTAACATGCTGGGTGAACAAATTACAGCTGGGCAATTGACAAATAGTGAGCGCATGACAATGCATATACATGGCATGATGACTACTATGATATTTAATTGGGCATTACGACAAGATACATAGACCGTTATCCAACAACATCTATGACTAATAATCCACCGCCGGGTTGTCATCCGAGTCCCCCGTTGGTATTAAGTTGCAAGCAACGAATAATTGCATTAAGTAAATCGCGTAATGTAAACAAACACATATGCCCGTGGACATAGCATCGTTAGGTTACCCTAGTGGCAACAGCACATCCACAATCTTAGAAGTTGCTGTCACTCTCCGAGATTACTGGAGGCATGAACCACTATCTAGCATAAATACTCTCTCTTGGAGTTACAAGCATCTACTTGGCCAAAGCATCTACTAGTAACGGAAAGCATGCAAGATTTTAAATAACATATAAGATAGATTGATAATCAACTTGACATAGTATTCAATATTCATCGGATCCGAGCAAACACAACACGTAGCATTACAGTAATATGATCTTGATCATGTAGGGCAGCTCACAAGATCTAACATGATGGCACAAAGTGGAGAGACAACCATCTAGCTACTGCTATGGACCCGTAGTCCAAGGATGAACTACTCACGCATCACTCCGGAGGCAGGCATGGCGATGTAGAAGCCTCCGGTGACGATTCCCCTCTCCGGCAGGGTGTTGGGAAGAGGTTCTGGACCCTCCCGAGCTAGGGTTGACGGCGGCGGCGTCTCTGGAACTTTTCGTGGATATTGGCTCAGGCACATAGGGTTTTTGCATCGGGGGGAATAAGTAGGCGAAAGGGCGGCGGCTGACGACCGCCGAGGGGCCCACACCACCCTAGGGCGCGCCGGGGGGGGGGGCGCCCTAGGTGCGTGTGGCCTCCTGGTGGCTCTCCTCTGTTGCTCCTTTGGTCCTTCAGGTGTGTTCTGGTAAAATAGGGATCCCGTGAAGTTTCGTCCAATTCCGAGAATATTTCCCGACTAGCTTTTCTGGAATACAAAAATAGCAGAAAACAGGAACTGACACTTCGGCATCTTGTTAATAGGTTAGTCCCAAAAAATGTATAAAAGTGACATAAAGTAGATGCAAAACATGTGGCATTTGATATAAAACATGCATGGAACATCAAAAATTATGGATACGTTGGAGACGTATCACTCTTCTGCAAAGTTGTGGTTCAGGTGTTTGGCCCGGAGTATTTGAGGGAACCAACTGTTGTAGACACTACCCATCTGCTGTCGATCAACGAGAGTAGAGGCTTTCCTGGAATGCTTGGGTGCATAGATTGTATGCATCGGGACTTGAAGAACTGCCCTTTTGCTTGGCAGGGGCAAATACCAGGGACATGTTGGAAAAGCTGTGGCATCTCAAGATCTGTGGATTTGGCACTCCTTCTTCGGCATGACAGGCTCTCACAGTGATATCAACATGCTTCAGCGATCAACGGTGTTCGACAGAGTTGCCGAGGGAATGCTCTAGTGATCAACTTTGAGGTGAATGGCCATGCATGCATACAACAAGGGGTACTATCTAGTTGATGGAATCTACCCTGCATGGTCAACATTTGTGAAGACCATCCGCAATCCTAAGGAAGAGAAAACTCAATTTGCTCAACAACAAGAAGCCTGTTGGAAGGATGTGGAACGAGCATTTGGTGTGCTCCAATCTCGTTTTGCTATTGTTCGGCACCCTGCTAGAACATGGAGCAAGGAGATCATGTGGGAGGTGATGACATCTTGTGTGATCATGCACAACATGATCGTTGAGGATGACTGTGATGATGCGAGGCTATTCGATCAAGAATGGGAATTTCAGGGGGGGTTGATTGAGCCAACGCCAGGACTGACGACGTTCCATGAGTATCTCCACGTGCATCATGAGATGTGTGATCGACCTACACACGAGCGACTTCAGAATGATTTGGTTGAGCACATGTGGACTCACCTGGAGAATCAGTAGTGATCTTCTCTCCATTTTATTTCATTGTATGAACTATGTTATTTATTTCATTGTGCGAACTTTGTTGTAAAACTATGAACCATGTTATTTATGTATTTTATGTAATATTTATTTGCTATAATTTTATATTAATTCATAATATTGTGTTAAATTGAACCATAATAGCTTAAAAATTGGTCAATCCCGGACCAGGGGCGGGCAAGAAAAGTGGGGGGCCGTTGGGGGCACCCCCACCCCAACGGACATAGGCCCAAAAGTTGTCCACGGACCGCTTCAAACGGATTCAGTGTCCATTTTTGGGAGGCCCGTTGGAGGTGCCCTTAGTCCACGACTATTTGGCCATTCATGGACTGATATCTCGACACCAATGATATTTTAGCTATCATAGAACCACAAATAAATTATATAACTTCACTAGACATTCAGAGCATATTGTATGAAAAATCATGGCTAATTCATCATATGCACTCAGAAACATGGGGAACTAGTCACAACTATGAGACATGGTAATGATTAGTGGCATATGATACACAACATAGTATTAAAATATAACTTTGCCAACAAAAAATAGCACAATGTTGAATACTATAATGCAAATAACACTAGTAAACTATTCAATCTACACAAATTGTGAGTGGGGTGATGTAGATCTCAGAGATAGATGTGGTACCGATGATGAAGATGGTGATGAAGATGGCCCTCCTTACGCAGAGGAGGTGTTGGTGTTGACGACGGCGGTGATTTTCCCTTGGTGGTGGCAGCGGATTTTGCCCGCTCCCACCGAAGGATAATGATTTCGGGTCTCGCCTCGGAAAATTCTCATAAATTCTGGTGTAGGTTTTTTTGTGATTTGAAGGTGCTCGTAAAAAGGCTGCGAGGGGACTCTCTTGGCTCATAGAACCTCCCCCACCCCCACCCCCACGCTCCTGGTGAGGCCCAGCAGGTCGTGGACCCATCTGGAGTCTCGTGGTTCGTCCCATGGACCTCCACCGCTGGCAATCATTTTTTATTTAAAAAAAATCATGTGGTTGTTTTGATCGATTTATTTGGAGTTCAGAACGTTCCTAAAACAACAAAATACGAAAACAAAGATTTATATCTCCCAGATTTAAATAGCAATGCAAAAGAGAATTTGGAGGTAAAAACAATAAATCATCTAAAAACTGATATATAATGCATGGTTATTGTAAATAACGATACAAATTAACTCTATATGACATAAAATAGACGATAAAAAATGCACGTATCGAATGCACTTCAATCGATGCAGTCCCATAGAAATATATCTAACCACACATAGAAAGACCAAACACGTAGGTCTTGTATTAGTTTACAAAGCGCAACTGAAAATTGCTTCCATACCACAAAGGTCTCACTCGGTACATCATCTACGCTTTGTGTGTTGACCAACTCAGCTCCAATATTTGCTTTTTTTTCTTGATCAACTTCATATCTTTTCTTCTCTCTTCATTATGATGATTTCTTAAGGTAAACATGAATTCTCATTCAATCTTCTTCTTCAAGGAATCCTCGCCATATGCTCAAGTCTCTCTTGACCAATCTTTGGATCATAGTTGGAACATCACATTGGTCATCACTTGGTCTTATTCATACTCTATTGCACAATATCATGAGACATACAATAATTTTTTCACTTTATTGCATTCTCCAAGCATTGGTAAACCATGCCTCACACATGAGTCCATCATGACCGGGTGATAGGGCAAAGGTGTCCGATCTTTCGATGAGATGAATATACGTCGATTCTGGTGGAGTTCGACATTGGCGATCTGACTACTACGCACACGTACGCATCGCCAATGCAATCGCTAAACCAATCTCCTGAGGTCACCGATCCTGCAGAAGCACGATCAGCCTGACCGAAAGATCTAATTCTACCTGCGATCGAGGAACAAGTAAGAACCAATATTGCAATCAAGAATTGCGGATGAAAATAAGCTTTATTTGAAAGGTGGGATTCCGTAAGCGGTCTTGAACAGGCCGTTGAGCACTGAACGAGTACACGGAGATGCAGCGATACGCTAGGCAGTCTTTTAGCTAAACAAAATCCAAGTAAAACCCTAGGGTGACTATCTATTTATTGCGGGCGGCCGGGCACGTGGGCGTACACAATAGAAGTCCTCGTGCGTAGTTTGGGCTGACTCGGATGGACGTGGTCGAGAGGAACTGGCCCAAGGCCTGGTGGTCGCCTTGACGTTGTCTTGTACGCTAGATAGCAGCATGGATCGATCAGCACCATCCTGGCCTCCCTCTTGGTTGTACGTATGGTAAGCCAAGGAAAAAACAATGTCCTACAACAAAATAGCGTCGTCATTAAAATACGCTATTAGCATGCTATATCGTGCTATAGCTTGCTATTAGCGAGACATTGTACACGATTTATTTAGCGAGACAATTCTCAAAACACTATAATGTGCTATTAGTGGTGATATAGCGCGCTATTTTTTTTTCAATGATGGTAAGTCTTGGTCGTTGCCACCATATGCCATGCATGGCCAGCTAGTGCTCACGTGCATGCTCACAAGCATCACTACTCCTTGGCCACGTTATTGTGCTTATATTTGATGATGTGAGCACATGCATATGTATATACACATGTGTGTCATTATTGTACGCTTCATCTTCACACATGGCTTGTAGAGATCACCGGCTAATTTGCATATGATAAAAGAGTGTATAGTATTTTTGCTCTAAAAGATATAATAATGTATTTTGAAACTATTACTAGAATTCACCTGATAAGTATGTTTTCGTGTAGTAATATTGGTCGTATCCGGGGTAGGCATGTCCTTATCATCCTCCCTTTCTTGAAAATTAAGCCGTCCTCGACGATGTTTCTTCTGAAACATGGTTAACAAAAGAGACAAGGCGTACACATGATATATGTATATGTCATCCGTTTTAACTTTTCTCAATAGTTGCACATATGACATATTTATACGGGGGTAATTGTCATGTATTGGGAAATATAAAGCCAAAGAATTATCACAAGAACCGAACCACATGAAATTATTGCAACTCAGTTTGCACATATAAGTGAAGTTCTTAGTCATATAATCAGATTTACAACACTTGTCATTAAACCATCCCAAAATTGGTACGGAAAAATTCTCCATATCCAAATTACAAGCTACACTACGTTGAAATAAGTAAACATGTAGCAAGTTATTTGGCATTCAATCAATACCAACATTGGAGGTCATATCAAAATGATCAAGCATTTGCACCAAATTCGTATTTTTCAAAATAGCAAGGTCATCACACGTGATACAAATTCTATGCACCAAAAATTCCTTATTAATATCATAATCACCAATCAGCTGAAAGGTAAAATCAGGGGCATAATCGCTTTTCAACGTATTCAAGCATGTGATTTCAGCAATTTTATTCATAGCATGTGACAAAGAAATTCATGGATCCATTGTAACAGAAAACAAAATATTAGCATGAGAAATTCTAGCCAAGACTTCATTGTTCCTAATTAATTTTATATGATCCAATTCAGATTTAAATATCAACTCACATGGTCTATGTGCAGCAACAATTATTTCACGGGGTGAACTAGTATCAGCGGATGAATTGACTTTAGGAATAGGTGCACTCAAATTATTAGTCATCTCAATTGTTTGATCACACGATATGGTCAAGTCAGCAATAAAGTCCTCTAAAACAGGCGGTTTGACCAAAACAACAGATAACTCAACACATGAACTATTTAAATCACTAGTACGCTCAATCTCATGTGGAGAGATAACAACAGTACCTTTATTATTACCGTATATGCCCAGCTCAGATGATTTAGGTACTGTCAAAGGTGACATGTCATAGGCTTGTGGTGGTGTGTCCCTCGCAAATGCATGGGTTGCTGCCATAGTAGGTGCATCTGTCGACGAGAGGATTTTCGTGAAGTTGATGATAGTGATTCCATCACACACTTGTTTGTCTTATGGACACGATCTCCAAACCGCGGGCGAAATCTTTTGCTACTATCAAGCCTACCGCATATTCCGTTCGCTCCTACGCGTGATATTTCATCTGTGTCTTAGGCTCGCGTCTCTAGTACGGTCTAACCTAGAACCAGCACTTGACAACTTTGAACAAATTTTCAACTTTACATCGACTAATTTTGGTATTTTCTCCACATATATATAAGACTACCTACAGCTCCACACATATTTCTACCCGTGCATTGTGAGCTCGCCTAGCAATCACTTTGTCCAATCTTTGGAGTACTGATCCTTGTGGTTGCCGTGACGCCCTCCTGTGTGGTAAGGAAGCTGTAAGAACTTTATATTTTGCTTGACGGATTATGCGACTGGCCACCACATTCTAGTAGTTAATAGGAACACTAGTTGAATGCCCGTGCGTTGCAACGTGTAATTTTTTCCACACAATTTAACATTGAATAAATTTTAAAATTAATGTACATAGATAAGATAGCACATTGTAATCCAACAAGCTAAAATCCAGACTTATATTTTTACGTCATGTGTACAAAAGTAGGACGATTTGAATCATCGCCTATGTTGCCAAATCTGGTATCTATTGACACGCTTAAGATATTCTCGTACAACATCTGGAATGTTGTCTTCGACTTCATTTGCATGATACTTGAGCAGATACAACAAAAACCTTTTCCTCATCTCATAACCATCCTGCACGAGGATTATAAATATATGTTGTTAATTGCCTAAAAGATTCATGTTTAAGTTGTAAGAATACGCAATAGAAAATACTCACGGTACAAATTGGATGGACCAACTTTTCACCATCCCATGAGAGCATGAAACTAAAAACTAAGTAACCTGACAAGTTCATGCAGATCAATGCACATTCATTATCCTGAACAACATGATAAAATAACGAAATTTATAATGATTTTTATGGCTTCTTGGAATACCATTTGGATAACCACATGACCAGAAATATATATCTGAATTCCAGCCGGGTTGTGCTATTCCGAGTGCTTCGTTTAGGTAGATTGCATACCTCTGAAATTTCAATTGATACCTCTCTTTTGATAGCGGTTCACTAATAGGGTCTAAAATGGATACACGGCATTTATGCTTGTCGATGAAGAACAACATGAACTGGCCTAGAATGCATATGGCAACAAAATCTGCAAGTGGCAAGCATTAGAAAAACATAAATCATAACATGATTGGCAAGAGGAAAATAAAATTTACCTTATGGCACGATGAGATATCAATGTTATTATCTGTCCAACCGTGCAAAAATGTCGCCAAGTTTGTAATGTCTGGCTTTACACGCCACTTTGGATGTTTTGTGCCAACTGCGTCAATACACGAGGTTTAGAAACATGATGATGATAATAATTACATGTGAATATAATAGCTTACACAAAATCTTAAGTCCATGTTGTGCACAGGAGGCTCTATCAATAACTGTATATCGTCGCATGCCACTATACGCACGGCCATGCTGAAGCAGTCCTTGTCCATAGGCTGGTCCGATGCTAGAATGCCCTGAATTTGTTTCAAACTCAATCCCAGTGGATATGGTTTTGAGCTCCGCACCATTCTTTCCTGCAAAACAGTCGGTAAAAATGATGATATCATAATAATGTATTGACACGTAATCTTTTTCATAATATGGTACTTACTCCAAACACTTACATCATCAATGGGCAAGATGTATCTGACGATCTCATCAACTAAATCATGTGGGTTGGCGGACACAACGGATCCGGGAAGGGTACATCCTTCTTTGGCTACAACATCTGAGTCTAGCCGCTTTGGACTGGACAACTCTTCAATATCAGAATCAGATGCCTTTATTTCATCGCCTGGTTGTTTGTAGATCGGACTACCTCTTAACTTATTTAGTTCCGACTCGTACAATATGACAACTAACTTTTTTCGAAATTCTTTCATATCCTTCTGCAAGGTAGTAAGAAAAGTTACTCTTGTGAGATAACAATTCAAGATGAAACCTACTACCATTTGGACGCACGGGCAAAAAAATACCTGGGTGACATGGTCAGAAAGAATATCTCCTGTCCAATATTCCATAAAGTTCAACATGAATAATCCGCAAGATGACCTACAAGTTTACCAAATGCGACGCCGGAGTACTGTTCTGAAAGAACCAGGGTGACTGTCAATGGCAACTTGCAAGCTGTTTGTGCGTGTAGTCAGGAAGTTTGAAAAATGTTGTTGACACCGCCTCCAGCGACATGGGCGCATGTTTAGGAAGTTTGAATTATTGTTGACACTCAACGCACGGGCTGGGTGCGTATTTAGGAAATTTGAATTATTGTTGACATGCAACGCACGGGCTGCTCCATGTGCTTGTTAGGATGGATAAGTTTTGGTGTTTATTTGACCCACGGTTGTTAGGATGGATAAATATGTACGTTTTGGCCCACGGGGACGGCATCAGTTGTAAAAACGTGGATGTGTGACACCACCAGCTCTCTTTTAATAGTAAAGATATACTTGTGATTTGTTTCTTGTTTTCTACTAATCATGGCAGGTTCTGGCGTTAGAACTTCTTGGGCTTCGTCTATAGTTGGAGATTTGCCACCACCTTCAACAACACAACAGCCACCACGAGAGGTACAAAGACGTGTCCACGTACATGATCAGATTACTGTTTCTATGCCACCATTTGCGGGTCGTTATAAACCTGATTTATATATTGAATGGGAATTTGAGATAAATGATATATTTGTTTCCCACAATTTTTCTGAGCATAAGAAAGTAAAAAACTGCAATTAGTACATTCACTGATTTTGCTTCTATTTGGTGGAATGACTATTGTCGCTCATATGCTGATTATATACCTACTACTTGGAATGATTTGAAACTTGCTATGCGACATAGATTTGTTCCATCATATTATACTCGTGACATGGTTAAGAAATTGCAAAATTTAAAACAAGGTAATGACACTGTAAAAGAGTATTATAATGCTTTAGAACCTACCTTGTTACATTCATTTGTAGAGGAAAGTGAAGAAGATTTCATGGATAGATTTTGGGAAGGGTTAAACCGTGACATTCAGGACATGCTAATTCATGAAAAGTGTTATCCTATGCTCTGTTTGTTTCGTCTTGCTTGCGAAGCTGAACAGGAAATACAAAGGCATGTCCTTATCACCGGGACTTAGACCCATATCGTGTTTTGATTTTAAAAACAAAACACGATATGGTTCATCTTTAAATCTACATTTTTGTGCTAGATGTAGATGTTTTTAAAAACAAAACATGATATGGTTCAACTTTGAATCTACATTACAGACCCATATCGTCGTCCACTCTCCTTCTTCAAGGAATTCTTGAGCTAGAAACATTGAATCTACATTTTTTGTGTTTCAAAAAATCGGAAAAAAAATCCTAGATTTAGAGAAAGTCGAGATCTACCACCATGTAATTTTTCAATCGTATTATTCTGGGATACACAAAAAAAATGAAAATCTGGCAAAATTTTGAAATTTTCAGACTGTGCATTGTTCATTGATCCAGATTTGCGTATTTGTCTTTTTTGTCCAACCTAAAATACAATGAATTTGTCATTGAAATTTTACACAATGTAAAATCTCGATATTATGTGCACCTAGGATTTTAGGAAAATTTTAAACACAAAATGCAAATTCATTTTTTTCTGGAAAACATAGCTACATATAGCTTGACCTCCATTTCCAGTTTCCGTTTCAAGTATCGCCTATAGAAAAAACAATTTAGGTACAACTCAATAAAAATATTAATCCATAGTGATTGTCATAAATTATCAAAACCAGACATGGGGCTCCATCTTCGCACCTCCTCACCATCTTCAATGGTGTCGTTGATCACGACCTGATGTGCGGCATTTGGGGATTGTTGTGCTGCTCATAAGGATAGTAGAGTCTTTCATGTGGGAGTGTGCTCCAAAAAAGACGCCGAACGCCGCTTTACGCGGGGATGGTGCCAAGGACGCTCTTGTGGTCTTGTGGAAGACTAGGCTGGAGATTGGATCAAGCAGGGAGGTGCTTCATCATCGGAGAAATGTTGGATGTCGTGACCGGCAAGGTCTTGGGTCCGGCGGAGGTTCGCACTTGTGTCCGTGATGGCAACGTTCATGTCATTATTTCGGTTGATTTCATCGGGCCAGCGGAACCTATGGTTGATGATATTGAGGCGGTCGGTATGTTGGCGCATGTTTCTGGAAGTCTGACGACAACCGCACCAAGCTTTGTTATTTTATTGCCAAATGGTCCGCCGGTAAGAGCATCTCCACCGAGGGTCTCTAAATTTGTGTCCAGCACCCCAATTGAGTTCCATTGAGGGTGCCGGACATGTGTCCGTACGAAATTTAGAGGCCGTCCACAGCGACACCCTCCAAACATCACCCTCTATATTTTGAGTTATTAACACAAACACCTTGTCAGCGTGAGCTGCTGTCGCCGGAGACGAGCGACGCCGCGCGCCATCAGGCCACGACCTGGAGCGAGGCCGACAAGCATCGATGATTCATCTGTGTCGAAGCTAGCAGGCTCGCACAGCTCGAAGCTTGAGTCCATGGCAGATACGGCGCCGGCGGAGCGGCAACCAACAACCTTCCGGTGGCGCGTCGGCGACGAACTTCTTGCTCGGCTGCATGAACGCGCCGCAGGACAACCGATCCTCCCGCCCACATCCTCCCGTTGCTCCAAGCCTGCAACTCCCGTTGCACAAGGCTTGAACCCAGCAAACCGTGGACCTCAAGGCTCTGTACACGTGAAATGAACTTGCAATCACAACAGCCTGCATCCGTGAACTGAACTTGCAAGCACACATAGGCCACTTCTATCCACAGACACAGCAGCATCGCACGTACAGCACCCATAGGCCGTGGACGTCCGTGCGCGTCACAAACTCTGCCTACGACGTTGTTCCTGTGGGCGGCGAGGGCCACGGCCGGCTCACTGCGCTTGAAACCCACCACGCGCCAGAGCGAGCACCAGCGCCCAGTGCCCAGCTCGCGCAACAACAACCACGACGGAGCTGACCCGCGCCGCCAACTTCCCGGGCGACACCTACAACCTCATTTCCTTCCGGTTCCTCTCTTGTGTTCCAGCTCGAATCCTTCTAGTTCTGGACATTGTCGATGACGACAAACCTCCAGGACATGACGGATTGGCTTGGATAAGCGCGGGCTAACGGGGACGACGACACCGCGCGTCCGGCCGTAGGAGGAAGACGACCTTGTCGGCGATGATCCCTTACGTTCTAGCACGAATCCTTCCGGTTTCGGACATAATTGACGACGACGCACCTCTAGGACATAGCGGCTTGGCTTGGAGAAGCGCGGATGACGACACCGTGCGTCCGGCCGTAGGTTGAAGACGAGGTCGTCGCGATAGCTTCCGTACTCCTTCGATGCCATGCTCACAGGAGACGAAGGAGGTCAACGGTGCGGTTCCTGTGGCGCGAAAGACGGACGGGATATGGCCTGGAGCTCCTCCATCTCCATGTGCAGCACGGCGACGAACTATGGCTATGCATGCATCGAGCAAGAAGAGAAATGAGCTACGCTCCACTGACTTATGGGCCAACCACACATACAGCCTCATGTGGACACTTGGAGGCCTCTTGCGGTGCCGGACATGTTTTTACTCGGGTGACCCTTTATGGTTTCGTTGGTGACGTTTTTAGGCGTCTAGACCCCCAATGGGCTTTTTGGGGTCATTTGGAGTCCCCGGTGGAGATGCTCTAACACACCTGAAGGAGAACTCGATCGAGGAGAATCAAAGAGGAGCAAAAGCTAGAAGGATGGCGCCAGCAGGAAGGTGTCCGCAATATCATGATGGATGATTATCAACTTTTTGGGTTGCCAATGTGTTTTTGGTCGTGTGAGTAGTCGCTATTGGTGTGTTTTTCTCTAGGTTCCAGTTGTGGGGTACTGCAATGTTGCAACACATTTTCGAGAGTTTGCAGGAGTGGTATGTGGGATTGCTGCATGCCGTGTTTTAGGCTTTTACTTGTTTGTCTCTCATAAACAAGCATGTTATAGTTTTTAGCCATTTTCCATTAATTAACTGACCAATTCTTAAAAAAAGAGTTCGCCCATGTTTGAGAGATGACTCTGCTACTCTTTCCAATCAGAATGATTGTTATAGGTTATCTAAACTAGGTGATTGAGCGCGGCAAATGCCGCGCGTCTGTTTTTTAATTTGAATTTGAAAATGGCGACGTTGTAAAGTTGTCTAAGTTTGGAAATCGTTCAAGTTGGAAAATGCTTTCGTTTTAAAAATGGTTGGATTTTGGAGATTGATTAAATTTGGAAATTATTGTAATTCAATTTCAAATGTGTTTGCTTTTTTTACGTGAAAATATTCTGAAATAGTTAGTAAATTTTTTTTGAGTCTCTTCAAACATTTTAGAGTTCCGTTAAATGTTTAGCAAGTTGGAATGGTTCTATATGTTTGTATTTTGTCAAAATATTTGTTTGAGTTTCATAATTGGAGGATGTACAGTACATGAGTATTTGTTGAAGTCAATCTATAATTAGAGGAAATTCATTTGGATTTTGTACTAATATTCTTCAAATTAGAGTAGTGAAATGCCATAAATATTTATTTGAACTCCATAATTAGGGAGAATGCAATATGTGAGATATATATATTTTAGAGTATTTCTATTTTTTTGTTTAGTAAATTGAATTTTTCAAATGTGTTGCATGTTTTTTTTTGGGTGAGAATTATGATATATTTTATCGTAGAAGAAGCAATTTGTTATATTGAGTATTTTCAGATATTTAGAAAATTGGAATGTTGGATATATTTGAAGTATACCATAAACATTTGTTTCAACTCCATAATTAGGGAGAATACAATTTGTGAGATATATTTTGAGAGTGTCTCCATTTTTCTAGCAATTCGAAATGTTCAAATGTGTTGCATATTTATTTGAACTCCATAATTAGAGAGAATGCAATATGTGAGATATATATATATATATATTTTAGAGTATTTCTATTTTTTTGTTTAGTAAATTGAATTTTTCAAATGTGTTGCATTTTTTTGTGAGAATTATGATATATTTTATCGTAGAAGAAGCAATTTGTTATATTAAGTATTTTCATATATTTAGAAAATTGGAATGTTTGGATATATTTGAAGTATACCATAAACATTTGTTTCAACTCCATAATTAGGGAGAATACAATTTGTGAGATATATTTTGAGAGTGTCTCCATTTTTCTAGCAATTTGAAATGTTCAAATGTGTTGCATTTTTTTGTTGTTTAGCAAATTGAATTTGCATTTTTTGTTGTTTAGCAAATTGAATTTTTCAAATGGGTTGCATGTATTTTTTGTGAGAATTATGATATATTTTATCGTAGAAGAAGCAATTTGTTATATCGAGTATTTTCAGATATAGTTTAGAAAATTGGAATGTTTGGACATATTTGAAGTATACCATAAACATTTGTGTGTTCAAATGTGTTGCATTTTTGTTGTTGTTTACCAAATTGAATTTTTCAAATGGGTTGCATGTATTTTTTTTGTGAGAATTATGATCTATTTTATCGTAGAAGAAGCAATTGGTCATATCGAGTATTTTCAGATATAGTTTAGAAAATTGGAATGTTTGGATATATTTGAAGTATACCATAAACATTTGTGTCTCCATTTTTCCAACAATTTGAAATGTTTAAATGTGTTGCATTTTTTTGAACATTTGTTTCAACTGTGTTAGCTTTTTTACAGGAAAATACTCTGAAATAGTTAGTATTTTTTTTGAGTGCCTTCATATATCATAGAATACCGTTAAATGTTTAGCAAATTGAAATGGTTCTATATGATTGTATTTTGTCGAAATATTTGTTTGAGTTTCATAATTGGAGGATGTACAGTACATGAGTATTTGTTAAAGTCAATCTATAATTAGAGAAAATTCATTTGGATTTTGTACTAATATTCTTCAAATTAGAGAATTGTCTAAGCTTGGAAATCGGTGAAATTGAAAGGAAAAAAATTTGTTTTAAAAATAGTCGGATTTTGGAGATCGCTCAAATTTGAAAATGGTTTTAATTCAAAAAGAGTTTTCGTTTTAAAAACATTTAGATTTAATCAAATTTAAATTTGTTATTGTGCACATTTAAAAATTGTGTAAGTGTGGAAGTTAGTTAAATTGAAAGAAGTTTGCATCTAAAAATTGGTTAGATTTCGAAAATTGTTCAAGTTGGGGTGTTTTTCAGATTCGTTTTGTTTTTACGTTCGTACAATGTGTAGGTTCCGAAGATATCTAAAATTTTGTAATATGTAAATTTGAAATTTTATCATATGGCACAAATAGTCATCATTTTTTTTGTGAGGGTATTTTTAGAAATACTTTCATTTTCTCCGCAAGGGTCAATTAAGTTCATCAAGTTTGTCGAAAGTTTGTTAAAAAAACTTATATTTTTTAAATTTCATAGTTGGAAAATCGTCCTTTCTCTCTTTCTTGAAGTATGTAGTCACAAATTCTTAATAACTACAGATGCAATATTATTATTACTTTAATGCAATATATTAGTTGTTCACATCATATTTTGTTGGGAAATAAAATTCCTTAGGTAAAAACATGAGCGTAAGTAATTAGTTTTTTTCCTGAGCATCTTGAAATATTTTGTCGTATTTGCAAATATTTAGTAATTTGAAAAGTGAGAATGCCGATATAGTTTGGAGTTTTTCAAGAAAAATTGAAAGCAATTTGGAATGTTAAAATTTGTTACACTTTGTTTTGTGGGCATTTTGATGTGTTTCACCGTTTTTCAAAATATACTTCTTTAGCAAGGTGAGTTGTTCAAATGATTTTGTATTTAAAGAATATATGCAATTTTTTACCAAATTGAATGTTCAAGTGTGTTTTTTTGAGTATTTTGAATATTTTGTCGCAGTTACGAATACTTAGCAAATTGAAATTTGAGTATGTAGTTATATTTTTATGAGTTTTTTGGGGAAAAAATTTGAGCAAATTCGGAAGTTCAGATTTGGTACCCTTTTTTTTCCCGAGCATTTCGATGTATTTCAGCGTTTTTCAAAATATCTAGCAATTTGAATTGTTTAAATGAGTGTGCATTTAAAACTTTTATCTGTAAAACATTTATTACTTTTGTCTATAAAACATTTATTATTTTCTGGATTTTTTTTGGAAAATTTGGTCACACATGTTAGGAGTTTAATGCTTTCTGAAAATATTGCTAAAAAGAGGGAAAAAAAGGAAAATCTGACAGGCGGGCCAATTGTGACATCATGGCGACGTCAGCAATGGCTGCCGCGGTCGTGTCGTCGACGCCGGCGACGCATCCGCGCGTTTCGGAGGGCGTGGCTGGGCGTAGCGGATGCGAGCCGAGGCGAGGTACTCGAAAGTGGCGGCGGCGCTGCGTTTGGCTCGCCGGAGCTGCGCCGGCGGCCACCGAACGCGGCGGAGGCGGCAAACCGAAGGCCGTGGTTATTCCGGCGTGATTCGTGTGAATCAGAAGCTGATCTGCGGCGAGGAGGGAGAAGGCGCGGCGGCGGATCCCATGGTATGCTTGGATTCGAGGGGGCAGAACCAGAGCGGCGGCATCGAGCGCGGCGGCCGGCGGCGAACTCGGCGCTGCGCGGGGAGAGAGAAGGAGAGAGGGGTTTGTGCGCGTGGTTTTTTCAGCGAGATCCCTGAGTTTTTTTGTAATTATGTTTAGGTCCCTCTCTTCGGAAAATTGGGGGTTCGCGGGTAAATTTCTGGGCTTGCGTGTCGTTTCTTGCAAAATGTCGCGGCCACCGGCTGGAACCGGCGCGACCGGCCGGTGACCGGGCGACGTGGCGGCCTCTCATTGGTAGAAATTCACGAGTACTGTAGCTAGGAACAGTGCAGCGCGCTGGGAGTGGCGTGGACACATCCTGGCCGTCGGTTGCCGCGGATCGGACGGCTCGGAATTGAGGGCGACGTGGACATGGTGGAGAGGGGGTGATTCTTACCACGCTTTATATATAGTATCTATACGGATGTATGTCATTTGCAAAAAAATATAAAATACGGATGTATGTATTTTATTGTGTAGATTAACCATTTTCGATTGGAGTGAGTATTATTTATCAAACTCACGCCGAGTCTTCTGTCAAATTCAGACAGCCAACCAAGAAGAGCTAGGATTTCATGCCAATTAAATAATTGATCCCCTTCATCACCTCCCAGAACGGAAAAAAGTCGATCGTCTGTTCATCACTGGCAGTCGACACGCACACAGTCCTACGGTCTACCCGCCACTCCACTCCCCCATTGTTTTTTGAAAGGAGCTCGTGTACATGATCAAGAACTGAAAGAACAACACACACGAACAGCAAGAACCACCCTACGCACGCCGAACACAGCACCACCACGCACACCACTCACCCGAGCAACGCCTGGACCAACCTTGTTGAAAAGCTGCATAAACTATCTGCCGCAAGCAGCAGAATCTGAACGATGAACGAGAATCAGCTCCAAGCCGCCGCCAGAGCACCGTCCCGTCTTCCGCGAAGCCCACCGCGTCCACCGGCGAAGAAGAAGAACTTGCCTGCAACTCCCAGAGATCTTTTGACCAAAAGCTACTCCACCCGCCGCGGCGGAGGAGGAAGGACCCCCCAGCGAGGAGCCACCACCGCCGTCACGGACGGTGGCTCGGGAAGACGCGCGATGTGGCTCCGGAGAGCAGCAGGCGCGCAGAGGGCGGCGGATCCGCCACGGGCCTCCACCGGAGAACCCACAGCAGAGGAGGGGGCCGCCGCCGCCAAAAGCCACTCCGGCCACGCCGCCACCTCCGCAGCGCCGCCGGCTGGCACCCCCACGCACACCTAAGTTACATACACACCGGGATCCGTCGATTCCCCACCCTCCCGCCGCCGGAGCGGCCGCGGAGAGCAGGGGATCGGCCGGATCGCCGGCGGTGAAGCAATGAAGGCCGTCACTGGCCACCACTACCACGGCTGCCACCCACCCTCGCCGACGCCAGCGACCAAGATCTCCATTCCTGTCTCCCCTGGCGGAGGCACGGAGGCGGCGTTGCTCGGGAAGGGGCGCTACAAGGCGTGGGCCCTCGCCGCCATCGCCCTACTCGCGCTTTGGTCCATGTTCGCCGCCTCTGTCACCCTCCGTTGGTCGTCCGGCGACCTCGCCGTCGCCTCCGGGGACGTGACCGGTCCCCTTCTCGACGACCTCGACCCGCTCGTACGTCTCCCCTACCTACATTTCCTGTCAGATCTCTGTGACTTGGGGCTTGTTCTGTCCTGGGCTCAAACATGTTAAGTTCTTAGAAATGTGTGACATTGTGAATTCTCCGAAGTAGATGAATTGTTTACCTCAAGTTCCAAATTCCAAGAGTGGTCATGAAATTGGTGGTACACTCATACCGATTTCTGCAAACACTAGATAATACCCCGCACTAAGCTAATAACTAAAGAAATATATGTAAACAACGAACTTATGCTTAACGCAGAAGCTTTGCTAAAATAAACTACAATTGCTATGTTGTTGAAACAAAAAAAAATCAACTATGCATACCTTTAGTGACGGTTAAACAACATTATTCAGGATACAAATTGTACAAACGAAATAGATTGCTAGCAAGCTTAGTCTCACCAAAGAGTCGATGATGAGGCACAATTGCTTTAGGTCAGCTCTACCAGTGCACATTCAAGCAAATATGTTTTTAATGTTTTGACTATTTGATATTTGCCTCCTAATATGGAAGAAAGAAAATAGTGTATGTTGAAATCTGTACAAAACAAGGTTTTCGTCTGTTGGTCATGAGGCATTTTCGTAAGTGTAGAATTAAAGTAAAAAAATGAGTGTTTCCGGCACAAATAATAATATCATGCACAAAACACGTCATGAAGATGTGAGAAAAGTAAGGTAGTTTCTATTCAAGCATAAAAGTATTTGGTCTCATGCATGAAAGGTAAATAAATAAATTGAGGACATGTTAGATTGAGAAATTTATTTAATACCTGGAAAATCCAAACCTTTGGTTATCCTAGCTTTGATAGTAGGAAAAATTTGAACATGCTCCCAAGTTATGACCAGTAAGGTTATCTTTTTTTTTTCCTGTAGGATTCATCCTTAGTACTCAAATGGCCAAAGCTAGCCCACAATGAAATATAAACCAAAGTGATTGATGAAATACTTGAATTAGTCAACTGTAATGTCAGGGAAAAAATAACAAAATTATACATCCACGATCCATTCGCATGATAGCAATCCGTAAGGTACTTAGATAACGTGTAAGTGTGGCAGGGCAAATTAAGCAAGAAAAAAATACTGTATGAACCAACAAACTAGAGAGTGGCCGTGAAAGTAGGAACCAACAAAAAAAAAGAATCTTACCTCTGTTTTATTATATGTTGTAGTAGAAAATATTCTTTTAAGATTATAACTAAAAAACATTTGAAAATACACTTATAAACGCCTCCAGAACCATGTAAACGCCACACACAAATTAGGATGAATCGTTGATATTAATCATCATACTATGTGAACACTAAAATTCTTATAAGCGATAAGATGTTAAAACAGTCCCAAAATTTTCAGTTGAGAATCCTAAGAAATCACAACATCTGGGCGAGGAGAAACTCAAGCATGAGCTGCTGGCGCGCGCGAACCTGCACTGAGAAGCGTCGATGGTGACCCCGTGTTAGACCGGCCTTCCCGCCTTCTTTGGGAGCACAATTGAGAAGCTCTGACAACGCAACGTCGTACAGGCGTGGCATCAGTGCCAAGATTCGTCCAAGCTGCCCACAGGAGCGCAGTTTCTTACAAATTTATGTCCTGGCGGTGAGCATGGAGAGAAGAAAGGGTGAGCACCGTTTTGTTTCCTAGATCAATCATGGAGATGAGTGATAACTGAGAAGCACATGGAGAGTCAAATGGTTGCTTGCTTTTTTATTGTGGGAAAGCAGAACAATTTATGCTTGCATGCTGGAAGAAGATGAACAGTAGTTATGGGCTGAAATGAGCCCAAGTCGGAAGTGAGTGCCACCTTACCGCAATGCCAGTTGGTGATTAGTAGTTTAGTACCACATTGAAAAAATAAGCGGTTAATAAAAAATAGAAACAACGATGTGGCATAGCTGCATGTGCTGCAAAATAAGTTTGTGGATATATATCGGTTTTGAACTATAACCGTGGAAGCAGATCAAGCAATGCGCAATTTCACCCATACATTTGCATCTTCTGAGCTTCTGAATGTTCAGTTTTGTGCCAAGGAAGTGTTATGCCCTATGCTGAAACCTGAAACCATCATGTTATTCTGATACCACATGATCTCTTTTTGTCGAGAAATATTTTAGTTGGTATTCTTCCTTTGTTCCTACTTTGGGTATGATAACATGCTGAATCCTGGTAATTATCTAAGTACCGTTTCAATATTGGTAGCTGTGTATCCGCAGCAGAAAGTCAAGCTACAAACAAATGGAAGTAGAAATATTTTTGGGTTTGTGATGTTGCGAACAAGGAGTCCTCAAGTATGCCTACTTATGAATGAGTAGGAGATGGAGGAAAGGGAGAAACTGGTGCGCCGGATGTGGGACCTGTACACACGCACTGGTGATCATGTATGGCTTCCGAGGTTCTGGCAAGAGGCATTTGAGGCTGCGTATGAGGAGCTTGCTGGTGATGATACGCCTGCAAGTGATGCAGCTGTATCTGAGATTGCCCGAATGTCAGTTCACAGGCCTGAGCTTGAGCAGTCACGAAAGGTATGGATGAGTTCACCCTTTTGCTAATTTGTCGCCCCATGTGAATACTGTTTCCCTTTGTTAGATACATGCAATTGGATCTATATGTTTGCTTTCCCTAGTGAGCATTCTCTGGTCATAAGTGTGATTATCAGCCCTGAAGTGGCTATCAAATATCATAAGGTATATCAGCATATGTTTGTAAGTTGATGAAGAAAGTAAGTCAAAGTTTGCTGGATTCTGCAGCGCAGTCTTTACTTTTGTTTAAGTTCATTGCTACAATCAAAGACCAAAACGGATATCAATTACTGCCGCATAGTGAGGGTTGTGATTGCGAGTAGTCTCTCATCTGAATAACTCCAATTATGTGCTCACTGGAAAATTCTTGATTGCAGTCTGCAACTTCTCAACTCTGACAATGGACTCAATGGTGGATGAAGTGTAGGAAGATCCTATGACAAAGATGTGCCAAGAATCATGCAGATATGGGGTGCTACCGTGCTAGGTACAGTGTGAGATATTTCATTGAATGTTGTGCGGAATATTTGGAAGGAAAGAAACCTAGTGGGGTTTGGCGGCTTTGACCCTTGTTCCAAGCCGCACTGTAAATCATATGCTATTTCTTCTAACTGGAGCAGCGGTCTTACCAGTTTCTCGAAAAAAAGATATGTCGTTATATAAATTGAAGCACCATGCATGGTATCTTCTAGTTATCAGCAGTTCTGACAAGTGAATATGTGCTGGAAGATAACTTCCATTTTGTTTTATTTTGTACTCCTAGGTACAGCTAATTTATTAGAATGCTGCTTTTTTGTGTAATCGAGAGAAGAAGCACGCCAACTGATATTAAATAAACTTGCAGATAGTTCTAGCTTTCTATGAAGATTTGTAGTGCGTTCTAGAATATTGATTGTATGATCGAGCCGTTTCGTAAGTGCATCCATGCCCACTGGATCTGAACCTGATTGTTAAGGATAAAGCGAAGAGAAGTGGCATTCTCTTGTACTCCCTACGTTTCAAATTATATGACTTCCATTTGTCCACATGCGGATGTATCTTGGAAGTCATCTAATTTGGAATGGAGAGAGTACCAAATTTGTGCTCGACTTAGTACAGATATACTCATAAGACGAGTAAAACATGAAACATAGACGAGTAAAACATGAAACATGCTGCCGTCGTTTTGCCTTTAGCTATATTCTCATGGTGGTACTACCGTAGCGGCGTTCCATTTCAGTTACCATGCGATTTTATCTTTCTTCAGTGCAGCATTCGCTAGAATATAATTTCTCTGCAACCTTACTTGCTTCGGCGCATCATTCAACCACTCATCACAAACATGTAAGCTGGCAATCTGGTTTAACTGACTGGATGCTTCTATGAAAGCCTAAACAGGAGGATATATGCTGAATCCTCAGTTCCAATCATTTCGAGAAGTGGGGGGCCAATCCTCCAAGGTGAATAGGTAGATGGTTCATGTTGATTTTGAAGCCCCATTTCAAGGAAAGATCACTTCGTAATTATGATCATGACAACAATTCAACTACTCTGCTGTGTTTCACCTGATTGTCAGTCGATGCAAAAGTTTACTGTCTGTAGTATGCAAAGTTAATGAAATAAAACAGACCGTATGCATCTTTTCGATGTAGAGGCTATGAAATAGAACTCCCCATTTAGAAAAAAATGCATAGTTAATGAAAACCTTGATGAAGCAGACCGAGCCCTCATCTCCCTCGTAATATCTACTATGGAACTCTAGCAACCAGATGAAATAGTAGCTCTAGTTCTGTATTTCCTGAAGAGATTGAGAAGGAACATCGCTTCCCAATAAATTTGGACATTGATTTTTGTGTGTGTGTGTGTGCTAGTTTTGCTTGCTCAAAAGTACGATCATCCTTGTGCACTAACATACCCTTTGGACTTTGCGCCAGCGTTATTCAATGCATCTTAATTTGAACAAGTCCATTCAACTCAAATGGCTATCAGTATTTTTGTATTATGGACAAAGGAATGAACTTGATCTCTTATCCTATGTGCTGATGTTGGATTTTCTCATTTTCTGAATAGCTTTACATATACGGACTCTGTCTTTGTATACTATATAGCCAGGATAAGACCGACAAGTCCAAGTTTAGTACTAACTGTTGAATAAACCAGCAGTCATAGGTGTTCTTTTCTTCAGTTTTGACAGGTTTAGGTGTCGAGTTCAGTTTTCGTGAGTCCGGGATTTAGCTTCAGTTTCGTCAGTCTGTCTGTTTTTCAGTTAGCTATTCTTTAGTGATTTGAGCTCGATTTTGACACGGCTGTGCATTCATGTCCGGCGTTGGGATCGCTGCGGGAACGTTCCGAGTCATGGGATGGCACAAATCAGTCGGGGACGTGGCGAAGTCACGACACGTTTTGCTTTGTTTTCTGAATAAATAGAGAAGGAACAGAAAATGCAGTAAGCTGTACGCTGCACCAAAATCTCCTGTCATCGTCTTCCTCTGAATCTCTCTGCTCCGTGTGTGTGTTTAGGTGTTGGTAGAATAGAGCTTACTTAATCAGGCTACCTCTGATGGGCTGATACTTGTTGGAATTTTGGCCTAATTGGCCCAGCTCAACAATTCATTTCCATAATTCCTGAAAATCCTAGGGGTCCATGTGGCCCATTCATACATGGCAAGAGGTGGGACAAATGTTTAGTCCCACATTGCTAGTTTAGAGAGAGTTGCACCACTTTATAAGGTGAGCTCTTCTAGCACTTGTACGAGCATGAGAATATGAGAGAATAGGAGAGAGTCCCCCGCGCGCTCCTCCTCCTCCGCCGCCCGCCTCGCCACGTCGCGCGCGCGTCGCGGGTTGCGGAAATCTCGTCGAGCCGATGTGTTCTGCATTAAGTGGAGATGAATGCTAACGGGCATTGCCTGTTCATTTCGCCTCCTGCTGTTGTGCCTATAAAAGAGAGGTCGCTCCTCTCCCTTAGACACACCGCAACACAGCCACATCTCATGCGCCTGCCTCCTGGTATTCGAGCACTGCGTCGCTGATCAAGTCTTCCTCATTCCGTTCTGCGGCGTGCACCGCGTGACGGAACAGTAGGCCTCCGGAACCCCGTCTCTCGCGATCCTGTACGGGATAGAGGCGATAAGGTTTTTGGGGAGCGTCATCACGCGACTACTGACTTCTTCTCCAGCACGGACTCCGACGACTACTTCCCTGACATCGACGTCCTCTTCGGCAACATGTCTTCATCAGCCAACGCGAACGGGTCGTCCTCCACTGGCCCGTATGTGATCCTATTCTGCCTATTCGAGATCATGTTCCAGACTTTGTCTCTAGCAATATGTGTACAATTGCTTTATGCGTACTTTCTGTTAGATTGCATGACTAGTTTAATTCTTATTTCTCTAGCCATGTTTTATCTACTGTTTTTATGGATTAAATCATGTGGAAAATTGCTCATATATTCAACAATCCAAAAACCTTATTTTAGGCAATTTTCTCCTGTTGGCTTTGCTGCTTCACTGAGGCCCGCTGCTTTCGATGGGGTGAACTATAAGAAGTGGCGTGCGAGAGCCACTCTCTGGTTTGAAACCATGAAGTGTTTTCACGCTGCTAAAGGCAAGCCTGAAGGAGAGCTCACTCCTGAAGAGGAGAGAGCTTTTCAGGAAGCCGATACCTTGTTGAAGGCTGCTATTCTCAGCATCCTTGGTGACAAGATCGTCGATCCGTATTTGTCCATCACTACGGCAAAGGGCATGTGGGATGCGCTCAAGGCCAAGTTTGGGGCCTCGAACGCGGGCAGTGAATTGTATGTCATGGAGCAGTTCTTTGACTAGAAGATGACTCGTGAGCGCTCCATTTTTGAGCAGGCTCATGAGATACAGTCCATTGCTAAGGAACTTGAGCAAGTTTAGTGTGTGTTACCCGATAAGTTCATTGCGGGAGGCATCATTGCCAAACTCCCTCCTTCGTGGAGGAATTTTGCTACCTCTCTGAAGCACAAGAGACAGGAGTTTTTCGTTATGGATCTCATTGGGTCTCTTGATGTGGAAGAAAAGGCGAGAGCGAAAGACACACGAGCTCGAGTCTTTGAGGGAGGTTCGAGTGCTAACTTCGTTCAGAAGAAGAACTCCCAGTCCTACAAGCCCAAGTACAAGAATAAGTCTGAGGACAAAGGCAAGTACGATAAAAAGAACAAGCCTTCACAGTCTACCAACTTCAAGAGGAAGACCGATAGGAAGAAGCACTACTAGGAAACTAGCTATAGGTGGATCATCATTTTATGGCACACCTTTTTGCGGTGCGCCACAGAAGTTTATCAGTGGTGCATCCCCAGTGGTGCGCCATAGATTTCTGTGGCGCATGATATGGCCATGCGCCACTGAATATGGCATCCCATGCGCCACAGAAATATCGTGGGCCCCACTACCCACGTTTGAATTCGAGTCCCACCACCCATTTCTGTGGCGCATGGGTCTGGATGCGCCACAGAATTCTGTGGCGCATCCAGACCCATGCGCCACAGAAATAAAGTGGGCCCCGTCCCCAATGATTGGGTGGATGAACTTTCTGTGGCGCATGGGCCTGGGTGCGCCACAGAAATTCTGGTTTCTGTGGCGCACCAAGACTCATGCGCCACAGAAAGGACACATTCTGTGGCATGCGCATGGGGTTGCATGCGTCACAGAATCAGTGTTCCAGATCTACAAAAGGTAGCTTCCCCTACCTACCACCCCCATTGTGGCCTTCTCCCTTCCCCCACCCAACTCGTCCTCCTCCTCCCTCCCATCCCATTTTGCCCATACTTTTCTCCATTTCTTGTAGTTAAACCTACTTTGTTTGATAGATAATTGGTGAGGGCTTGGAGAGAGCCTCCATATACACTCTCCTCCTCTCCAATACATCTCTTTTTTTCTCCTATTTTCTCTCCAACACCACACACTCTCTCTCATCGACCACGGTCACGTCTCGGTAAAGAATCTACTAGGTGAGTATTGTTGGATGGACATGCATATGCATGTTTTGTGTGTGACCGACGGTGTACATGTATGGATGTTTCTTCTAGGTGAAGCGCTTGACGTCGCGGTTTGCACGATGGCGAGACGATGTTTATACATGAAGCTTGTGGATATTTGCATGTTGTTGCTTTTTTTTGTTGCTTGCGCCGGCGTGGTGCATGGATGTTTGCCGAAATGTGGATTCATTTCCATTTCGGCAAATTTTTGCACCACCCATACGTCCTACTTTCAAGAGAAGTCATGCCGAATTTTTCCGTCGAACATGCATGTGTGATCCGTTTCTCATTTCTGCTCTATGTATATCGCGTAGGCAACCATGGTCGTCAACATGAGCTCCGGTCGAATCAGTAGATACAAGGAAGAAGCGAAGGCGGAAATGATTCGGTGCAACAGGCACCAGATAAGATGTCCGTGTCGAAATTGCAAACTCGAGAGTTGGATCGACCCTGATTCCGGACAATTGGAGGATCACCTGCTCAGGCGCGGTTTCATGGTAGGCTTAAACGAGGCGCCGACAACAAATGGTGCGCATGAAGACGAGGGCGGCCGGCGAGAAGACGGAGAGTCTCCCGGACATGGTTATCAGGACGAAGGAGATGTCGGCGGACAAGATGATCATGACGAAGGAGATGTCGGCGGACAAGATGGTCATGATGAAGGAGTAGATGGTGGTGGAGAAGACGCAAACACGCAGAACCCGCTATTGTCGGCCTTGCAGGACTCTCATGTTCAAGAACTGCTCCTCAAGGAGACGAGCAACGCCAGAGCTGTAGCCAGAGAGAATGCCAAGCTGCCGCAAATGGAGATAGACAGGAAGACTCCGTTGTATCCTGGGTGCCGACCACAGGATACGCGCTTGCAAGTAACGCTTGATGCTCTGGAGATGAAGGCGGAAAACAGATAGACCGACGTGAGCTTCACCAAGAACTTGAAATTCATGCACGATCGTCTTCCCGAGGGGAACACATTGCCAACTAGTATCGAGGATGCCAAGAAAGTCGTGTGTCCTCTTGACCTACCGCACGTTAAATACCACGTCTGTATCAATGATTGCGCAATTTATCGGGGCGAGTACAAGGACATAACCACATGTCCGGTGTGCGGCCAAGGAAGGTACAAGAGTATTGGGAACAAGAAAGTTCCTCGAAAAGTGGTATGGTACTTTCCTATCACTGCCCGTCTGCAGCGGTACTTCGTGGACCCTAAGGAAGCAAAGCTCATGCAATGGCACGCGGAAAGGGAGAAGCCCGAAGAAGATCCGGAGATGGGCAAGATCCTGACACACCCTTCAGACGCTAGCCAGTGGGAAGCATTGGACAACGCCTTTGAAAATTTCGGGGTGACGCAAGGAACGTCAGGCTGGGTATGAGCACCGATGGACTCAATCCGTTCGGCAACCAGAGTAGCACGCACAACACCTGGCCCGTGTTTGTATGACCTTACAACCTTCCCCCGTGGTTGTGCACGAAGCAAAGGTACATACACATGAGTATTCTCATTCAGGGGCCGAAACAACTAGGTGTCGACATACATCTGTATCTCGCGCTATTGAAAGAGGAGTTAGCCACGTTGTGGGAGACGCCAGCCCGTACGTGGGATGCATACACTGGAGATTATTTCGACATGAGAGCCGCGTTGTTCATGATGGTGCAGGACTATCCTGGTTGCTCATATGTATCGGCCCAGGTAGGCCACGGATTCTGCGCATGTGTCAGGTGCATGGATGATACCCCGCATCTCCAACTACCAAGGGATCTCGGGTCTTCGAAAACCGTGTACCCAGGGGCTCGAAGGTGGCTTCGCATGGATCACCCGTGGAGGAAACGCGGTGAGCTGTTCAATGGTGAACACGAGCCCAAAAGTGCCCCGCGCCCGAGGAGCGGCACCGAAATCGATGAGCTTTTGAAAAATTGGGAGGAGTGCCCTGTGATACGTCCATTTTGCATCACTATTTTATAGCATAATTTACTGTTATTCATGATATATTTCATATTAAGAGGAGTTACTTATGTTATTTTGTCTTATTTTGCATGTTTGATGATCATTGGATAATTAACTGCCGGAGTCAGATTTCAGCTGGAAAAAGCACGTCAAGGCACTATATTTCTGGAGCACTAAAAATATTTCAGAAGACAGATGTTCCTATTTTATCAGAAGATGGACTAAGCCAAAAGGGGAGGCTGAGATGGGCCAGGAGGGGCCCACACCACCCCTGGGCGCGGGCCCACCTTGGCCGCGCCCAGCCAGGTGTGGTGCCCCTGGCCCACCTCAGGCGCTCCCCCTTCGCGTACTTCATCCCCCAGAAACCCTAAGACACGGGGAGTCGAGAAAATATTCCGCCGCCTCCACGAGGCGGAAACAAAGAGAGAGAAAAAGCTCTCCGGCAGGGAGAAATCTGCCGGGGAAATTCCCTCCCGGAGGGGGAGATCATCGCCATCCTCATCGTCATCGCGCTGGACTTCATCGGGATCATCATCATCATCATCTCCACCACCATCACCGCTGCATCATCCGCTGTAACATCTAGGGCTATACTTTGTTTAGTTCATAGGGGAAACTCTCCCGGTGTTAATTACTCCTTGTGGTTGATGCTATTGAGTTTTATCGGTGAATTAAAGTATATGTTCAGATTGTTATCCATCATTATATCACCTCTGATCATGATCCATATGATGTCTTGTGAGTAGTTCGTTTAGTTCTTGAGGACATGGGAGAAGTCACGCTGTTAGTAGTGGAATTATGTTGAGTAATATTTAATGGTTTGATATTTAAGTTGTGGTGCTATTCTTCTAGTGGTGTCGTGTGAACGTCGACTACATGACACTTCACCTTTATGGGCCTAGAGGAATGCATTGTGTATTTGGTTGCTAATTGTGGGGTTGCCGGAGTGACAGAAACCTAAACCCCCGTTAGTATACCGGTGCACAAGGGAGCGTAGGATCTCAGAGTTTAAGGCTGTGGTTAGATTTATCTTAATTACTTTCTTGTAACTGCGGATGCTTGCAAGGGTATAATCACAAGTATGTATTAGTCCAAGTAAGGGCGGTGCATTAGCATAGGTTCACCCACACAACACTTATCAAAACAATGAAGATTAATCAACTATGTGAAGCGAAAGCACTTGACTAGAATCCCGTGTGTCCTCAAGAACATTTTGTCATCATAAGTAAACCAACCGGCTTGTCCTTTGCTCTAAAAAGGATTGGGCCACTCGCTGCAATTATTATTACTGTCTTTTACTTACTCGCATTTTATTTACCTGCTATATCAAAAACCCCTAAAAACTTGTCTGCTAGCATTTACAGTGAAACCTTTACCGAAACTCCTTGTCAGCACCTTCTGCTCCTCGTTGGGTTCGACACTCTTATTTATCGAAAGTACTACGATACACCCCCTATACTTGTGGGTCATCAAGACTATTTTCTGGCGCCGTTGCCGGGGAGTGAAGCGCTATTGGTGAGTGGAATTGGTAAGGGAAACTTTTACTGTAGGTGCTATTTTTATTTCTGCTTGCTACTTTATTTTATCATGGAGAGATCTCCATTTGAATCCCTGTTTGGAAATACTACTACCACTGCTACGGTAGTAGAAGAGGAACCACCTGATCAAGTAATTCCATTTAAAATACCTATGAAAATTGTTGAACGAGTTACGAATAACCGCTATGCAGGAGATGGAACTGTCCCTCCTGGGGATCATTTGCTATTTATTCATGAATTATGCGAGTTGTTCAAGTGTGCAGGTATTTCAATGGAAGAGGTCAAGAAGAAATTGTTTTCTATATCGTTGACTGGTAAAGCTGCAAAATGGTATAGGATGCTGAAAATGGGCGTTCTATTGGCTGGGAGGAGATTGTGCCTCTCTTTTATTCTAAATTTTATCCTCCTAGTGAAATTCATCAAGATCGGAATCATATATATAATTTTTGGCCTCATGATGGAGAAAGTATTGCCCAAGCGTGGGGGAGATTGAAATCATTAATGCTCAAATGCCCCATTCATGAGCTTCCTGGTAATGTCGTTATTGATAACTTCTATGCAAGGCTTTCTCTTCAAGATAAAACTCTATTGGATACCTCTTGTGCTGGATCATTTACGCGTAATAAAGAGGAAGTTAAATGGGACCTTCTTGATCGGATTGAGGAAAATACTGAAGGATGGGAGAACGACAAAGGTAGAGAATCAGGTATAAAGTATGATTACGAATGCATTAAAACTTTTATGAATACTGATAATTTTCGTAATCTCTATGATATGTATGGTCTTGATTCTCAAGTTATTGCAAACTGTTACAAGGCTTTTGCCTCTTATCTTGATGTTCCTAAAGAAAGTTGCAATAAGTATCATTTGCCTTACAAAGATAATACTAATTCTGCCAATATTAAAAACATTGAAGTTCATACAGTTGATCGTATCTTGCCAGAACCTTATATTGAGAAACCACCTTTTCCTGTTAAAATTAGGAACATTCTATCATAGCTAGTGTGGTTAATAAAAGTGCAAAGAAAGCTTTAGAACCTGCTGAACAAATAGCGGTTGAACCCACAATAGCAATAGTAAAGGATTTGGTAACTGAAAATGTAGAAGGAGGACATATTATCTTTTGTGAAGATGCCTCTAATATTGTTTCACATCCCAGTAGAGCTAGGAAAACAAGTGTTCCTGTGCTTTCAGTCAAAATAGGAGAACATTGCTATTATGGTTTATGTGATATTGGTGCAAGTTCTAGTGCTATTCCTTTTGATCTTTATAAAGAAATTATGCATGAAATTGGTCCTTGCGAACTTGAGGAGATTGATGTGGTTATTCAGCTTGCTAATAGAGAAACTATCTCTCCAATTGGTATTGTGAGAGATGTTGAAGTTTTATGTGGTAAGACTAAATACCCTGCTGATTTTCTAGTACTTGGTTCTGTTGCTAGTAAAGCTTGTCCCATTATTTTTGGTAGGCCTTTCTTGAATACATGTGGTGCATTATAGATTGTAAGAAAGAGAAAATTTACACTAAATTTAATGGAGAATCTTATGAGTTTAATTTCTCTAAGTTTGGTAAACAACTTTATGAAACTGAATTACCTAATGAGAATTTCAATTGAACAACTTGCTTCTATTGCTGTTGCTCCTAACAATGCCTTGCAGCAATTCATGGAGGAACACGAAAGTGAAGTATTTATGGAGGAGAGGAATGAGATTGACAATGCCTTTCTTCGTCAACCACCAATACTTAAGCATAATTTGCCTGTGGAAGATTTGGGTACCTCAGCGCCTCCTAAGGAAGATCCTGTCTTCGATTTAAAACCGTTACCTGATAATCTTAAGTATGTTTATCTTGATGAAAGGAAAGTATATCCTGTTATTATTAGTTCTAAACTTTCAGGTAATGAAGAAGCAAGGCTATTAGAAGTACTAAAGAAACATCGAGGAGCTATGGGATACACTTTGGATGATTTAAAGGGGATTTCTCCTACTATATGTCAACATGCCATCAACATTGAACCCGATGCAAAACCTGTTGTTGAGCATCAGCGTCGCTTGATCCCTAAGATGAAAGAAGTGGTAAGAAATGAGGTATTAAAACTTCTTGATGCTGGTATAATTTATCCTATTGCTGATAGTAGATGGGTAAGTCCTGTGCATTGTGTCCCTAAGAAAGGAGGAGTTACTGTTGTACCAAATGAAAATGATGAACTTATTCCTCAAAGAGTAGTAGTTGGGTATAGGATGTGCATTGATTTTAGAAAGGTCAATAAAGTAACTAAGAAAGATCATTATCCTTTGCCTTTTATTGATCAAATGTTAGAAAGGTTGTCTAAGAAAACTCATTTTTGTTTCCTTGATGGTTATTCTGGATTCTCACAAATTGCTGTTAAAGCACAAGATCAAGAGAAAACTACTTTTACTTGTCCTTATGGAACTTATGCTTATAGACGTATGCCTTTTGGTTTGTGTAATGCTCCTGCTACGTTCCAAAGATGCATGTCTGCTATTTTTCATGGTTTTTGTGAAGAAATTGTGGAAGTATTCATGGACGATTTTTCCGTCTACGGAACTTCCTTTGATAATTGCTTGCACAATCTTGATAAAGTTTTGCAGAGATGTGAGGAGACTAATCTTGTTCTTAATTGGGAGAAATGTCATTTCATGGTTAATGAAGGAATTGTCCTAGGGCACAAAATTTCTGAAAGAGGTATTGAAGTGGACAGAGCTAAAGTTGAAGCAATCGAGAAAATGCCCTGTCCAAGGGATGTGAAAGGTATCCGTAGTATTCTTGGTCATGCCGGTTTTTATAGGAGGTTTATTAAAGATTTCTCTAAAATTTCAAAACCCCTCACTAATCTTCTTCAAAAAGATGTACCTTTTGTTTTTGATGATGATTGCAAGGAAGCTTTTGAAACTCTAAAAAAGGCTTTAATCACAGCTCCTGTTGTTCAACCTCCTGATTGGACTTTACCTTTTGAAATAATGTGTGATGCTAGTGATTTTGCTGTAGGAGCTGTTCTTGGACAGCGGGTAGACAAGAAGTTAAATGTTATTCATTATGCTAGTAAAACACTTGATGCCGCTCAAAAGAATTATGCTACTACTGAAAAGGAATTTTTAGCAGTTGTTTTTGCTTGTGATAAATTTAGACCTTATATTGTTGATTCAAAAGTTACTATTCACACTGATCATGCTGCTATTAGATACCTTATGGAAAAGAAAGATGCTAAGCCTAGGCTCATAAGATGGGTACTTTACTGCAAGAATTTGATTTACATATTGTAGATAGGAAAGGTGCTGAAAATCCTGTTGCTGATAATTTGTCTAGATTAGAAAACATTTCAGATGATCCTATACCTGTTAATGATAGTTTTCCAAATGAACAATTGGCTGCGATAAAGGTAAGCTCACGCGAAAGTCCTTGGTATGCTGATTATGCTAATTTTATTGTTGCCAAGTATTTGCCTCCGACCTTTACAGCTCAGCAAAGAAGAAAGTTCTTTTATGATTTGAGGCATTATTTTTGGGATGACCCACATTTGTATAAAGAAGGAGTAGATGGCATTATGCGAAGATGTGTTCCTGAGTATGAACAGAAAGAAATATTGAGCAAATGCCATGGAAGTGCTTATGGAGGACATCACGCTGGAGATAGAACTGCGCAAAAGGTTCTACAATCAGGTTTTTATTGGCCTACCCTTTTTAGAGATGCTAGAAAATTTGTTTTATCATGTGATGAATGTCAAAGAGTAGGTAACATTAGTAGACGTAATGAAATGCCTATGAATTATTCTCTTGTTATTGAACCTTTGACTGTTGGGGATTTGACTTTATGGGTCCTTTTCCTCCTCAAATGGTTATACTCACATACTTGTTGCTGTTGATTATGTTACTAAATGGGTAGAAGCTATACCAACTTCTAGTGCTGATGGTGAGACATCATTAAAAATGCTTAAAGATATTATCTTCCAGGTTTGGTGTGCCTAGATATCTCATGACTGATGGTGGTTCTCATTTTATTCATGGTGCTTTTAGAAAAACTCTAGCTAAGTATGATGTTAATCATAGAATTGCTTCACCATATCATCCCAAACAAGTGGTCAAGTAGAATTCAAATAGAGAGATTAAGTCTATTTTGCAAAAGACTGTTAATAAATCTAGAAAAAATTGGTCTAAAAAGCTTAACGATGCTTTGTGGGCTTATAGAACTGCTTATAAAAATCCTATGGGAATGTCTCCTTACAAAATGGTTTATGGAAAAGCTTGTCATTTGCCTCTAGAATTAGAACATAAAGCCTATTGGGCGGTGAAAGAACTTAATAGAGATTTAAACTTGCCGGTAAAAAGAGATTGCTTAATTTGAATTCTTTAGATGAATGGAGAAATGCAGCTTATGAAAATGCTAGGCTCTTTAAAGAGAAAGTTAAGCAATGGCATGATAGAAGAATTCTTAAGAGAGAATTTAACGTAGGTGAAAAAGTTTTATTGTATAGGTCTCGTCTCAGATTTTTTGCAGGAAAATTACTTTCAAAATGGGAAGGACCTTATATCATCGAGGAGGTCTATCGCTCAGGTGCGATTAAAATCAATTCACTAGATGGGGACAGACCACAAGTGGTTAATGGTCAAAGACTCAAGCATTACATTTCTGGAGATTCTTATAATGAAGATGTTGATTTATCAAAGTGGTAACTCCAGAGGATTTTATAAAAAGTCAAATTCAGACAACTGCAGAAGCTGATTTGGAATAGGTAACAGTTTCGGTAAGAAAAAGTTCGCGATTTACTTTCCAACTAAATATTTGTTGTTTTTACATAATATGGAAAATTATGAGTCGGAAAAGGGTAGGAAACGGTGCCCGAGGGCACCACACCACCCCAGGGCGCGGGCCCACCCTGGGCGCCGTGGTGGCGTGTGGGCTCCTCGGAGCCCGTCTCCGACCCCGTTTCGTCCTGTACCTTCCTTTTGTCGTAAAACTTTTTGCTATATAATCACCCGGATCCCCGAGGTCCGTATATCGTGTTTTCGTCGAGTTTTGTTTTTGAGCTGTTTCTGCCAGGAGCTGTTTTCAGATTTAGAACGCCATGGTCTCCTCCAACGACAACAAGAACAAGGAGGCCATGGAGGACATCATGGACCAGAGGATCGAGGATGAGGTCAAGAGCGAAACTGATGATGAAGTAGAGGAAGACTCAACTCCACGTCCTCATGCTACTATTGCAAGCATCGGAGTGACTGGCAACCCGTGCAATCCTATGCTGGGCACAGGAAGTAAGGCGCCGCGTCATGTCTTGGTTTCCAAGACACTCTCCTCAAACACCAGGAAAGAAAGCCCTAAGTCTAGTGAGAAGTGGGGAAACAATTCCAAGAACTGGGATTCACCCTCTGACCAGTTCATGAACCGCATCGAGCACAATACGGAGATGATTCGCATCCTCACATACAAGATAGATGAATTGAAGGATTTGGTCGAGAAGCTCATTAAGGAGTCGCCACCAAGAGAACAAGCCTAAATCGTCAAGGGTAATGGCACTCCCTTGGCTTGTTCCAAGCTTGGGGGGAGTGCCCAGTATCATCTTTATCTTTTCGTTTTTACAATTTCGTGGTCATATCACGAGTAGAGAAGTTATCTTATAAGATGGTTCACGATGTGGAGTGTCACCCTTTTAGTTATCCATGTATCCGTTGGTTTGAGTGCGTTTTTGTTCAGAATATTAATGAGAAGTTCCACCTTTACTTTAGGTACACTTTATTTTAGTCTGCAATCCCCTTTATGTGCTGATCTTGCCATCGGTATTGGCGCCACTTTTGGGTACATCAAGTAGATTATATTAGTTGTGGCAAAATTAGTATTGGTCATTAGCAACAATACCATGAAAACTTAAGTAGAAGGAGAGAATTACATGCAAAAATATTATCCCTTTATCTTTCTTTCTTGTTAGCCAATAAGATTAGTATTCTTTGAGTTAAAACATTTGTGCTTACAGGGAAGATAGCATGATTGCTTCTATTACGGGTATATTTGTGTGCATCCCCAACTTTTATGCTAACTTGATTGTTGCCAAGTATTTGCCTCCGACCTTTATAGCTCAGCAATGAAGAAAGTTCTTTTATGATTTGGGCATTATTTTTGGGATGACCCACATTTGTATAAAGAAGGAGTAGATGGCATTATGCGAAGATGTGTTCCTGAGTATGAACAGAAAGAAATATTGAGCAAATGCCATGGTAATGCTTATGGAGGACATCACGCTGGAGATAGAACTGCACAAAAGGTTCTACAATCAGGTTTTTATTGGCCTACCCTTTTTTAGAGATGCAAGAAAATTTGTTTTATCATGTGATGAATGTCAAAGAGTAGGCAACATTAGTAGACGTAATGAAATGCCTATGAATTATTCTCTTGTTATTAAACCTTTTGACTGTTGGGGATTTGACTTTATGGGTCCTTTTCCTCCCTCGAATGGTTATACTCACATACTTGTTGCTGTTGATTATGTTACTAAATGGGTAGAAGCTATACCAACTTCTAGTGCTGATGGTGAGACATCATTAAAAATGCTTAAAGATATTATCTTTCCAAGGTTTGGTGTGCCGAGATATCTCATGACTGATGGTGGTTCTCATTTTATCCATGGTGCTTTTAGAAAAACTCTAGCCAAATATGATGTTAATCATAGAATTGCTTCACCATATCATCCCCAAACAAGTGGTCAAGTAGAATTATCAAATAGAGAGATTAAATCTATTTTGCAAAAGATTTTTAATAAATCTAGAAAAAATTGGTCTAAAAAGCTTAACGATGCTTTGTGGGCTTATAGGATTGCTTATAAAAATCCTATGGGAATGTCTCCTTACAAAATGGTTTATGGAAAAGCCTGTCATTTGCCTCTAGAATTAGAGCATAAAGCCTACTGGGCGGTGAAAGAACTTAATAGAGATTTTAAACTTGCTGGTAAAAAGAGATTGCTTAATTTGAACTCTTTGGATGAATGGAGAAATGCAGCTTATGAAAATGCTAGGCTCTTTAAAGAGAAAGTTAAGCAATGGCATGATAGGAGAATTCTTAAGAGAGAATTTAACGTAGGTGAAAAAGTTTTATTGTATAGGTCTCGTCTCAGACTTTTTGCAGGAAAATTACTTTCAAAATGGGAAGGACCTTATATCATCGAGGAGGTCTATCACTCAGGTGCGATTAAATCAATTCACTAGATGGGGACATGCCACAAGTAGTTAATGGTCAAAGACTCAAGCATTACCTTTCTGGAGATTCTTATAATGAAGATGTTGATTTTATCAAAGTGGTAACTCCAGAAGATTTTATAAAAAGTCAAATTCAGACAACTGCAGAAGCTGATTTGGAATAGGTAACAGTTTCGGTAAGAAAAAGTTTGCGATTTACTTTCCAACTTAAATATTTGTTGTTTTTACATAATATGGAAAATTTGAGTCGGAAAAGGGTAGGAAACGGTGCCCGAGGGCACCACACCACCCAGGGCGCGGGGCCCACCCTGGGCGCGCCGTGGTGGCGTGTGGGCTCCTCGGAGCCCGTCTCCGACCCCGTTTCGTCCTGTACCTTCCTTTTGTCGTAAAACTTTTTGCTATATAATCACCCGGATCCCCCGAGGTCCGTATATCGTGTTTTCGACATGTTTCGTTTTCAAGCCGTTCTGATAGGAATTTCAAGTCCCTGCATGGCGTCGCGAGGAGTGTACGGTGAGAAGTATGCAGCAAGGCGCCGACGTGAACTCGAACGTGATGTGGATGAGGGGACCTTCGTTGGTTGGGCGACGGAGGAGGAGATTGCTGCTAGGAGAGCTGACATGGATCGAAGCATCAGAGAGGAGGTGCAAGTTGGCCAGTCTCGCCCACACGGAGAGTCAAGGCCGAGCAACTCCACCTTTGTGGGCTCAATTAATCCTCAACGTGCTTTTTCTCATAATGTGCAGGGAGTCACCCCACCAATTCCAGATTTGCGGTTTTTCCCTACAGCTGCTGAAGCTCTCCGAACCACGAATGAGTTTTGTGATCAATATCGTATCCTGAGAGCTGAGGTGGAAATACTTCAAGATGAGAATAATAGGCTCCGCCGGATGCTCGAACGTTTCCTAACCCTGATTGCTGTGGTACCACCGTCGCCACCGAGAGATCGAGCCTAAATCGTCAAGGGGTAATGGCACTCCCTTGGCTTGTTCCAAGCTTGGGGGAGTGCCCAGTATCATCTTTACCTTTTTCGTTTTTACAATTTCATGGTCATATCATGAGTAGAGAAGTTATCTTATAAGATGGTTTGCGATGTGGAGTGTCACCCTTTTAGTTACCCATGTATCCGTTGGTTTGAGTGTGTTTTTGTTCAGAATATTAATGAGAAGCTCCACCTTTACTTTCGGTACACTTTATTTTAGTCTGCAATCCCCTTTATGTGCTGATCTTGCCATTGGTATTGGCACCACTTTTGGGTACATCAAGTAGATTATATTAGTTGTGGCAAACTTAGTATTGGTCATTAGCAACAATACCATGAAAACTTAAGTAAAAGGAGGGAATTACATGCAAAAATATTATCCCTTTATCTTTCTTTCTTGTTAGCCAATAAGATTAGTATTCTTTGAGTTAAAACATTTGTGCTTACAGGGAAGATAGCATGATTGCTTCTATTACGGGTATATTTGTGTGCATTCCCCAACTTTTATGCTTGCTGCATGACCTTGCTAGCCTTAACCACTGTACTGAGAGGGAATGCTTCTCGTGCATCCAAATCCTTGAGCCAAACCCATGCCATTTGTGTCCACCATAACTACCTATATGTGGTATTTCCCTGCCACTCCAAGTAAATTTTTCATGTGCTACCATTAAATTATTCAAAACCATTAGTATCCTTTTTTGTGTCAATGTTTACTAGCTCATGAGGAAGTAGTGTGGTTATTCTTTATTCTACTTGTCAAATGGACTTTTACCCCTGGACTAGCGGCATATACATCCGCTTATCCTTTAATTTTGCAAAAAGAGCTGGCAACGGGATGCCCAGTCTCAATTAATTACAACTTTAACCATTAATTCTCTTCACACTTTTGCCCTGATTCATCAGTAAGCAATGACAAACAGTGAAATACCTGCATGTGTGTAAACCAAAGAGAAAGAGGGATGATCTGCCTTGCTGGTAGAAATAATGTCCTTCATGGGAGCCGCTCTTAAAAGTCTGTTTGACAGGGAGAATACTGTTCTCACCCATTACCATTCGTTGACAATTAACAAACATCTCTCAAAGCTTAATTTTTACTCTCTATATGATTTCAAAAACTAAAAAGCTCTAGCACATGACTTAATCCCTGCTTCCCTCTGATAAACAATACGTTGTCTCATTATTTCCTAACATAGACTAGTCCGTATCTAAGTATGAGATTAGATTGATGTATTGTATCTGGCTTCCAGGCCTTGTCGTGTACGATTGTAAATCCTTTCAGTCAATATATACAGAGGACGACACCGTTGTTTGGTTTGCGATCCAATACCCCTACCAATACACTACCGTACTTTTTATGGTATCAGAGCCTACGCTCGTTTAGATCGAATCCCGCCGCCGCCGCAGCGACTTCAGTCTCGCCGCCGCCGCTGTAACCATGACGTCTTCATCGTTTGCCATGGACTCCGTCAGCAGCTCGAAATCATCGAGTTCCAGGCTGCCGAATCCGTCGCTCAACTTCTCCGCCGGGTCGCCGTCCTCGTCCTCAGCTGCGCCGTTCAACTTCGCGCCGCTGATCACGACGCGCCTCGGCCCCGACAACTACCTCTACTAGAGGGCGCAGGTCGCCTCTGTTCTTCGCAGCCATCTTCTCTTCGGCTTCGTCGAAGGCACCTTCCCGTGCCCGCCGGACTACATCGACAACCCAAAAGCTGCTGATGACGCCAAGGCGCCGAAGCAGATCTTCAACTCGACATTCACCGCTTGGCATCAACAAGACCAGGCAATACTTTCAGCCATCATGACCACGTCGGTTGAAGGAGTGCAGGGCATGATCCTCTTCTGCTCCACATCCCACAAGGCATGGTCTACCCTGGAGTCCAGCTTCTCTTCTCAATCTGCTACTCGCTACATCCATATCCGGACTCAGCTCTCGGAAGTGAAGAAACTCGATTCATCGATCACGACTTACTTCAATAAGGTGAAAACCATGTCGGATACACTAACCTCCATTGGTCAGCCCCTTCGACAGTTCATCTCCTACCTTCTCAACGGCCTCGACGACGAGTATGATGCGCTCGTCGATAGCGTCTCGGCGCTGTCAACTACTACACCGGTTCCTCTTCGTGATCTGTTTGCTCAGCTCCTGAGTGTTGAGCAACGAGTAGAAGCCCGCAAGGCGTCCCTTCACGGCAGCAACAATTCCTTCCACGCCGCCAACGCCTCCACCTTCAACAACCGCGGTGACGGAGCGAAGCAGCCCTCACCTTACCGTCCTCCTGACTACCGAGGCGATCAGAGGAATCAGCCTCGGCCCTTCAACAACAACAAGCCTGCTGGGCCAAGTGGTGCCCCGAACTTCAGTGGCGGCAATGGTGGTCGCCAAGGCGATCGCGGTACTGACCGCGGTGGTGATCGTGATGGACGCGCTGGTGGAAACCGGCCGGTGTGTCAAATCTGTGGCAAGGTGGGTCACATTGCTTCAAGGTGCTTCAAGCGCTTCAAACAGGAGTACCTCGACATCGACAATGATGGCAGGTACATGGACCGTCAAGTTGCTGCTGCTACTACGCCCGGACAGACCACCTTCTACCCGGTGGATGCAGGGTGGTATATGGACACTGGAGCAACCGACCATCTTACCAATGAGTTGGACAAGCTCACGGTGAAGGACACCTACCGTGGCAATGATCAAGTGCACGCGACAAACGGCAATGGTATGCAAATTCATCACATTGACCATTCCAATCTTTCCACTCTTTCAAAATCTTTAAATCTTAGGGGTGTCTTACATGTTCCTTCAGTTACTCGTAGTCTCCTATCTGTTCGTAGGTTCACTAATGATAACAAAGTTTTTGTTGAATTTCACCCCAATTTTTTCCTTGTTAAGGACCGGGACACGAGGGTGGTTCTTCTTAGTGGTCGGTGTCATGGTGGCCTATATCATCTTGATGAATCTCCAGCCAAACAAATCTTCAGTGGGAACCGAGTGTCGCGTGACAAGTGGCATTGTCGTCTAGGACATCCAGCTACACAGATCGTCCAACATATTTTACATCATTGCCAACTTCCTTCATCAAATTTGCATAATAATGTAGTTTGTGACGCATGCCAATAGGGCAAGAGTCATCAGTTGCCTTTTTCTCTTTCTAGTCGTGTGATTTCATCACCTCTCGAATTTATCTATTCCGATGTATGGGGTCCTGCCCAAACCTCTGTTAGTGGACACACATATTATGTCAGTTTTATTGATGGTTATAGTCACTTCACTTGGTTGTATCTTCTTAAGCGAAAAAATGATGTGTTTGATACTTTTCTCCAATTCCAACGTCATATTGAACGTCTCCTTAATCGAAAAATCATACATGTGCAAACTGACTGGGGAGGAGAATATATTAAACTGAACCAATTCTTCAGCCATCTTGGTATTGATCATCGAGTCTCATGCCCCATACTCATCAGCAAAATGGCACGGCGGAAAGGAAGCATAGACACATTGTAGAAACCGGGCTAACCCTTCTTGCGCATGCATCCGTTCCTTTTCGTTTTTGGAGTGATGCTTTCTCCACGGCATGCTTTCTCATAAATAGACTTCCTAGTCGTGTCATTAATATGCAATCTCCTTTGGAACGTCTTCTTGCTGAGGTCCCCGACTACACTTTCTTTTGAGTGTTTGGTTGTGCGTGTTGGCCTCATCTTCGCCCCTACAACAACAAAAAGCTGAAATTTTGTTCGAAAAAATGTGTGTTTCTAGGATATAGTTCCCTTCATAAAGAATACAAGTGTTTGCACGTACCCACTAACCGAGTTTATATCTCACGCGATGTTGTGTTTGACGAGGGCGTGTTTCCTTTTTCCCAAATGCCCATCGAAAATTCCGAATCTATCATTCATTCTACTCCTAATATTGGCCAATTTGATGATGCTGCACATACATCCTTGCTTTTGCCTAACCATGGTGCAATAATTGGACGAGTGCTCGCCTGGAATTACCTTCGCCGGTTGCAACTGATGGTCACGTTGATCTACATGCTGATGGTCACGTTGATCTGCATGCGGATGCCTCGCCTGGCATGCCCGGCCATGTTGGGTTTGATTCGCCCCAGCTTGAACCAGCTTCCTCACCGGCCCTTGGTCGGAGCCCATTCAACCGCGCCGGCTGGAATTTTCTCCTCTGCCTGCGCCATCATCTGCTGAGCATCCTTCGACTGGGCGGTCTCCTGTGCCGGCCTCTTCATCGCCAACGCAGCCCACTGACTCGCCTCTGCCTGCTCCTCCGGCCCCTGGCGTTACGACTCGCCTCCAACGAGGGATTCGCCAGCCCAGAAAATGGACCGATGGTACTATTGCCTGGACTGCTACGTGCATGGCGCATCCAACTCAGCTGGCTACATCCGAACCTGCCAATCTACAGGATGCTCTTGCTACACCACATTGGAAGGAGGCTATGGACGCTGAGTATTCTGCGTTACTCAGAAATAATACCTGGGAACTAGTTCCTCCCCGTCCGGGTGTGAATGTGATAGATTCCAAGTGGGTTTTTAAAGTCAAGCAAAATTCTGATGGGACTATTGAGCGCTATAAAGCGCGCTTGGTGGCGAAAGGTTTTCGTCAGAGGTACGGACAGGATTATGAGGATACGTTTAGTCCGGTTGTCAAACCCACTACTATTCGTCTTTTGTTATCACTTGCAGTATCTCGAGGATGGCATCTTCGACAGTTGGATATTCAGAATGCTTTCCTGAATGGAGTTCTTGAGGAGGAAGTGTTTATGCAACAGCCTCCAGGTTTTGTGGACAGTCGAAATCCGTTACATTTGTGTCGTCTTCAGAAAGCTCTGTATGGTCTTAAGCAGGCTCCTCGCGCATGGCATGCCCATCTCAGTTCTGTTCTTGGGTCTCTTGGCTTCAGGGCTTCCACGGCAGATACATCCTTGTTTATACTCTGCAGTTCTGATCTCACCATGTTTCTGCTAGTTTATGTCGATGATATCATTGTGGTCAGCTCGTCTGCTTCAGCCACTGATAAATTTATTGTTGATATGCGCACTAAGTTTGCTGTCAAAGATCTTGGGCCGCTCCATTACTTCCTTGGTATTGAAGTACATCGGCAGTCCTCTGGTGGTCTTCTCCTCACACAGAAGAAGTATGCTCTTGAGATTCTCCGGCGTGCAGGGATGCTTAAGTGTATGCCGGCCTCTACCCCTATGACTGTTATTGATAAGCTTTCCAACAGTGACGGTACGCTTCTTTCTGCTGATGATGCCACTCGTTACCGGAGTATAGTTGGAGGATTACAGTACCTCACTCTTACCCGTCCAGATATTTCCTTTGCCGTGAATAAAGTGTGCCAATTTTTACATGCTCCTCGTGATCCTCATTGGACGGCTGTCAAACGTATACTTCGGTTTGTCAAGCTTACATTGTGTCATGGATTATCTCTTCGTCGTACTCCTGATACTCTTCTGTCAGCCTTTTCTGATGCTGACTGGGTGGGGAATATTGATGACAGACGATCTACAGGGGGATATGCCATATTCTATGGTGGCAACTTGATCGCCTGGAATGCTCGCAAACAGGCCACAGTGTCACGTTCCAGTACGGAGTCAGAATATAAAGCTGTAGCCAATGCAACTGCTGAGATTATTTGGGTACAGTCTCTCCTCAAGGAGTTGGGAATTTCTCAGGATCGAATTCCTATTTTATGGTGTGACAATATTGGAGCTACATATTTGTCCTCCAATCCAGTATTTCATGCTCGTACGAAGCATATAGAGGTTGATTTCCACTTTGTGAGAGAAAGGGTGGCTCAAAAACAACTTCAAATCAAGTTCATCTCATCGAAAGATCAAGTGGCAGATATCTTCACCAAGCCACTTCCTTTACCAGCTTTTGAGTCGTGTCGACACAATCTCAATCTGTTGGAACTGGTTGAGATTGAGGGAGGATGATAAACAATACGTTGTCTCATTATTTCCTAACATAGACTAGTCCATATCTAACTATGAGATTAGATTGATGTATTGTATCCGGATTCCAGGCCTTGTCGTGTACGATTGTAAATCCTTTCAGTCAATATATACAGAGGACGGCACCGTTGTTTGGTGTGCGATCCAATACCTCTACCATACACTACCGTGCTTTTTACCCTCTGCGAAGGGCCATTCTTTTACTTTTCATGTTGAGTCAGTATACCTATTTCCTTCTTCCTTGAGCAAGCATTTGAGTTGTTGTGATTCAACCATATATCATTAATATTGTCGATCATGTCTTTTATCCTTCCTTGTCTTGGCACAAAGACTTTTGCCTCTAAGAATATAACTTTGCAAGTTATCAATGACTGTAAAGAGGGTGTGATAATTGAGCATGGAAGTTCTGCAATATAAGCTCTAATATAAAGACTCCTTTCGAAAGATAAGTATTGATTGTTTATTGTTCTATGACCAGGAATGAAGCGTGCCATTACCAATCTATAATTTCCTTCGTGTATTTTTATTGTGATTGTTTTGCTACTCATGTTCAAGTTAGGTTATATGAAGAGTAGTTGCTGTTTAAAATGAGTTGTGTTGTTTAGTAAATACTGATGTTTCTTGTCCGTATTATTTATTATCGATGCTTCACTCCATAAACCTTTGTTCTAGTTTACTGAGCTCAGCTTTCGCTTGGGGACAAGCGAGGTCTAAGTTGGGGGGTTGATACGTCCATTTTGCATCACTATTTTATAGCATAATTTACTGTTATTCATTGATATATTTCATATTAAGAGGAGTTACTTATGTTATTTTGTCTTATTTTGCATGTTTGATGATCATTGGATAATTAACTGCCGGAGTCAGATTTCAGCTGGAAAAGCACCATCAAGACACCATATTTCTAGAGCTCTAAAAATATTTGCAAGAAGACAGAAGTTCCTATTTTATCAGAAGATGGTGTCAGCCAAAAGGGGAGGCTGAGATGGGCCAGGAGGGGCCCACACCACCCCTGGGCACGGGCCCCACCTTTGCCGCGCCCTGGCCAGGTGTGGTGCCCCTGGCCCACCTCAGGCGCTCCCCCTTCGCGTACTTCATCCCCAGAAACCCTAAGACACGGGGAGAGCGAGAAGAAATATTCCTCCGCCTCCACAAGGCGGAAACAACAGAGAGAGAAAAAGCTCTCTGGTAGGGAGAAATCTGCCGGGGAAATTCCCTCCCGGAGGGGGAAGATCATCGCCATCATCATCGTCATCGCGCTGGACTTCATCGGGATCATCATCATCATCATCATCTCCACCACCATCACTGCCATCACCGCTGCACCATCTCATTCCGCAGTAACATCTAGGGCTATACTTTGTCTAGTTCATAGGGGAAACTCTCCCGGTGTTAATTACTCCTTGTGGTTGATGCTATTGAGTTTTATCGGTGAATTGAAGTATATGTTCAGATTGTTATTCATCATTATATCACCTCTGAACATGATCCATATGATGTCTTGTGAGTAGTTTGTTTAGTTCTTGAGGACATGGGAGAAGTCACGCTGTTAGTAGTGGAATTATGTTGAGTAATATTTAATGGTTTGATATTTAAGTTGTGGTGCTATTCTTCTAGTGGTGTCGTGTGAACGTCGACTACATGACACTTCACCTTTATGGGCCTAGAGGAACGCATTGTGTATTTGGTTGCTAATTGTGGGGTTGCCGGAGTGACAGAAACCTAAACCCCCGTTAGTATACCAGTGCACAAGGGAGCGTAGGATCTTAGAGTTTAAGGCTGTGGTTAGATTTATCTTAATTACTTTCTTGTAACTGCGGATGCTTGCAAGGGGTATAATCACAAGTATGTATTAGTCGAAGTAAGGGCGGTGCATTAGCATAGGTTCACCCACACAACACTTATCAAAACAATAAAGATTAATCAACTATGTGAAGCGAAAGCACTTGACTAGAATCCCGTGTGTGCTCAAGAACATTTTGCCATCATAAGTAAACCAACCGGCTTGTCCTTTGCTCTAAAAAGGATTGGGCCACTAGCTGTAATTATTATTACTGTCTTTTACTTACTCGCATTTTATTTACCTGCTATATCAAAAACCCCTAAAAACTTATCTGCTAGCATTTACAGTGAAACCTTTACCGAAACTCCTTGTCAGCACCTTCTGCTCCTCGTTGGGTTCGACACTCTTATTTATCGAAAGTATTACGATACACCCCCTATACTTGTGGGTCATCACCCTGCGCCGGGAAAGAAGCGACCGAGGGTAGATCCGCTGCTGGGTGTATGGAAAGCGAGGTCTGTTTTCCACGACTTGGAGTACTGGAAGGTCCTCAAGACACCACATAGCCTCGATATGATGCACATCACGAAGAATGTCACCGAGAGTCTGCTTGGCACTCTTTCCAACATGCCAGAAAAGGGCAAGGATGGGACGAGAGCAAGATATGATCTGACATGGCTTGGCATCAGGAAAGATCTTCAGGCACCCGATAGTGATGACGACGATGATGATGATGATCAGACGGAAGGGACTCAAGGTCTCCGCAAAAGGGTAAAAAAGAACACGGTGGTGCTTCCCGCTGCCTGCTTCACTATGAGTCCAGAGGAGCTCGAGTAGTTTTACAGGTGCCTCCTAGGAGTCAAATTTCCTCACGGTTACGCGGAGAAGATCAGCAGATATCTGGACGCAACGAAGAAGAGGTTCAGCGGGATGAAGTCTCACGATTGTCATGTGCTGATGACGCAAATACTTCCCATTGCGATCCGAGGGATAATGGACGAGCACGTCCGAGATACGCTGCTTGCCCTTTGCAACTTTTTCGACGTCATCAACAGGAAGTCGATCGGCGTGAAGCAGCTCGACAAGCTACAGGAAGAGATCGTGCTGATACTATGCGAGCTCGAGATTTACTTCCCGCCCGCATTCTTTGATATCTGCGTGCATCTCCTTCTCCATGTCGTTGATGACATCAGGCAGCTCGGGCCGACATTCCTGCACTACATGATGCCGTTCGAAAGGCAGAACGGTGTCATGAAAGGATACGTTCGCAACAGGGCCCGTCCAGACGCAAGCATGGCCAAGGGCTTTCTAACCTACGAGTGCATCTTCTTTTGCCAGAATTATCTATGCACCGAGAACCAGGATGTTAGTCTGCCACCAGGAAGCACCTCGGTAGGCTTGATGGATATGGTCACCGCGAGGGCTACCGCTCACTCTTTGTCGGCGTTCATGGTCGAAAAGACGACTTCGACAGGGCTCACCGGGTCGCGCTACAATACTTACAATTGATCGAACCTTGGGTGGAAGAGCACAAAATCTTAATCGAGCAGAATTACATCGACCTGGGCTGACAGAAGAAGAAGGGAGACGTAATCAGAGAGCACAACTCCACCTTCACGCGTTGGTTCAAGAAAAGGCAACTTCTTGAAGCAAAGAGCAAAACGCCATCTACGGAAGATGAAAAACTCATATTCTCCTTATCACAGGGCCTCGGGCACAATGTAAGGACCTATCAGTCGTACGACATTAGCGGTTTCAGATTCAGCACCGAGGAAAAGGACAGGATTAGCGAATTTCAAAACTCAGGAGTAACTATGCTATCCTACGGCGATGACGAGGCTACTGTCAAGGAAAGATTCTTCGGAAGGATCGAGGAGATATGGGAGCTCAACTATTGTGGAGAGTCGGTGCCAATGTTCCGTGTGAGATGGGCCAAGGACGTCGTCAAAGAAGGCCGGTATTTCACCACCATGGTAATACCCGATGCCAAATCGAAGAACGCCTCCGCGAAAAATGAGCCATGGGTACTCGCTAGCCAAGTTGAGCAATGCTTCTTCATTACCGACCCGTCAAAGGCTAACCGTGTTGTCGTGAGGAGGGGCAAGAGGAGCATCATCGGAATGGAAGGAGACACCAATGAGGAAGACTTGGAAAGTGATCCGAAGACCGAGGAGGAATTCGACAAGTACTTCGACATGCCTACTACTAGTACACAAAGAAGGAAGACCTCCCTAACTACTAAAGGTTGTCCGTTCACGCGAAGAAATCTCAAGGTGCCCGGCCTAAAGTATTCAACCGCGAAGAAGGGAAAGAAGAGAAACTAGCTCAGAACCGAGACGAAGAAGAGACTTTTTTGGTGTATTTAATGTGTGTGTGTGTGTGTGTGTGAGAGAGAGACAATGCAACCATATATATGTATACAATGAATATGTATGAGACATTGTGTGTGAGACAATGCAAGAGCATATATATGTATTAAATGAATTGAATATGTATGAGACATTGTGTATTTTGTAACCAAATTTAACCAAAAATATTTTAAAGAAAAATAAATTAAAGAAAAAAAAGTGAGACAGTCAGGATTCGAACCTGGCTGTCCATGTTAATCCAGTTTTGTTGGAAACCACTGGGTTGTTTTGCTGTTTGTGTCAAGTAACAGCAGCACATCGTTTTGAACTGTAGGCCAGGAAATTCTGTGGCGCACCATATAGCAAATGCACCACAGAATCTTAAATTTCTGTGGCGCATCCCACAGAAGGTGCCCCACAGAATTCTCGAGCCTCCACTTACATGTGGCCCCGCCGGCCCCCGCGTCGGCCTGCTCTTCGAAATTTCCCAACTCCTCCCTGAGACGCGCGCGACGTCGAACTCCCCGACGCCGGCCGCTCCGCCCCCGCGCTCACGCTCCGGCCGTCCTCGCCGTCGACGTCCTCGCCGCCTCCGCCCCTCCCTCTCCCTCGCCGTCTCCGCCTCGACGTCCTCGACGCGCCCGTCCTCACGGTCGGCCCCCGCGCCCCGCCCTCGTCGCTCGTCGCCACGGCCGGCCGATCCCGCGCTCACGGTGGTCACGCAGACGCCTCCTCATCGCCGGTGACCTCCCCTCCCCGAGGTGTGCTTCCCCTCTCTCCCTCCCCCCCCTACCGAACCTGCACGCAAACTATTCGACGAAATTCCTAGCCGTGTTCTGCTGTTTGGATCATGTGTTCTGTGCAAACATTATTTGTGTTGATGTGATGCTGTTGTTGGCCAGCTATGCCGGCGGAAATGTGTTGATGTGATGCTATTGCCGGTCCGCTATGCCAGCCATGATATTTGATGGATATATATGTGTCCACGACCATCGTGTCGTGGTTGTGCTCCAACCATCGTGTCGTGTTTGTGCTCCGACCATCGTGTCGTGGAGATGCCGGCCGGAGATGCTGGCCGGAGATGTGTATTTTTTGTGAAATGCTTGCAGGTACCCCGAGAGGCCCTTGAGATTGCCGGAACGTCGATTAACTTCCGTTCCGGCAAATTCGGGTACTCCATATGTCCCTTTTTTAGCAAAGGTCATGCCGAATTTTTTCGTGAATTTTGGCATGACTTTGCTAAAAAAGGGACATATGGGATATTGCGACTAATGCATGGGCCGGGGTATCTTAGTACTAAATTAAGTGGTTTATTCTTATATTTGTTGTACTAACCTTTTGCCTCTTTTTATTAATGCAGTGCAAACATGTCGGGATCTGGCCCTTCTAAGCACATGAGCGTCGAAGAAGAAGCTAGAGAGGCCAACAAGCCGTTCTGGCAGATGTCCCAGATGATGGAGGAGGCGGAGGCTGCCAGAGCTGCTAGTGGTGGCGACAGTGCCGACGATGAGTAAGAGAATGACGCCGAAGCCACCGATGTAGCTGCTAGTGGCGGCCATGAGGATGACACCACCACCGATGGTGGCGACCACACGGATGGCGGTGGTGGCAGTAACCCGACCGCTCCGAAGCAGAAGAAGCCAAGGAGGGATCGGACACCGCAAGCGCTCGCCAACGTCACGAACGTGTTCACTGAGGTCATGCCAAGTGGCCAACCAGTGGAGCCTAAGCATCTTGCCAAAGGGTACATCATGCAACTAGGGTGCATCCTTCATGAAAGCGTGTCGATCAACACGAAGGACCTCAGAAGCACGGACAATGAGGCTTTGGTCGTACACCTCCTCCAGAAGCTTCACCAACGATACACGTTCCCGGAGCCGTTCAACAAAAAGGTGGACAGTTTAGCCATCACGAAGATGAGCACCGCCTTGAGCAGCTGGAAATCCCGGGTGAAGAAGAAGATTGATAAGGGTCAGAGCTGGGAGGAGATAAGGGTCAAAGAGCCGATGCTCGACGAAGAAGAGTTCGAGGCATTCAAGTTGTCCTTGGAAACTGAGGAGGCTAAAAAATGGACCCATGGGGGAAGGATATGCGGGACCTGAACATAGGTAACCACTGTTTCGGAAGCAGCGGTTACCGAGGAAAACAGCCCATTTAGGACAAGGAGGATGCCGAGGTTGCAAAGATGGGAAAAGAGAACCCCTGGCACAAAATCACGGACGAGCAGGTTAGGAACTTTGTCTGGTCCCGCTACTATCTGAAGGAGGGGACGGGGGAATTCATCTCCGACGATGCCAATGTGAGGGAATTCGAGAAAGTGCTGGTAAGGAATTTAATTACCGCGGATATCTCAAAGTCCATTGTGTTGATCTAATTAGATAACGAAGTCATATTTCTAAATGGGTTCACCTAAATTTCCTTTGTCTGCACAGGAGTAAGAGTTGAAGGCTGATGATGAGGCCGGCCCGTCGTCCCAGGGGTCGACGGAGCCGTTGGACACGACCTTCAACAGGGCGATGAACGTTTACAAAGAAAGGGACAAGTCGGCGCCACCGACGTCAGCTGGCCATGTGTCCGGCTTTGGTACGAGCATGAAGTTCCTCCAGTACTACAGCACGGACACCGAGAGGAGAAAGGAGAGGAGGAAGTCGAGTAAGGATAAAGAGGTGGTGGAGCTAAAGAAGAAGGTGGAGTCACTAGAGCAGGAGAAACTGGACTCCACCATGGTGGACCAGTTAGTGGAGGAGAAGCTCCGGGCGATGTTACCCGCTGGGTTGATGGAGGGGTTAGCTGCCTGGAATGCGGCAGGGGCTGATACACGTGCCTAGCTTCGCCGCAGCACCTCCAGCCATAACGTGTCGCCAGACCTGGTGACCCCGCCGCCCAACACCGCGGCGCAGCAGCCGCTCCATTTGGTCCCACCGGCGCCCCCTACCACGGAAGATACCGAGGCGCTGCCGGTGGCGGTGGTGAATGCACACGAGCGGCCGGAGAATGATAAGCCGGCCGCCGGCACCGGCGCCCTTGTCTCGATAATTGCCGAGTTGGACGCCATCACCAAGGTAACTAATTAGTTAGTCCGCGGCATCTTCTATAACTATGCGCCTTTGATGACTGCCATGTCTCATGATGCCCAACATGTGTTGACTCCCAGGACATGCCTTGCATACTCCTGCATACGGTGGGGGCCGGCGGCGAGTTGAAGGAAGTCGCAGAGGGCACTCTCATACAACCTTTGACCCAGGATATGCACAACGTTAGAATGAGTGAGGCCGTGATGAAGGTCAGGTTGACTGTGGTAGTGCCTGAGTTTCGTTACATCGACCCCTCCATGCAACCTCCGGGAGCCGATGAACACTTGGTCCTTGGAGAATGCCCTAGGTGGGTCCTCGAATGGCCGAAGACCCAAATTCGTCTTGGGGGGGGGTCAAGCGCACCACCGACGCCACCTCAAAGCGCCGGCCCCCGATCGTTCGACCCATGACGAGGCCACCACGAAAACTTGTTGTGAAGGAATCGGCGCCAGAAGCAGCCGTCGCCACCACCCAGAAGGAAACACCGGTCGTCGCCACCACCCGGAAGGAGCCGCCGGTCGTCGCCGCCACCAACCGACACAAACAACTATTGGGGACGTCTGAACCGCAACCGTCCAAAGACAAAGCCGTTGCACCTCAACTTGGTGGCAACGACAATGATGACGATAATATCGACGTCAATGTCTTCATCAACACTGGCGCCACCCAATATTTGTTCATGTCGGATGTACATATGGATGAGGAACCGTTCCGCGCTCACCACGGTCAACCTGCTCGTCCCAGTACATGCACGCAACGCCTGACCTTCCATGGTTTATCTCAAGACACGTCTCCGGAGGCCGGAATTCAGTCTCAACCGGATAACGTTTTCAGCCCTGGCACAATCTTCAAGTCCGTTAAGGAGGGAGTGCAATCCCCAGAGATGAAGAAGAAGAAGCACGGGAAGAGAAGTAGGCCAGGCGCCTCTGCGAGCCAGCCAACTCCTAAGACTATCCGGGGTCATGAAGACATGGTACCACCCCGTGCGGATGGCTTGACCCGACTTCATGAAGCTGGTAAACCGATACTGCCTCCGGAGCTGCTCCGCCTCGCACAAGGACCCATGCACACTTTGCATGAATGTATCTTCATGCTAGAGGGCATTCTTCTTAAAGACGCGAATCCAAGTTACCCGGTGTTCACGGCCCAGGTGCCAAAGGACTTAGACTTCGTCCATGAAGCCCCGGCGGATCTGTTCTTCATAGCTTTCGAGGATGTCTTCAACCTGTTTCACTCTAGACGGCTGGACTATAACATGGTTCGCCTATACGCGCTCAATATGGCGATGAAGATCAGGAGAGATAATACCCCGTACGTCGTGATGACCCACAAGTATAGGGGGTGTATCGTAGTACTTTCGATAAATAAGAGTGTCGAACCCAACGAGGAGTAGAAGGTGCTGAAAAGGAGTTTCGGTAAAGGTTTCACTGTAAATGCTAGCAGACAAGTTTTAGGGGTTTTTGATATAGCAGGTAAATAAAATGTGAGTAAGTAAAAGACAGTAATAATAATTGCAACGAGTGGCCCAATCCTTTTTAGAGCAAAGGACAAGCCGGTTGGTTTACTTATGATGGCAAAATGTTCTTGACGACACACGGGATTCTAGTCAAGTGCTTTCGCTTCACATAGTTGATTAATTTTCATTGTTTTGATAAGTGTTGTGTGGGCGAACCTATGCTAATGCACCGCCCTTACTTGGACTAATAAATACTTGTGATTATACCCCTTGCAAGCATCCGCAGTTACAAGAAAGTAATTAAGATAAATCTAACCACAGCTTTAAACTCTGAGATCCTACGCTCCCTTGTGCACCGGTATACTAACGGGGGTTTACGTTTCTGTCACTCCGGCAACCCCACAATTAGCAACCAAATACACAATGTATTCCTCTAGGCCCATAAAGGTGAAGTGTCATGTAGTCGACGTTCACACGACACCACTAGAAGAATAGCACCACAACTGAAATATCAAACCATTAAATATTACTCAACATAATTCCACTACTAACAGCGTGACTTCTCCCATGTCCTCAAGAACTAAACAGACTACTCACAAGACATCATATGGATCATGATCAGCGGTGACATAATGATGAATAACAATCTAAACGTATACTTCAATTCACCGATAAAACTCAATAGCATCAACCACAACGAGTAATTAACACCAAGAGAGTTTCCCCTATGAACTAGACAAAGTATAGCCCTAGATGTTACAGCGGAATGAGATGGTGCAGCGGTGATGGCGGTGATGGTGGTGGAGATGATTGAAAGGGCATGGCGCCCCCATGTGTGGTTTTGGTAATTAATGACAATCCCTATGGACTAATGGTTGCATTGAGTTATTCTTGTAGTGTTTGTCCATAGGCAAATGCTTGAACTCCATATGTTGGATTCAAGGTTGATGCCATAAAGATATTGATATAATGGAGTATTTGGCATCAAGATCATCGAGTTGTATGGATATATTTGATATGATCAAGAAGAAGAGTATGTGATGACCAAGTAGTTATTCAAGGAGTTATCTGAAGATTGGTCATGAGAGAGTTGAGCATATTGTAAGTATGTCTTGAAGAAAAGGATTATGTGATAATTCATGGTTATCTTCAAGACATCATCTATTCAAAAGAGAAGAAAAGATACAAGGTTGATCAAGATATTGATCAACTCACAAAGCTACAAGATGTACCAAGTGGGATCATGTATCTCTTGGTATGGTAAGCAATTATCCATATAGCTTTGTGATCTAACCCATGATATGTGTGTATAATTTCTATGTGTGGTTAGGTATCTTTCTATGGGCTTGCATCAAATGAAGATTTCATATAGCCCATGAACGATGACGTCAAGTGGTGATCGTCATCAATGTTGAGAAGCGCAAGTTCAAGAGGAGCATCTCGAAGAAATCCTAGGCTTGAAGCTTGCCACCCATTTAGAGATAATCTTCATGTGAAAATGTGCCTAAGAGAGGCTCTCCCATAGTGGAGTATGGGGGAGCAATGTTTGAGTCTTCACCAAGCGAAGCGTAATCAAGAAAGGTGGTCCACTTGAAGAGATCAAGATCGACGTCATCTAGCTCAAGTGGAATGCGCAAGGCAAAGGTATGATGTTGATAGGGTTTCTATTTTACTGGTCTCATGGTGCTAGTTGGGAGACCGGGTTATAGGATAGATACCGTACTATCAAAATGGGCTCTCAATTGAGTTTTAGCGTATCAGTTGGAGAGAGCTCAAACCTTTGCATACTTGGCTTCATCTTTCTTGGTTCTTATTTGGCTTTCCTCCATGTGTGGTTTTAAAGCTTCTCATGATCTTCAAGACAAGCTCAAGTTTATCAAAAACAGATTTCGTATGGAAAACCTATTGCGTTTTTGATATTGAAGGTTTACCGATATGTCTTTTATAAATAGGTTTAATCTTTCCACATTTGGTTTTATGACTCATTGTTGGACAATGATGTTTCTCTATATAATCTTAAAGGGCTCGTTGTTGTGATTCCAACGAGCCAAAGATCATCGAAAACGGAGTCCGGATGCAAAAGATATTGCCGTTTTGGTGTTCGCTATATGTGCTGTTTTTCCAGCAGCGGTAGTACCGCCCGCGGTACCGCCAGAAACGGGTTTCTGGAGCCTTATCCAGTAGTACCGCTGGAATAAGGGGTAGTACCGCTGCCTGGAAGCTGTTTTCATCCTGTTGTGTCTACCGGACCTTCTTGGGGGGGTAGTACCGCCTAAACCAGCGGTAGTACCGCCCCGGCGCGAATCTGCACCCAACGGTTAGATATTTGGGTGACCTATTTATGGGGCCTTATTCCCCAATGGTTTCCTAACTCTTTGAGCTCAATTTTCCTCCATTGTTGACATTCTTGAGCTTTGCTAACTCTCTATCCCTCCATGATTCTTGCCTGCATTTAGTGGGAAAAGAGAGAGGAGATCTAGATCTATCATCCTACCAATCAATCTCTCCTCTAAGTGAGGGGAAGCTTTTGGATCTAGATCATGGATGAATTTGGTGTTCTTCTTGGTTCTTTCTCTCTTCTCCCCCCAATAGCATTAGTTGCTTTTGTGGGATTTGAGAGTGAAGGATTTTGAGCACTTCTTCTGTTCTTGCCCATTGCATCGGTTGCATCAGTTTGAGTTCTCCACGGTGATATGTGGAAATCGAAGTTGAGAAGCTTGTTACTCTTGGGTACTTGGGGTGCCCTAGAGCTTGTCCTCTTGGGTACTTGGAGTGCCCTAGACGGTCCTTGTTGATCTCGGAGTTTTGGTGGCTCGCGGGATAGTTGGGAGCCTCCAATTAAGTTGTGGAGTCGCGCCCCAACCTTGTAATTCTTGTGGCTTTGGGAGCCACGGGAATTCGGTGAGAGCCTCCAATTAAGTTGTGGAGTGTGCCTCATCCTTGTACGGGTTCGGTGACTACCCTCAAGTGTCACATAGTGGTTCGTGGCACTCCGCATTGGTGGAGGCACGAGGAGATTACGGTGTGTCATTTGACGGCTATTTGGGGATCACTTTGCGACTCCGCACCGCTCCAACGGAGACTAGCTTCCATTGGGAAGTGAACTTCGGGATAAATCATCATCTCCAAGTGCCTCGGTATTTCTATACACGAGCTTCTTACTTATGCAATTTACCTTGTGATAGCCATTGAGCTTGAAGTAATATATCTTGCTATCACATAGGTGTATATCTTGTTTAGCATAAGTTGTTGGTGCACATAGGTCAACCTACCTTGTTTAGATTTTGCGCTTGATAAGTAAACCGCTAGTTTTATTCCGCATTTATTCAAGCCTAAACTGTAAAAGAATTTTTAATCGCCTATTCACCCCCCTCTAGGCGACATCCGTGTCCTTTCAATTGGTATCAGAGCAGGTTCTCTCCTTATTGGCTTCACCGCCTGGAGAGTAAAGATGTCGTCTAGCGGACTAGTGCACAATGCTTCTTTTATATTAGATGGCACAAATTATGATGTTTGGAAAATTCACATGCTTGATAGTTTTCGGGTCATGGACCCATACATAGAGCGAATTCTAGATAGGGGTTATTCTCCTCCAAAGAATCCCAAAAGATTATCTTTATTGGATAAGAATAATTCCTATCTAGATGCTCAAGCTTCTAATATGATTTTCAATGCTTTGAGCGATGTAGTTATTATATCGGTCACTCCATTTCGGAATGCTCATGAGCTTTGGACCAAGCTTCAAGATAAATATGATGTGTCCAAGAATTGTGGAGATGATTGTTGTCCCTCCACTTTCGGCCATGATGAGTTCTCAACTTCTTCTACTTCACCTACATGTGGCAAGCCACAAAGTAATGCAATGGTGAGTAGTGATAGATATTGCAATAATGATAGTAAGCTTATTGTTGATGATACTTCACCACTATCTTATTGCAATGATTTATCTTTGGACTTAAGCGCATCTAGAACCAAAAATGATCTTCATGCTTGTGATGATAGTCCTTGCATATCGTGTACAAATTTCTTGATTAATCCTTATGATGATATGCTCTCTATATCTTGTTGCCATGATAAAAATGGTTCTATCTCCTCTAGTATTTGTTTGGCTAACAATGTAGAGGAAATCGAACACTCCATGGAACAAGATATGGATTTAAATGGTGACTCAAGTAATTCTTCATCGTCATCATCATGTACTCACTTTCGCCTTATGGCTAAAGCTTCCGAGGTATCTCCTACTTTGGATCCCAATATATCTCATGATGATAGTAATAAGGAAAATGAACAAAATGATAATGATGCTTCCATACTCGAGAAGGGTAAAATGGTTATTCTTTCTCTTTCAAAGAATAAAGATGCTCGTACTAACTTCTTAGAAATCATGTCTACCCTTGTTAAGCGCAAACTTACCATTGAGGAGTTGGAAGCTCACATTGATGAAAGCTTTAACCGCGAATACAAGTATGCAGAAGAGATCGCCGATCTCAAGGAAGCCCATGAAGAAGAACAAACAAGCAAGACGTCTCTTGCGGAAACTTTTGCTCTCGAACTTTCTAGAGTAACGGGATCCCTTGATAGATCTCTTAAAGTGGCTAATGATTTCAAAATAACAAATGGTAAGCTTATAGATGCACATGCCAAACTCACCGAGTCTCATGCGCAACTTAAAGCTTCTCACTCTAAAGAGTTGCCAAGTTACTTTCTCCTATTGTCATAAATAATGATGCTTGTGCTACTAACTCTATCTCTTGTGAAGCATCCATATTAACGGAGAATGTTGAGCTAAGGGCTCAACTTACATTGCTTTCTAGCAATTATGGGAAATTGGAAGAAAGACATGAAAAGCTTTCGAGCTCTCATGAGGATCTTGTAGTCTCCCATGATAAGCTAAAGTTAGCTCATGAGGCTATTATGTCTAAGGTAACATCATGTGAACCTCATGTGGACAATGGCACAACCTCTACTCAAAATGCTTTATTGCCATGTGCTAGTCCTAGTAATTCATCCACTCAAATATCTAAATCTTGTGATGAATTACTTTCCATGCCTTGTTGCTCTAACAATGAAGCTTCAACTTCCTCTAGTGTTTGTTTGATACTAACCATGTAGAGGAATTAAAAGAGCTCAAGGCCCAAGTCACTTCTTTGAAGAAAGACTTGGAAAAGCGTCATGATGGGAAGCCCACACTTGACAACATGTTGAGTGTGCAAAGACGCCCCAATGACAAGAGTGGACTTGGATTCAACTCCAATAAAGAACAAGTCCAAGTATAACAAGAAAAAGAAGGGCCATGAACAAGTCAAGAATTCGGCCAAGATTTGCTTCAAGTGCAAAGTTGAAGGGCACCATGTTAGATCTTGCCCTTTGAAGAAGAAGTCTCTTAGTGAGAAGCAACAAGGGAAGATGCCTCAAGTTCAAACTAAAGTTCCCCAAGTTGAAGAACGGCCACTTCCCAAGAAGAATCAAGCTATTCCTTCTCAAGTTGAGATTTCAACAAAGAAGAAAGGAGGAAGCAAATGTTGCTACTTATGCCGTGAGAAGGGTCACTTTGCTTCTTCATGCACTAGTGGTACCTTATCCAACCCTATCATAATTGATAATGTTTATTCTCTTAGGAAGGATAAGGTTGGCAATGTGTTTGCCAAATATGTTGGTACTCAAAGTGGTGTCAAGAAAAGAACCATTTGGGTTGCCAAGCCTATTGTGACTAACCTCTTAGGACCCAACTTGGTTGGGGACCAACAAGCTAAAACTTGATCAATAGGTGTTGTGGAGGGCATTGGAGACTTGGCTACATCATGAAGAATTAAGGGATCTTCATCAATTATATTCTCTCAAGCCAAGTCATTTGGATTATATTGTTCTATAACATATCCAATGTTTCTCCTTGCGGTAACTTGTATTTAAATCATATATACATTGAAAGTTGCTTGCACCCTTGCATGTGTTTGGTTTTGTACCTTGCTAGTGTTTGTATGTGTTGTGCTCTCTACTTACTTATCTTGAGCAATCAAGTATGTGTATGTTGGTTTGCACACCATGTAGTGTGAGTTTGTGTTGAGCCTTTGTATCAACTTGCTTATATCTTAATTGGTTCTTTTGAGAGATTAATGGACTATCCCATTTTGGGAGTGATAGCTCTTGGCTCTTCACAATCCTAAAAATGTGTACATGAGGAATACCACTTAGTGTTGATATATCAATATTATCTAGTCTCTATGTGGTATGTCATGCTCATGAGAAATTCAAATTCTATAATGTCCATTAGTTATCTCTTGTTGGATTATATTTGTCTCTTGTACATAAATGGATTATCACATTATGGGGGAGTAATAAGCTTGTGCATATTACAATCCTAGAAAATGTGAACATGTGAGGTATTGCCACCTAGAATTGATATTGTTAATTATCTTATTCCTTTGTGGCATGTTTCTCAAACAAGTTCCCTTTTGCTTAAATGTTTTTACTTACTCACACTTTGGATCTTGTTTGTGATGAATGTTCTTGGTAAGGTTTTCCTCTAATATGTTCTCATATATCTCTTTGGGAAACCGATTGCTTCAAAGCACTCTTTGTAGTTGCTTTGCATTATCGCGTGAATATTTGAAGCTATCAAGAACATTTATCTACATAAGCATCGCGCTTAAATCTTATCCTTCACCATGTGCTTATTGGTTGTGAAGATGATCTTGAATATCAATCCAATACACCACTAAGAAATTTCTACACATACTCCTTTTCATGACAATTGATAGTCATAATTGTGGTGAAATTTGTAGATCATCTTCATATTGGCTCTTGATTTTATTGCCTTATTTCTTGCCAAAAATTAATTTGTTTTAACTCCCATTGTCTTCCTTACCTCTTGTGGATCATTTGTTTACTCAAACTTTCCTAGTGTTTTATTTGGTGTAGGAGAGGCATTGATCCCATCATTGTGCACCTTGCATTCAAAGGCTACTTATAGATAATGCACTATTCTTGGGTGAGCTATCCTATATTGAGTACAACTTATATTTTCATTAGTATTGGATCTTATTGCTTTTTCTTGATATATGACTAGTGTTTGAATAGATATTTGAGAGCGATGATTCCATGTGTGTGCATTGTGTATTCAAATACAAGATCATAAAATAATGCACTTTTGTTGGGAGAGCTATCATGTATCCTTTTAAACACTATTTATATTCTATTGGTATTTGATCCTTTCCATTGGTCTTTGATCCCGATGACATGTCTCATGGAAGACAAACCTTTTCGGCTTGGTACTTTGTGCCATCATGAAAAGTGTAGAGGGATGGTTTATTTGTTAGAACCTCGCTCTTTTTGAGAGTTAATCTCAATTGGTATCTATCTTTGGGAATTTGATATCTAGTCCCTTTATTTATTAATTAATTGGTATCCTATTTCCTTTTTTATTTTGTCCAATTGGTATGTCATCAATCATATGTTGGTTTGTTTTACTTTCAATTGGCTTCTCTAAATCATTTTTTTGATTTGGATCTTTGATATAATTTGGACCTCTTTGATTTCTTGATATTTGTCCAAATTGTATCTCCGTTTGGTTATTAAAGTTAATAGGCATGCATATCTACTACATGTTTATTTTATGGCATGCTTTCCTTCTTTGTGCCAATATATAGGTGAAACTCCACGGAATCCTAAATCGGCTAAGATGTGCATGAAATTCAATTTCATATCTATATGCACATATTTATGTGGAGTTCCTTCTATGTATTGTAGTTTGACTAACTACTTTGGACCCAATTAGTTTGGGAACAATTTTACTTGAATGTGTTTTAGGTACATGGAGATGCATTGGATGCTTGTCTCATTTACAATGAAAGTGTCTTCACCACATGCTTATTGAAGCCAAGCAGGATGATTGATGAACTCTTACTACTACATCAACCCAATGTCATCTCGGTAACAAGTATCCATCATGCATACTTTTATAGCATTCAACCTTGTGTAGGTTTCATCATGGCATGAAAAGTATTTATTTGCCTTTTATAGCAAATTCTATTAGCTCTTATGATACTTGTTGCTTTCCTCAATGCATCCCAACTATCTCCTTTTTCCCTTAGTGATATTTGTGATGCTTGTGTTGAGGTTGAATTTGAAGTTCATTATATACAATATGAAATCATTGAGCTATGGGCTATGATCCTAACAAATCATATGTGTATTTATATGACTTCTCTTTTGGATATCTTGTTTCATTTCTTATTAACTAATTTTGTGTACATATTTCTTTGTGGATGTATATCATCATGATTGTCGTCTACTTAGAAACTTATATACATGAGAAGATTACATCTTTACTTGATATCCTATTTCTTTGGTGTCACCTCTTTATTCCCTTTATTCTTTGTGACCCCGAAAGAATATATCCTATGAGTGCATATCCTATTTTATCACATCTTGGTGCACTCATCTTGGTGAATATCCTTGACCATGTGCTTGTCTTGACAAGCCTACAATCTTCACCATGGGATATGTCACAAGCTTTGTTTTTCATTTGCATCTTATTGAGCTTGTGAATTCATTTGTTTTGTGTTTTAGAGGATACCGAGGAGTGAGGATTCCATGTTTGTACACCTTGTATTCAAATACAATAATTCTAAATTGTGTACAAATATTGGGGAGCTCCTCTATTTCTTTAAAAACACTCTTTTGCTCAAATCATAATATCTTGTGTTTATTTGGTTAGTTGGATCTTTTTGATTGCTTACCTTTTATTTGAGAATTGTAAAAAGTTTTCCATATCATTCTTTTGCAATCTTTGGATCCTCAATATAGTTTGTGCTCTCTCCAACTATTCGTCATTGGATATGTGTATTTGATTTCACTTATATTTTGAGAAATGCACACGTTATGGGGGAGCTCATACTATATTGACCTTCTAAGATTTTTCGCCCATTTTGGAAATGGATGCCAATGGGGGAGAAGTTTTATAGGGTTTAAGGGAATTTGGTTTTATGCTTTTGTTTTGTTCTTAAGCATTTTTCCTCTCATGCTCATGCATCCTTGCTTGTTTCATTGCATGGTTGCTTAATTCATTATATAAACCCTTGTAAAAGAGATTGTCATCAATTACCAAAATGGGGGAGATTGAAAGGGCATGGCGCCCCCATGTGTGGTTTTGGTAATTAATGACAATCCCTATGGACTAATGGTTGCATTGAGTTATTCTTGTAGTGTTTGTCCATAGGCAAATGCTTGAACTCCATATGTTGGATTCAAGGTTGATGCCATAAAGATATTGATATAATGGAGTATTTGGCATCAAGATCATCGAGTTGTATGGATATATTTGATATGATCAAGAAGAAGAGTATGTGATGACCAAGTGGTTATTCAAGGAGTTATCTGAAGATTGGTCATGAGAGAGTTGAGCATATTGTAAGTATGTCTTGAAGAAAAGGATTATGTGATAATTCATGGTTATCTTCAAGACATCATCTATTCAAAAGAGAAGAAAAGATACAAGGTTGATCAAGATATTGATCAACTCACAAAGCTACAAGATGTACCAAGTGGGATCATGTATCTCTTGGTATGGTAAGCAATTGTCCATATAGCTTTGTGATCTAACCCATGATATGTGTGTAGCATTTCTATGTGTGGTTAGGTATCTTTCTATGGGCTTGCATCAAATGAAGATTTCATATAGCCCATGAACGATGACGTCAAGTGGTGATCGTCATCAATGTTGAGAAGCGCAAGTTCAAGAGGAGCATCTCGAAGAAATCCTAGGCTTGAAGCTTGCCACCCATTTAGAGATAATGTTCATGTGAAGATGTGCCTAAGAGAGGCTCTCCCATAGTGGAGTATGGGGGAGCAATGTTTGAGTCTTCACCAAGCGAAGCGTAATCAAGAAAGGTGGTCCACTTGAAGAGATCAAGATCGACGTCATCTAGCTCAAGTGGAATGCGCAAGGCAAAGGTATGATGTTGATAGGGTTTCTATTTTACCGGTCTCATGGTGCTAGTTGGGAGACCGGGTTATAGGATAGATACCGTACTATCAAAGGGGCTCTCAATTGAGTTTTAGCGTATCAGTTGGAGAGAGCTCAAACCTTTGCATACTTGGCTTCATCTTTCTTGGTTCTTATTTGGCTTTCCTCCATGTGTGGTTTTAAAGCTTCTCATGATCTTTAAGACAAGCTCAAGTTTATCAAAAACGGATTTCGTATGGAAAACCTATTGCGTTTTTGATATTGAAGGTTTACCATATGTCTTTTATAAATAGGTTTAATCTTTCCACATTTGGTTTTATGATTCATTGTTGGACAATTGTTTCTCTGTATAATCTTAAAGGGCTCGTTGTTGTGATTCCAACGAGCCAAAGATCATCGAAAACGGAGTCCGGATGCAAAAGATATTGCCGTTTTGGTGTTCGCTATATGTGCTGTTTTTCCAGCAGCGGTAGTACCGCCGTGGTACCGCCAGAAACGGGTTTCTGGAGCCTTATCCGGTAGTACCGCTGGAATAAGGGGTAGTACCGCTGCCTGGAAGCTGTTTTCATCCTGTTGTGTCTACCGGACCTTCTTGGGGGCGGTAGTACCGCCTAAACCTGCGGTAGTACCGCCCCGGCGCGAATCTGCACCCAACGGTTAGATATTTGGGTGACCTATTTAAGAGGCCTTCTTCCCCAATGGTTCCCTAACTCTTTGAGCTCACTTTTCCTCCATTGTTGACATTCTTGAGCTTTGCTAACTCTCTATCCCTCCATGATTCTTGCCTCCATTTAGTGGGAAAAGAGAGAGGAGATCTAGATCTATCATCCTACCAATCAATCTCTCCTCTAAGTGAGGGGAAGCTTTTGGATCTAGATCTTGGAGGAATTTGGTGTTCTTCTTGGTTCTTTCTCTCTTCTCCTCCCAATAGCATTAGTTGCTTTGTGGGATTTGAGAGTGAAGGATTTTGAGCACTTCTTGTGTTCTTGCCCATTGCATCGGTTGCATCGGTTTGAGTTCTCCACGGTGATACGTGGAAATTGAAGTTGAGAAGCTTGTTACTCTTGGGTACTTGGGGTGCCCTAGAGCTTGTCCTCTTGGGTACTTGGAGTGCCCTAGACGGTCCTTGTTGATCTCGGAGTTTTGGTGGCTCGCGGGATAGTTTGGAGCCTCCAATTAAGTTGTGGAGTCGCGCCCCAACCTTGTGATTCTTGTGGCTTTGGGAGCCGCGGGAATTCGGTGAGAGCCTCCAATTAAGTTGTGGAGTGTGCCTCATCCTTGTATGGGTTCGGTGACCACCCTCAAGTGTCCCATAGTGGTTCGTGTCACTCCGCATTGGTGGAGGCACGAAGGAGATTACGGTGTGCCATTTGACGGCTATTCGGGGATCACTTTGTGACTCCGCACCGCTCCAACAGAGACTAGCTTCCATTGGGAAGTGAACTTCGGGATAAATCATCATCTCCAAGTGCCTCGGTATTTCTATACACGAGCTTCTTACTAATGCAATTTACCTTGTGATAGCCATTGAGCTTGAAGTAATATATCTTGCTATCACATAGGTGTATATCTTGTTTAGCATAAGTTGTTGGTGCACATAGGTCAACCTACCTTGTTTAGGTTTTGCGCTTGATAAATAAACCGCTAGTTTTATTCCGCATTTATTCAAGCCTAAACTGTAAAAGAATTTTTAATCGCCTATTCACCCCCCCTCTAGGCGACATCCGTGTCCTTTCAATGATGATGATGATCCCGATGAAGTCCAGCGCGATGACGATGAGGATGGCGATGATCTTCCCCCTCCGGGAGGTAATTTCCCCGGCAGATTTCTCCCTGCCGAGAGCTTTTTCTCTCTCTGTTGTTTACGCCTTGTGGAGGCGGCGGAATATTTCTTCTTGCTCCCCCCATGTCTTAGGGTTTCTGGGGGATGAAGTACGCAAAGAGGGAGCGCCTGAGGTGGGCCAGGGGGATGAAGTCCCGCGCCCAGGGGTGGTGTGGGCCCCTCCTAGCCCATCTCAGCCTCCCCTTTTGGCTGACTCCATCTTCTGATAAAATAGGAACTTCTGTCTTCTTGAAAATATTTTTAGAGCTCCAGAAATATAGTGTCTTGACGGTGCTTTTTCCAGCTGAAATCTGACTCTGGCAGTTAATTATCCAATATTCATCAAACATGCAAAATAAGACAAAATAACATAAGTAACTCCTCTTAATATGAAATATATCAATGAATAACAGTAAATTATGCTATAAAATAGTGATGCAAAATGGACGTATCAACCCCCACAAGCTTAGACCTCGCTTGTGTAACAGCCCAAAACTGAGAACCTAAAAACCTGTGTAATTTTTCCACTTTTGTGTTAACTGCATCATGGCATCCATGCGTACACATGTTCTTTTCTGAGTTGACACAACGTCGATATCAAAATGATATGGAGTTGCTAAAACAAAATGCCCACTTTGCTCTAACAAACCTCAACACATTGAAGGCACTCAAAGCTGTGAAACAAAAATACTTGGACATCCACATTATCAAGGAAGTTCCAAGAGTTCATAATATTACTTCTGCACTCTCTCCAGAATTAATAATGGAGCGACATCCGGAATCTATCAAAAATGCCCTACCCAAACCTGTTGAACAAAAGTGGTCCAAATTATTTCATTTGGCAAAACCAATTTTTGTGGTGCCTCTACTTGGTGTTGGGAGGCTCCCCAATTTTTCTCAAATTTTTATAAATTATTTTGGTGCCGCATTTAAATCAGGAAAAGCTGCTGGTTTCAAAATAAAACAGGAAAATGACCTCTTTGTATTTATGGAAGGATCTGCCCGTGATGGAAGAATTTCTGCCAGGGACCTTTCTGGAAAATCTTCGTCTCTCTCCTCCCTCCCTGTAGCGACGCACGCCGCGCTCCCGCCCGACCACCTCATCGCCGTGCCTCGCGCCACTGCCGCCCTGGCCCCCCCCTCTGCTCTCTCCCCTGCGAAGAGGAGCCACACGAGCTCGTGCCCCTGCCCTATCCACTCGCCCATCCCCGTTCTCCTCTCTCCCTCCTTCCACGGCGCCATGGCCGCCGAGGCCGCCGTGCTCGACGCCGTCACCTGAGAGCATCCCGGGTAACTCGAGGAACATCATCAGCGCCGCCGTGCCGTGCTCGTCGTCCCCGCCAAAGGAATCGAGCGGGGAAGCTTGCAATCGCCCGTGCCGTCCATTTCCTCGCCGACCATCGCCGCCGACGTTCACGAGCCGCCGCGGTCGATTGCCGCCATCTCCTCCCATCCCCGACCACGCCGAGCCTATACCCGAGTCCAGGGTGAGCTGCTGCTCCTCCCCACTGCCTTCCCCTACCCCCTCGCTTGCTGAGTCACCGTAGTCGTTCATCGCCGTCGCCGGAAACCTCGTCGCCGTAGCTCCTATGCAGCGTGCGGGAAGAACCGGTGCAAGAACCGGATTTTTCCGGAATCTACACCGGGTTAGCGTTTTCGCTACTGGACCGTTACGACTCAGCCCGGTCCATAACCGGAATTGGACCGGAAATAATTCCGGACTGATTTTAATCCGGTATAAAAGCCAGAATATTCCGGGCTGGCATCCGGAATTCAATACTGGTTTTGAAAATTCAATTTCCTTTTCACCCTTGTTTCCCTAATCGATGTATATTATATATTGTGGTTATTCAAATCATCAAATGGCCATCCCAAAAAGGAAGGATATAAAAATCATAATTTTTCTCGGTGTATCCGAAAAATGCGTGTGACACACCAAAATACCCCGAAAATTGTGATTAAAACTTTAGAATAAATATTATGCATAATTGATCCCAAATAAATTACGGTGCCTCTAGTAATTTTATAAACATAAGTTTGAAGGAGGAAATTAATAAAAATAATAACTTTTTACCGGGACCTCCGAGAAATGTGTCCCTTATATCAAAATGCTCAGAAGAACATGAGTGATCCAAAATCCTTATCATCATGCATCATTGTTCACAATTAAAATAATGTGCTCTAGTAGTAATGATAATCATTAAGTTTTAATATGGGATTTCTTCCAAATTATGCAATAAAGATAACGGGGACCCCATTTAACTTGTTGGTCATGTTTAAAGCTTCTAGGGTGCATTTAAAATGCCATATCATCATCCTTGTATGCATTGCACAATTGCCATGTGTTGATTGTTTTTCCGGTGTTGTCTGTGCATCGGTAGATCAAGGAGGTGAAGTGCCACCCCCGTCTTGTGACGATCCGTACTACCAGCCGTATCAACAAGGCAAGCGTAATCCCCCCCTCTGAGCATATCTTATCCTATGTTTCCGCAAATATTTTCTCCACTATAATATTGCATGCGGTTCTAAATGTCAATTTTCTTGGATTAGAGTATCCTATAGTTGCATTAAGTTTCCGATGCCAATACCTGTTTCCCTCCTATTATCCATAGGTTTGTATTGTTGGCCGGAGATACCTAACTATGCAATGTTGAGGCTTAGCCATGCTTAGTTACATGTTTATCCGTCCGATGGATGTGTTATGTTGGAAACAGGTGTGAAATGTACCGATGGTGGTGGAGAATTGTGGTAACAGGTAATAAGATGCTAAGAAGGTGGGGATGAGAGGCCACTATGGTTGTGGTGTTTTGTCTGGTTCTCGCCGCCTAGGTGCGAGTTCTTTACCTCCCGAACCAAGACTGAGCGTGCAACCATGCGTGAGGCCTATGCATTCGCAGTGCAGGAACCCTCATAGACTAAATAACTCGAGCGGGGCTAGCCAGGGTCCTCTAGTTCGGGCTTCCATTTGCGCGTGCGTGATGATGGTGGTATGAACTGGGTTGAGGATGGTGGTGTTAGGAAAATGAGTGGCTGTGGGGCGGGGTGTTGTGATCCTGGCAGTCCTACCGCCACTGATGATCCTGGAAAGTCCTTAACGAGGGAGAAGTCGACACCGCTCCCACCCAGCCGGCTTTCCAAGGAAGAGAGCTAATGCACAGGTAATGGGCTGGACGGTACGCGTGGCAAACATTTGTACACCCCTGCAGGGTTAAATCTTTTCGAAAAGCCGTGTCCACGGTTAAGGACAACTTGGGAAAGGACGATAAGATCATAGAATAATTTCAACGGAATGATTAAAAACTGGGTACTAGAGGTACCACTCACAACTGCAAGGTGAGCTTCCTCGAGGGTGATTCGGGGAGGTGCCTTTGATGAACAGGTACAGTGGTTGATGTTGTGAAAGGTGATGAAAGAAAGAGTACTTCTTACCTCTTTTGAAAATACTCTGAATAGTCGATGCCATTGAGTTATGTTTTCATAAATAAAATCAGCTTTATGCAAAATCACCATATGACTTTGAAAGCCTCATCGAGCATATATTAGCTCTTAATCTTGCGAGTTCGTCGAACTCAACGTCGTTTGTTTTGTTTCAGAGGAGGACTTCACCGACCTCGAAGGTGGGTTCTTTGTGGACATCGACGAGTAGTCTGGGGTTCCTAGGTGGCAGCTTGGGACATCCTGGAACAGCTGGCGCTGGATGTTTATCTGTAGGCCTCTTAGGCCATATGTTGGTTCTTGTTGTTTAGAACAACCTATTTTGCTTCCGCTTGATGTAATGTTGGGTCTGTGACCTCTGGATGTCATTTGCTATCTTTCTCTATTATAAGAGTTGAACTACATGTTTTGTGTCGTAGAGTCTGTGATGTGCTAGTTGTTCCACAAGTCTTGGTCTCTCTATTATGCATTGAGGGTTGTGCCTGTGTTAAGGCATCAATCGGGGTGTTGCGTTGCCGATGATCCATTCCGAGCAATGCCTGCCAAAGGTTTTGGCCGGGGATTGGTAAACCCGTAACCTCCGGTTGTATCGCTTAACCGGTGACACACAGCATCACTGTATAACAGTCAGGTCAGGGCGCCACAGCTTGTCCCCAAGCGAAAGCTGAGCTCAGTAAACTAGAACAAAAGTTTATGGAGTGAAGCGTCGATAATAAAGAATACGGAAAAGAAGCATCAGTATTTACTAAACAACATAACTCATTTTAAACAACAACTACTCTTCATATAGCCTAACTTGAACATGAGTAGTGAAACAACCACAATAAAAATACACGAAGGAAATTATAGATTAGTAATGGCACACTTCATTCTTGGTCATAGAACAATAAGCAATCAATACTTATCTTTCGAAAGGAGTCTTTATATTAGAGCTTATATTGCAGAACTTCCATACTCAATTATCACACCCTCTTTACAGTCATTGATAACTTGCAAAGCTATATTCTTAGAGGCAAAAGTCTTTGTGCCAAGACAAGGAAGGATAAAAGACATGATTGACAATATTAATGATATATATGGTTGAATCACAACAACTCAAATACTTGGTCAAGGAAGAAGGAAATAGGTGTACTGACTCAACATGAAAAGTAAAAGATAGGCCCTTCGCAGAGGGAAGCAGGGATTAAGTCATGTGCCAGATCTTTTTAGTTTTTGAAATCATATAGAGAGTAAAAAATTAAGCTTTGAGAGGTGTTTGTTAATTGTCAACGAATGGTAATGGGTGAGAACAGTATTCTCCCTGTCAAAAGACTCTTAAGAGCGGCTCCCATAAGGACATTATTTCTACCAGCAAGGCAGATCATCCCTCTTTCTCTTTGGTGTACACACATGCATGTATTTCACTGTTTTGTCATTGCTTACTGATGAATCAGGGCAAAAGTGTGAAGAGAATTAATGGTTAAAGTTGTAATTAATTGGGACTGGGCACCCCGTTGCCTGCTCTTTTTGCAAAATTAGAGGATAAGCGGATGTATATGCCGCTAGTCCAGGTGTAAAAGTCCATTTGACAACTAGAATAAAGAATAATCACACTAATTCCTCATGAGCTAGTAAACATTGACACAAAAGGGAATAATAACATTTTGAATAATTTAAAGGTAGCACATGAAAAATTTACTTGGAGTGGCAAGGAAATACCACATATAGGTAGTTATGGTGGACACAAATGGCATGGGTTTGGCTCAAGGATTTGGATGCACGAGAAGCATTCCCTCTCAGTACAGTGGTTAAGGCTAGCAAGGTCATGCAACAAGCATAAAAGTTGGGGATGCACACAAATATACCCGTAATAGAAGCAATCATGCTATCTTCCCTGTAAGCACAAATGTTTTAACTCAAAGAATACTAATCTTATTGGCTAACAAGAAAGAAAGATAAAAGGGATAATATTTTGCATGTAATTCTCTCCTTCCACTTAAGTTTTCATGGTATTGTTGCTAATGACCAATACTAAGTTTGCCACAACTAATATAATCTACTTGATGTACCCAAAAGTGGCGCCAATACCGATGGCAAGATCAGCACATAAAGGGGATTGCAGACTAAAATAAAGTGTACCGAAAGTAAAGGTGGAACTTCTCATTAATATTCTAAACAAAAACGCACTCAAACCAACGGATACATGGATAACTAAAAGGGTGACACTCCACATCGCGAACCATCTTATAAGATAACTTCTCTACTCATGATATGACCACAAAATTGTAAAAACGAAAAGATAAAGATGATAGTGGGCACTCCCCCAAGCTTGGAACAAGCCAAGGGAGTGCCATTACCCCTTGACGATTTAGGCTTGATCTCTTGGTGGCGACTCCTTAATGAGCTTCTAGACCAAATCCTTCAATTCATCTATCTTGTATGTGGGGATGTGAATCATCTCTGTATTGTGTTCGATGCGGTTCATGAACTGGTCAGAGGGTGAATCCCAGCTCTTGGAATTGTTTCCCCACTTCTCACTAGACTTAGGGCTTTCTTTCCTAGTGTTTGAGGAGAGTGTCTTGGAAACCAAGACATGACGCGACGCCTTACTTCCTGTGCCCAGCATAGGATTGAACGGGTTGGCAGTCACTCCGATGCTCGCAATAGTAGTGCGAGGACGTGGAGTTGAGTCTTCCTCTACTTCATCATCAGTTTCGCTCTTGACCTCATCCTCGATCCTCTGGTCCATGATGTCCTCCACGGCCTCCTTGTTCTTGTTGTCATTGGAGGAGACCATGGCGTTCTAAATCTGAAAACAACTCCTTGCAAAAACAGCTCGAAAACAAAACTCGATGAAAACACGATATACGGACCTCGGGGATCCGGGTGATTATATAGCAAAAAGTTTTACGACAAAAGGAAGGTACAGGACGAAATGGGGTCGGAGACGGGCTCCGAGGAGCCCACACGCCCCACGGCGCGCCAGGGTGGGCCCCGCCCCTGGGGTGGTGTGGTGCCCTTGGGCACCGTTTCCTACCCTTTTCCGACTCAAAATTTTCCATATTATATAAAAACAACAAATAATTAGGTTGGAAAGTAAATCGCAAACTTTTTCTTACCGAAACTGTTACCTATTCCAAATCAGCTTCTACAGTTGTCTGAATTTGACTTTTTATAAAATCTTCTGGAGTTACCACTTTGATAAAATCAACATCTTCATTATAAGAATCTCCAGAAATGTAATGCTTGAGTCTTTGACCATTAACCACTTGTGGCCTGTCCCCATCTAGTGAATTGATTTTAATCGCACCAGAGCGATAGACCTCCTCGATGATATAAGGTCCTTCCCATTTTGAAAGTAATTTTCCTGCAAAAGTCTGAGACGAGACCTATACAATAAAACTTTTTCACCTACGTTAATTCTCTCTTAAGAATTCTTCTATCATGCCATTGCTTAACTTTCTCTTTAAAGAGCCTAGCATTTTCATAAGCTGCATTTCTCCATTCATCTAAAGAATTCAAATTAAGCAATCTCTTTTTACCAGCAAGTTTAAAATCTCTATTAAGTTCTTTCACCGCCCAATAGCTTTATGCTCTAATTCTAGAGGCAAATGACAAGCTTTTCCATAAACCATTTTGTAAGGAGACATTCCCATAGGATTTTTATAAGCAGTTCTATAAGCCCACAAAGCATCGTTAAGCTTTTTAGACCAATTTTTTCTAGATTTATTAACAGTCTTTTGCAAAATAGATTTAATCTCTCTATTTGATAATTCTACTTGACCACTTGTTTGAGGATGATATGGTGAAGCAATTCTATGATTAACATCATATTTGGCTAGAGTTTTTCTAAAAGCACCATGGATAAAATGAGAACCACCATCAGTCATGAGATATCTAGGCACACCAAACCTTGGAAAGATAATATCTTTAAGCATTTTTAATGATGTCTCACCATCAGCACTAGAAGTTGGTATAGCCTCTACCCATTTAGTAACATAATCAACAACAACAAGTATGTGAGTATAACCATTCGAGGGAGGAAAAGGACCCATAAAGTCAAATCCCCAACAGTCAAAAGGTTCAATAACAAGAGAATAATTCATAGGCATTTCATTACGTCTACTAATGTTACCTACTCTTTGACATTCATCACATGATAAAACAAATTTTCTTGCATCTCTAAAAAGGGTAGGCCAATAAAAACCTGATTGTAGAACCTTTTGTGCAGTTCTATCTCCAGCGTGATGTCCTCCATAAGCACTACCATGGCATTTGCTCAATATTTCTTTCTGTTCATACTCAGGAACACATCTTCGCATAATGCCATCTACTCCTTCTTTATACAAATGTGGGTCATCCCAAAAATAATGCCTCAAATCATAAAAGAACTTCCTTCTTTGCTGAGCTGTAAAGGTCGGAGGCAAATACTTGGCAACAATAAAATTAGCATAATCAGCATACCAAGGACTTTCGCGTGAGCTTACCTTTACCGCAGCCAATTGTTCATTTGGAAAACTATCATTAATAGGTATAGGATCATCTGAAATATTTTCTAATCTAGACAAATTATCAGCAACAGGATTTTCAGCACCTTTCCTATCTACAATATGTAAATCAAATTCTTACAGTAGAAGTACCCATCTTATGAGCCTAGGCTTAGCATCTTTCTTTTCCATAAGGTATCTAATAGCAGCATGATCAGTGTGAATAGTAACTTTTGAATCAACAATATAAGGTCTAAATTTATCACAAGCAAAAACAACTGCTAAAAATTCCTTTTCAGTAGTAGCATAATTCTTTTGAGCGGCATCAAGTGTTTTACTAGCATAATGAATAACATTTAACTTCTTGTCTACCCGCTGTCCAAGAACAGCTCCTACAGCAAAATCACTAGCATCACACATTATTTCAAAAGGTAAAGTCCAATCAGGAGGTTGAACAACAGGAGCTGTGATTAAAGCCTTTTTTAGAGTTTCAAAAGCTTCCTTGCAATCATCATCAAAAACAAAAGGTACATCTTTTTGAAGAAGATTAGTGAGGGTTTTGAAATTTTAGAGAAATCTTTAATAAACCTCCTATAAAACCGGCATGACCAAGAATACTACGAATACCTTTCACATCCCTAGGACAGGGCATTTTCTCGATTGCTTCACTTTAGCTCTGTCCACTTCAATACCTCTTTCAGAAATTTTGTGCCCTAGGACAATTCCTTCATTTACCATGAAATGACATTTCTCCTAGTTAAGAACAAGATTAGTCTCCTCACATCTCTGCAAAACTTTATCAAGATTGTGCAAGCAATTATCAAAGGAAGTTCCGTAGACGGAAAAATCGTCCATGAATACTTCCACAATTTCTTCACAAAAACCATGAAAAATAGTAGACATGCATCTTTGGAACGTAGCAGGAGCATTACACAAACCAAAAGGCATACGTCTATAAGCATAAGTTCCATAAGGACAAGTAAAAGTACTTTTCTCTTGATCTTGTGATTTAACAGCAATTTGTGAGAATCCAGAATAACCATCAAGGAAACAAAAAAGAGTTTTCTTAGACAACCTTTCTAACATTTGATCAATAAAAGGCAAAGGATAATGATCTTTCTTAATTACTTTATTGACCTTTCTAAAATCAATGCACATCCTATACCCAACTATTACTCTTTGAGGAATAAGTTCATCATTTTCATTTGGCACAACAGTAACTCCTCCTTTCTTAGGGGCACAATGCACATGACTTACCCATCTACTATCAGCAATAGGATAAATTATACCAGCATCAAGAAGTTTTAATACCTCATTTCTTACCACTTCTTTCATCTTAGGGATCAAACGACGCTGATGCTCAACAACTGGTTTTGCATCGGGTTCAATGTTGATGGCATGTTGACATATAGTAGGAGAAATCCCTTTTAAATCATCTAAAGTGTATCCCATAGCTCCTCGATGTTTCTTCAATACCTTCAATAGCCTTGCTTCTTCATTACCTGAAAGTTTAGAACTAATAATAACAGGATATATTTTCTTTTCATCAAGGTAAACATATTAACTCCGCCTATGTTGTCTCAACATAGCCGGTCCCAAGCCCGGATAAAGGAGGAGGGTTGTGATAGGCTTGGCAAGCCAACGGAAAAAACCCAGCCACTCTTATGGAGATGAAACCCAAAAGAACCTCGTTGGGGCGTAACCCTCTTAGCGACGCGCCATATCGGAACCCGGGTGTGGTGTCAAATGGGCAAGGGCCGGGCCGCCACCCCCTTGGTGGCGCGCCGTATCTTGATCTGGATACGGTGATAAGTGAGCAAGGATCGGGTCGTCGCATCCTTAGTGGCGCGCTGCATCGACGCCCGGGTGTAGTGAAAAATGAGCAAGGGTCTTCGCATTTGACTCGACGAGTGCGGAGGGTAAGGAAGTTAGCCGAGCCTAGGAGGATCCGCTTAGGTAGCTGGAACGTAGGGTCCCTGACGGGCAAGTTACGGGAGTTAGTTGATACGGCGATAAGGAGGCGTGTTGATGTCCTATGCGTCCAAGAGACCAAATGGAAGGGACAGAAGGCGAAGGAGGTGGAGGATACCGGCTTTAAGCTGTGGTACACGGGGACAACCTCAAACAAAAATGGGGTAGGCATCTTGATCAACAAGAGCCTCAAGGATGGAGTAGTGGACGTCAAGAGGCAAGGAGACCGGATTATCCTAGTCAAGCTGGTTGTTGGGGACTTAGTTCTCAATGTTATCAGCGCGTATGCCCCGCAAGTAGGCCACAACGAGAGCACCAAGAGAGAGTTCTGGGAAGGTCTCGAGGACTTGGTTAGGAGAGTACCTACTGGTGAGAAGCTCTTCATAGGAGGAGACCTCAATGGCCATGTGGGTACATCTAACACAGGTTTTGAAGGGGTGCATGGGGGCTTTGGCTATGGCATCAGGAACCAAGAAGGGGAGGATGTCTTAAGCTTCGCCCTAGCCTACGACATGGTCGTAGCTAACACCCTCTTTAGAAAGAGAGAATCCCACCTAGTGACTTTCAGTAGTGGCCAACACTCTAGCCAGATTGATTTTGTCCTCTCTCGAAGAGAAGATAGACGCGCTTGCCTTGATTGTAAGGCGATACCTGGAGAGAGTGTTGTCCATCAACATAAGCTGGTGGTGGCTGACTTCCGTTTTTGGATTCGTGTCCAGCGGGATAAGCGCCCAAAAGTTGCTAGAACAAAGTGGTGGAAGTTAAAGGGAGAGGCAGCTCAAGCTTTTAAGGAGAGGGTTTTTAAGGAGGGCCCTTGGGAGGAAGGAGGCGATGCAAACAGTATGTGGATGAGGATGGCGACTTGCATTCGGAAGATTGCATCAGAGGAGTTTGGGGTGACCAGGGGAAGTAGAAGGGATGCTAAGGATACCTGGTGGTGGAACGTTGAGGTCCAGAAGGCTATTAAGGAGAAGAAGGACTGTTTCAGACGCCTATACCTGGACAGGAGCGCAACCAACATGGAGATATACAAGGGGGCAAAGAAGGCCGCAAAGCGAGCGGTGAGCGAGGCAAGGGGTCGGGCGTATGAGGACCTCTACCAGCGTCTAAACACGAAGGAAGGCGAAAGAGACATCTATAAGATGGCGAAGACGAGAGAAAGGAAGACGAGGGATGTCAACCAAGTCAAATGCATAAAGGACGGAGCGGATCAACTCCTCGTGAAGGACGAAGAGATCAAGCGTAGATGGCGAGAGTACTTCGACGACCTGTTCAATGGAGAGAATGAGAGCTCTACCATTGAGCTAGACGATTCCTCCGATGATACCAGCCGACGCTTTGTGCGGCGTATCCAGGAGGCTGAGGTTAGGGAGACTTTGAAGAGGATGAAAGGAGGCAAGGCAATGGGCCCTGATGGTATCCCCATCGAGGTGTGGAGAGGCCTTGGAGACATAGCGATAGTATGGCTAACTAAACTTTTCAACCTCATTTTTCGGTCAAACAAGATGCCCGAAGAATGGAGGCGGAGTACATTAGTGCCAATCTTCAAGAACAAGGGGGATGTTCAAAGTTGCACTAATTACCGTGGAATCAAGTTGATGAGCCATACAATGAAGCTATGGGAGAGAGTCATTGAGCACCGTTTAAGAAGATTGACAAGCGTGACCAAAAATCAATTTGGTTTCATGCCTGGGAGGTCTACCATGGAAGCCATCTTCTTGGTACGACAACTTATGGAGAGATACAGGGAGAAGAAGAAGGATCTTCATATGGTGTTCATTGACTTGGAGAAGGCGTATGATAAGATACCACGGAATGTCATGTGGTGGGCCTTGGAGAAACACAAAGTCCCAACAAAGTACATTACCCTCATTAAGGATATGTATGATAATGTTGTGACAAGTGTTCGAACAAGTGATGGCGACACCGATGACTTTCCAATTAAAATAGGACTGCACCAGGGGTCAGCTTTGAGCCCTTATCTCTTTACTTTGGTGATGGATGAGGTCACAGGGGATATACAAGGAGATATCCCATGGTGTATGCTCTTTGCGGATGATGTGGTGCTAATTGACGATAGTCGGGCGGGGGTTAATAGAAAGTTAGAGCTGTGGAGGCGGACTCTAGAATCGAAAGGTTTTAGGCTTAGTAGAACCAAAACTGAGTACATGAGGTGCAGTTTCAGTACTACTAGGCACGAGGAGGAAGAGGTTAGGCTTGATGGACAGGTGGTACCTGAGAAAGACACCTTCCGATATTTGGGGTCTATGCTCCAGAAGGATGGTGATATCGATGAAGATGTGAGTCATCGAATCAAAGCTGGTTGGATGAAGTGGCGCCAAGCTTCTGGCGTCCTCTGTGATAGGAAAGTGCCACAAAAGCTAAAAGGCAAGTTCTATAGGACGGCGATTCGACCTGCGATGTTGTATGGCGCAGAATGTTGGCCGACCAAGAGACGACATATCCAACAGTTAGGTGTAGCGGAGATGCGCATGTTGAGATGGATATGTGGCCACACAAGAAAGGACCGGGTTAGGAATGATGATATACGTGAGAGAGTTGGGGTAGCACCAATTGAAGAGAAGGTTGTCCAACACCGTCTAAGATGGTTTGGTCATATAGAACGTAGGCCTCCGGAAGCGCCATTGCATACCGGACGGATAAAGCGGGATGAGAATGTTAAGAGGGGTCGTGGTAGGCCAAACTTGACATGGGAGGAGTCTGTTAAGAGAGATCTGAAGGATTGGAATATCACCAAAGAACTAGCCATGGATAGGGCTGCGTGGAAGTTAGCTATCCATGTGCCAGAACCATGACCTGGTTTCGAGATCTTATGGGTTTCAACTCTAGCCTACCCCAACTTGTTTGGGAAAAAAAGGCTTTGTTGTTGTTTGTCATCAAGGTAAACATATTTAAGATTATCAGGCAAAGCTTTCAAATCAAAAACAGGATCTTCCTTAGGAGGCGCTGAGGTACCCAAGTCTTCCACAAGCAAATTATGCTTAAGTATTGGTGGTTGACGAAGAAATACATCGTCAATCTCATTCCTTTCCTCCATAAATACCTCACTTTCGTGTTCCTCCATGAATTGCTGCAAGACATTGTTAGGAGCAACATCAATAGAGGCAAGTTGTTCAATTGCTAAATTCTCATTAGGTAGTTCAGTTTTGATAAAGACTTTTACCAAACTTAGAAAAATTAAATTCATAAGCCTCTCCATCAAATTTAGTATAGATTTTCTCTTTCCTACAGTCTATAATTGCACCACATGTATTTAGGAAAGGCCTACCAAAAATAATGGGACAGGTCTTACTAGCAACAGAACAAAGTATTAGAAAATCAGCAGGGCATTTAGTCTTACCACATAAGACTTCAACGTCTCTCACAATACCAAATGGAGAGATAGTTTCTCTATTAGCCAGCTGAATAACTACATCAATATCCTCAAGTTCACAAGGACCAATTTCATGCATAATTTCTTTATAAAGATCAAAAGGAATAGCACTAGAACTTGCACCAATATCACATAAACCATAATAGCAATGTTCTCCTATTTTGACTGAAAGCACAAGAACACTTGCTTTCTTAGCTCTACTAGGATATGAAACAATATTAGAAGCATCTTCGCAAAAGATAATATGTCCTCCTTCTACATTTTCAGTTACCAAATCCTTTACTATTGCTATTGTGGGTTCAACCGCTATTTGTTCAGCAGGTTCTAAAGCTTTCTTTGCACTTTTATTAACCACACTAGCTATTATAGAATGTTCCTTAATTTTAACAGGAAAAGGCGGTTTCTCAATATAAGGTTCTGGCAAGATACGATCAACAGTATGAACTTCAATGTTTTTAATAATGGCAGAATTAGTATTATCTTTGTAAGGCAAGTGATACTTATTGCAACTTTCCTTAGGAACATCAAGATAAGAGGCAAAAGCCTTGTAACAGTTTGCAATAACTTGAGAATCAAGACCATACATATCATAGAGATTACGAAAATTATCAGTATTCGTAAAAGCTTTAATGCATTCATAATCAAACTTTATATCTGATTCTCTTCCTTTGTCGTTCTCCCATCCTTCAGTATTTTCCTCAATCCGATCAAGAAGGTCCCATTTAACTTCCTCTTTATTACGCGTAAATGATCCAGCACAAGAGGTATCCAATAGAGTTTTATCTTGAAGAGAAAGCCTTGCATAGAAGTTATCAATAACGACATTACCAGGAAGCTCCCTAAGATGAAAGAAGTGGTAAGAAATGAGGTATTGAAACTTCTTGATGCTGGTATAATTTATCCTATTGCTGATAGTAGATGGGTAAGTCCCCAGGAGGGACAGTTCCATCTCCTGCATAGCGGTTATTCGTAACTCGTTCAACAATTTTCATAGGTATTTTAAATGGAATTACTTGATCAGGTGGTTCCTCTTCTACTACCGTAGCAGTGATAGTAGTATTTCCGAATAGGGATTCAAATGGAGATCTCTCCATGATAAAATAAAGTAGCAAGTAGAAATAAAAACAACACTTACAGTAAAAAATTTCCTTACCAATTCCACTCACCAATAGCGCTTCACTCCCCGGCAACGGCGGCAGAAAATAGTCTTGATGACCCACAAGTATAGGGGGTGTATCGTAGTACTTTCGATAAATAAGAGTGTCGAACCCAACGAGGAGTAGAAGGTGCTGACAAGGAGTTTCGGTAAAGGTTTCACTGTAAACGCTAGGAGACAAGTTTTTAGGGGTTTTTGATATAGCAGGTAAATAAAATGCGAGTAAGTAAAAGATAGTAATAATAATTGCAGCGAGTGGCCCAATCCTTTTTAGAGCAAAGGACAAGCCGGTTGGTTTACTTATGATGGCAAAATGTTCTTGAGGACACACGGGATTCTAGTCAAGTGCTTTCGCTTCACATAGTTGATTAATCTTCATTGTTTTGATAAGTGTTGTGTGGGTGAACCTATGCTAATGCACCGCCCTTACTTGGACTAATATATACTTGTGATTATACCCCTTGCAAGCATCCGCAGTTACAAGAAAGTAATTAAGATAAATCTAACCACAACTTTAAACTCTGAGATCCTACGCTCCCTTGTGCACCGGTATACTAATGGGGGTTTAGGTTTCTGTCACTTCGGCAACCCCACAATTAGCAACCAAATACACAATGCATTCCCCTAGGCCCATAAAGGTGAAGTGTCATGTAGTCGGCGTTCACACGACACCACTAGAAGAATAGCACCACAACTTAAATATCAAACCATTAAATATTACTCAACATAATTCCACTACTAACAGCGTGACTTCTCCCTTGTCCTCAAGAACTAAACAGACTACTCACAAGACATCACATGGATCATGATCAGCGGTGATATAATGATGAATAACAATTTGAACATATACTTCAATTCACCGATAAACTCAATAGCATCAACCACAAGGAGTAATTAACACCGAGAGAGTTTCCCCTATGAACTAGACAAAGTATAGCCCTAGATGTTACAGCGGAATGAGATGGTGCAGCGGTGATGGCGGTGATGGTGGTGGAGATGATGATGATGATCCCGGTGAAGTCCAGTGCAATGACGATGAGGATGGCGATGATCTTCCCCCTCAGGGAGGGAATTTCCCCGGCAGATTTCTCCCTGCCGGAGAGCTTTTTCTCTCTCTATTGTTTCCGCCTTGTAGAGGCGGCGGAATATTTCTTCTCGCTCCCCCGTGTCTTAGGGTTTCTGGGGGATGAAGTACGCAAAGGGAGCGCCTGAGGTGGGCCAGGGCACCACACCTGGCCTGGGCGCAGCCAAGGTGGGTCCCGCGCCCAGGGGTGGTGTGGGCCCCTCCTGGCCCATCTCAGCCTCCCTTTTGGCTGACTCCATCTTCTGATAAAATAGGAACTTCTGTCTTCTTGAAAATATTTTTAGAGCTCTAGAAATTAGTGTCTTGACGGTGTTTTTCCAGCTGAAATCTGACTCCGGCAGTTAATTATCCAATATTCATCAAACATGCAAAATAAGACAAAATAACATAAGTAACTCCTCTTAATATGAAATATATCAATGAATAACAGTAAATTATGCTATAAAATAGTGATGCAAAATGGACGTATCACGTCGCGGTAGTGGATCCCTACTACATGCGTGACAACAGCTGGTGGAAGGATCAAGGAGACGGACCATGGTGAAGGAGTACCTCCAGAGGTTCATGCTGACCAACAAGAGGAAGAACACCTTCTTCTGCCTTTCTTTCCCGAGTAAGTACACATCCGCTCGCCGCCATCGTATCTTATGCTTTCTTATCGATTTCTTCCATTGCTGATCCTTTCCAACATTCCGTTTCAATTGTGTGTTGACTAGGGACAAGTATTGCATACTCATTGTCCTAAGCCCGAAGTGGTCCATTGCCACTTATTTCGACTCGGGGAGTTTGGATAGGAAGAAAGACTACACCAGAATAAAGGGTGTTCTAGATGAGGCTCTCGAGGGCTACGCCCAAAAGGAGGCCCCTTCGAAAAGAAGGGGGAATATTTCACAAGTGACAAGAAACACCGGTTCAGGCATGGGACCGAGTTCCATTGCATCAAGCAGCAGCCTGGCAGCGTGAAGGAGGCCTTCTACGTCCTCCATCACATTAAAGGGTTGGTCCGGGATGCAGAAAAAATGAGGATGCCATCTAGTCTCTTAGAATGGACCAAATCTGCGGGGGATATCACCGATGATGAGCTTAGAGAAGACTTCCATCGCATCCAGATGGAGCTATCGCAAATCATCGTCGAAGATGTCACCACAAATCCGGGGTCCTTCCACAAGGCCATAGGTAGACGATGTATTATAAAAGAAAGACTTGCCTCACTCGCAACAAGTGCTTCTTTATTTTCTTTATTATAGACCTTATCCACTTCGATGAATAAATCATACTCTATTTATATTACTAACCAATATATATCCCAATCCATCTCCAGGGTTGTGCCAGAGGGTCATCGAAGAACACCTAGAGGCTCAGCAGGACACCAGGACGTGGACGACGAAGGAGATGTGTAAACCGTTCCCAACGCCGCTCAAGAAGAAGGCTCCATGATCGTCCTGCTATTGCTCACCATTATCGCCGATGTACTCTATTTGATCCTAGTTTAGGCGGAACTTCATTTGTAACGTGTGACATGATCGATGAACTTTTGTATCATAACTTGTGTAAATATTCGGCACTTGTCACTATATTTATGTATCTCAGGCTCCAAGTAATATGATGACATAGTAATGTGTCTGTTTTCATATACCGTGTCAAATATATTATTGTTTCTATTATATCTGTATAAATCATGTATATATACCTGTATTTCCTGTAATATACCTGTATTTATACAGCAGGCAGCATCAATTCCAGAATACCTGTAAATTATTCTGTGGCATGTGTATTTTTTCTGTGGCGCACTACAGAGGAATGCGCCACTGAAATATTTCTGTGGCGCACCCTCTGTGGTGCGCCACAGAAACTGGGATTTCTGTGGCACACCCAAGGATGCGCCACAGAAATATATTTTAGTGGCGAGCTAATTGTGGCGCATCCTCCATGCGCCACAGAAAGCGTTTTTGGTGTGCACTAATGGCATGTTTCCTAGTAGTCTTAAGGGATCCTGCCATGTTTGCGGTGATCCCAATCACTGGGCTCCAAGATGCCCTAACCGATTTGAGGAGCGCGAGAAGAGCGGCAAGACAGCTAATGTTGTCATTGGAGATACTGAGATGAAAGATGCTGGGTCGGTATATTTCCAACTATCTTTTCAGTATGTCATTCTCCTGAATGGTGGATTGACACGGGTGCCAATGTACATATTTGTGCTGATATCTCAATGTTTTCTTCTTATCAGGTCACAGGGACTTCCTCCGTGCTAATGGGGAACGGGTCACATGCTTCTGTTCGTGGTGTTGGTACGATCGATCTGAAGTTTACTTCGGGGAAGATCGTGTGCCTGAAGAACGTTCATCATGTTCCCTCCATAAATAAAAATCTTGTTAGCGTCTCTTCTGTGTCGAGATGGCTACAAGATAGTTTTCGAGTCCAATAAATTTGTTGTGTCCAAGTTTGGAATTTCGTTGGTAAAGGCTACGAGTGCGGAGGCTTGTTCCGCCTATCATTGTCAGACGTTTGTAATAAAGTTGTGAACCATGTTTGCACTACTTCTGAATCAAATGTATGGCATTCACGTCTCTGTCATATTAATTTTGAGTGCATGACGCGGCTAGCCAAATTGAATTTAATCCCCAGTTTCACTACTGTCAAAGGTTCTAAGTGTCAAGTTTGTGTTCAAGCAAAGCAACCACGCAAGTCTCATACGACTGCGGAGGTACGAGACTTGGCACCTCTAGAGCTCATACTTCTGATCTTTGTGAGATGAATGGCGTGTTGACAAAGGGAGGAAAGAGATACTTCATGACGTTAATTGATGACTCCACTAGATACTGTTATGTGTACCTTCTGGAATCAAAATACGAGGCTCTAAATTCTTCAAAATCTATAAAGCTGAAGCAGAAAACCAACTTGATCGAAAGATTAAGAGGCTTAGGTCCGATCGTGGCGGAAAGTATTTTTCCAATGAGTTTGATTCCTTTTGTGCTGAACACGGTATAATTCATGAGAGGACGCCTCCCTACTCACCCAGTCAAATGGAGTGGCTGAGAGAAAGAACCGTACTCTAACTGATTTGGTTAACGCCATGCTAGACACATCGGGTCTCTCCAAGGCATGGTGGGGGGAAGCGATACTGACTGCGTGTCATGTCCTAAACCGAGTTCCCATAAAGGACAAAGAGATAACTCCATTTGAGGAGTTTGAGAAGAAAAGGTTGAAACTCTCTTACTTGCGGACATGGGGTTGTTTGGCGAAAGTCAATATACCAATTCCCAAGAAGCGCAAGCTTGGACCAAAAACCGTGGATTGTGTTCTTCTGGGCTATGCATTCCATAGCGTTGGTTATAGATTCGTGATAGTAAAATCTGAGGTATCCGACATGCATGTTGGTACAATTTTGGAGTCGAATGATGCGACTTTCTTTGATGATATCTTTCCCATGAAGGATATGCTGAGCGCATCAAATGGAGATGCTAAGTTCATCTAGTCAGGAATTTGTTCCAATTCCTGAGCCCACCATTCCGATAGAACACCATGAAAATATTGTGGAGGATGAAATGAAACTCCTAAAAGGAGCAAGAGACAGAGGACTGCAAAGTCTTTTGGTGATGATTTTATTGTGTACCTCATAGATGACACTCCCAGTTCTATTTCAGAAGCTTATGCATCTTTGGATGCTGACTACTGAAGGAAGCTGTCCGTAGTGAGATGGATTCCATCTTAGCTAACGGAACTTGGGAATCACTGATCGTCCGTACGGGTGCAAACCTGTAGGATGTAAGTGGGTGTTCAAGAAGAAGCTTAGGCCTGATGGTACCATTGAAAAGTACAAGGCACGACTTGTGGCCAAGGGTTATACCCAAAAGGAAGGAGAAGACTTCTTCGACACTTACTCACCTGTAGCCAGACTGACCACCATTCGTGTGCTACTATCATTGGCTGCCTCACATGGTCTTCTCGTCCATCAAATGGACGTTAAGACGGCTTTTCTAAATGGAGAGTTGGAAGAGGAAATTTACATGGAACAGCCAGATGGTTTTGTGGTACCTGGTCAAGAAGGAAAGGTGTGCAAGTTGTTGAAGTCATTGTACGGCCTTAAACAAGCCCCTAAGCAGTGGCATGAGAAGTTCGAAAAGACTTTGACTATGAAGGCTTTGTTGTAAATGAAGCTGACAAATGTGTGTACTATCGCCATGGTGGGGCGAGGGAGTTATTCTCTATTTGTACGTCGATGACATACTGATATTTGGAACCAACCTTAAGTGATTAAGGAAGTCAAGGATTTCTTATCTCGCTGTTTTGAGATGAAGGATCTAGGAGTAGCTGATGTTATATTGAACATCAAGCTTTTGAGAGATGACAATGGTGGGATTACTCTGCTTCAATCCCACTACGTGGACAAGGTCTTGAGTCGTTTTGGGTATAGTGACTGCAAGCCCTCTCCAACACCGTATGATCCTAGTTGTTGCTTCGAAAGAATCGACGGATTTCTAGAGATCAAATGAGGTATTCTCAGATCATAGGCTCGCTTATGTATTTGGCGAGTGCCACGAGGCCTGACATTTCATTTGCTGTGAGCAAGTTGAGCCGGTTTGTGTCAAATCCGGGAGATGATCATTGGCATGCGCTTGAGAGAGTCATGCGCTATCTAAAAGGCACTGCGAGCTATGGAATTCATTATACCGGGACCCAAGGGTACTTGAGGGTTATAGTGATTCAAATTGGATATCTGATGCTGATGAGATTAAGGCCACAAGTGGCTATGTGTTTACACTTGGTGGTGGCGCTGTCTCCTGAAAGTCTTGCAAGCAGACCATCTTAACAAGGTCAACTATGGAAGCAGAACTCACAACATTAGACACAGCCATTGTTGAAGCAGAGTGGCTTCGTGAGCTTTTGATGGACTTACCTGTGGTTGAAAAACCTATACCCGCTATCCTGATGAACTGTGATAATCAAACTGTGATCACAAAAGTGAAGATTCTAAGGATAATATGAAGTCATCAAGGCATGTGAAGAGGAGATTAAAATCTGTCAGAAAATTGAAGAACTCCGGAGTTATTGCATTGGATTACATCCAAACATCTAAGAATTTGGCAGATCCCTTCACAAAGGGTTTATCACGTAATGTGATAGATAATGCATCGAGGGAGATGGGTTTGAGTCCCATAATATAAGTTGTTCACAGTGGTAACCCACTCATGTGATCGGAGATCCCGTGAAGTAAATTGGGAGACAAGCTGTTGATCAACTGAGAGGAGAATACCCTTGTATAACACCACTCCGCGAAGATGCAATACTCTAAAAACTGCATGGCAGGTTGATGTTTATCTTAATGTGTACCAAGAGGCTTTATCTAAGCAGAGATGTTGTCCTGCAGAACATCTTTGAGGAACACACCTATATGAGTCTGACTGTCAAACGTCGCAGTCCATGAGAGTGGGGTGCTCTTTAATAAACTCAAAAAGGCCTTGGAGTATGACGTATAAGCTCCACCCACGGGAAAGTCCCACGGCAGCCTAGTATCGGTCAAGGCTTTGTGTGAAGCTAGATTCGCAGAAAACATCAGTTCAAGGCATAGTCCACTGTCCAAGTTGCAAACTAGTGTAACATGAAGTCTAGGTGGAAGTTCAACTTAACAGTCTCCACTGTAGCACCGGTATATAAACAGTGTTTGGAACCAAAAGCAAATTTTGTGTGCCTCTAGAATCTTGTGGGGGATTGCTGGAATTTTGGCCTAATTGGCTAGCTCAACAATTCTTCCATAATTCCTGAAAATCCTAGAGGCCCATGTGGCCCATTCATACATGGCAAGAGGTGGGACAAATGTTTAGTCCCACATTGCTAGTTTAGAGAGTTGCACCACTTTATAAGGTGAGCTCTTCTAGCACTTGTATGAGCATGAGAATAGGAGAGAGTCCCCTGCGCGCTCCTCCTCTTCCTCCACCCGCCTCGTCACGACGCGCGCGCGCGCGGGTTTCGGGAATCTCGCCGAGCCGATGTGTTCTTTTTGCCACACGTTTTGCACTTATGGAGAATGAAACATCTGCATTAAGTGGAGATGAATGCTAATGGGCGTTGCCTGTTCATTTCGCCTCCTGCCTTTTCGTTTCCTCTCATGCGTGCTTGTTCGCCTCCTGCTGTTGTGCCTATAAAAGAGAGGTCGCTCCTCTCCCTTAGACACACCGCAACACAGCCACATCTCATGCGCCTGCCTCTGGTTCTCGAGCACTGCGTCGCCGATCAAGTCTTCTCATTCCGTTCTGCGGTGTGCACCGCGTGACGAAATAGTAGGTCCTCCGGAACCCGTCTCTCGCGATCCTGTACGGGAGAGAGGCGATAAGGTTTTTGGGGAGCGTCATCACGCGACTACTGGCTTCTTCTCCAACACGGACTCCGACGACTACTTCCTGGACGACGACTTCTTCCCTGACGTCGACGTCCTCTTCGGCAACATGTCTTCATCAGCCAACGCGAACGGGTCGTCCTCCACTGGCCCATGTGACCCTATTCTGCCTATTCGAGATCATGTTTCAGACTTGTCTCTAGCAATATGTGTACAATTGCTTTATGCGTACTTTCTGTTAGATTGCATGACTAGTTTAATTCTTATTTCTCTAGCCATGTTTTATCTACTGTTTTTATGGATTAAATCATGTGGAAAATTGCTCATATATTCAACAATACTTACTATCACGCCGAGTCCTACGGCTAATCACCATGAATCTAGCACTATGCAAACCAATCCACGGGATCCAAAGTACACTCAGGCCAAGTGTGTCCTCCAGGATTAACCAAAACAAAGAAGAGGATGCTATAACACTTGAGGAATCAAGAGAGGGTGGATCAAGCAACACAAAAGCCAAGATGAGTCCTTTGATGTGACTCATTCTAGGATACCTTCTCCGGCCGACTCTGATGTGGATGCATAGCCAACACCGTAGAAAGTTGTTGCTCGGTGTTTGGTGATTGTCAACCACAAATTGTCGCCACCTTAGAAACGTCGGCATCGGCACCTCCACAACCCTGATTCCAAGGTGTTGACGTGGGGATTCAAGGTGGCCGTGGAGTGCTTGAAGATTGTTTAGGCTCTGAAGGTATTACTCCCTCTGTTTTTCAATATAAGATGTTTTAACTCTTTACCATATTCACATGTATCTAGACAAATTTTAGTGTGCATGTTCATTCATTGCACTATGTATCTAGACAACATGTTCACTAGCTAGAACGTCTTATAATTATGAACGGAGGGAGTATCTCGCATGCTCATGTTGAGTCAAGATCACCTATTATCATGGCTATCCAAGGGAGTACTTGAAGTGGATGGGGAGATGTTGAGGATCCTCTGCTCATTGCGTGCATACGGTTTGCGTAACCGTGCACATGATGATTGTGAGACGGACGATTGGTAAATTGCAGCAGCTCGGCAAGTGGGGTGACGGCACAGGATGACTTTGTTCTTCGTGGTGCTCTTTGAGCTCCGCGTCTCAGTTTTCTGGGTGAAAACCCTAGGTCTAGCCTTTATTGATTATACCTAGCAATGACGACTCTCTAGTTGTTTCCTTGTTGAAGACATTGTCTGGAGACCGGACCTCTCCGGAGTGAAAACCCATGTTCTGACTTTGTCGTTAGACAGGGCGACAACACCGCTTGTGCACTGTTACCTTCTTGGAGGCATCATTTTGGAGAACCCTCACACGCTGTATAGGTGTCTTCAATGGTGGTGGTTTGTTCATGTTACAAGTCTCCAGCGGGACTCTTTTTTTCCGGCTGTATGCTTCCTTAATGTTTAGACTAGCTCAATACATTTCGTTGTGGCAAAGGCTGGGTGTATGTGGTATCCTTTTGATATTAATATATTCCTTTTATTGTAAAAGATACCTTCAGGCGTGGGTGTCCAAGCCTTCAGATCTTGTGACTCCCACTAAGATCGCGATCGTCACGCACCGCCTACTACACTTTCCAAGCAAGATGAAGATGAAGACAATGAGTCAGCAGCCTTGTCTGAGTAGGTGTCCAAGTCGGTGAGTACCTCGGAAGCGGAGATGAAAGAGATCATGAAACGACACTGACTAGGAAGGTCATGGATATGAATATGATGTACTATTTACTTTCGTGTTATAGATCTAGAGGGAGAGGTAGCTCAATTGGACCCAGGTCCAAAAGACGCCATCTTTGAGAAGCCAGAAGAACCGATGAAACATCAGAAGCCATTATACGTCAACGGATTGCCAATTTCCAGATTGCTCGTCAGCGGTGGTGCCGTCGTGAATTTGATGTCATATCAGTTTTAAATAAGTTAAAGCTAGATGAGGATGATCCGATGAAGACCAACATGGTGTAAACCTACCCCGACTTGAGTAAACCCAAGTTATATTTAGACTTGAGTAAACCCACCCCGACCCCCTCGCGCCGCTCCCCCAGGCGGCGCCAGGGAGGAGATTCTTGCACCGCCAGCCACCCTCCCATCCGGCCCCCCCCCCGCTGCCATCGCCAGCCTCGGCCGCGGCGATGGCGGCGCCCCTCCGCTTCCAAAATGGTGGTCGGGGGGATGTTTCTGCTCTCGTTCGGGTTGACCGCCCGTGGGGGCGGCGGCGGTCGGGGCGGAGGATGCTCGGCCGGCGGGCTCGGGTGGTTGCGGCGAGCTGGGATGCGTGGCGCATGGCGGCGGCGCGGATGCGAGGAGTTCCTGGTGGAGCTGATGATACGTCTCCAACGTATCTATAATTTTTGATGTTCCATTCTTGTTTTATACCAATTGCTACATGTTTTGCATCTACCTTATGGCACTTTTATGCATTTTTTTGGACTAACCTATTAACAAGATGCCGAAGTGCCAGTTCCTATTTTCTGCTGTTTTGTATTCCAGAAAAGCTAGTCTGGAAATATTCTCGGAATTGGACGAAACTTCACGGGGGATGCTATTTTGCCAGAACGCACCAGATGGAGCAAAGGAGCAACAGAGGAGGGCCACCAGGAAGCCCACGCCACCAGGGCACGGGCCCCCTTCTGCCGCGCCCTGGGGTGGTGTGGGCCCCTCGGGGGTCTCCAGCCGCCGTCCTTTCACCTAATTATCCCCCCCCCCCCCCGAGAAAATAACCCTAAGTGCCTAAGCCAATATCCACGAAAAGTTCCAGAGACGCCGCCGCCGTCAACCCTAGCTCGGAGGGTCCATAACCTCTTCCCGGCACCCTGCCGGAGAGGGGAATCATCACCGGAGGCATCTACATCGCCATGCCTGCCTCCGGAGTGATGCGAGTATTCATCCTTGGACTACGGGTCTATAGCTGTAGCTAGATGGTTGTCTCTCCAATTTGTGCCATCATGTTTAGATCTTGTGAGCTGCCCTACATGATCAAGATCATATTATTGTAATGCTACATGTTGTGTTTGCTAGGATCCGATGAATATTGAATACTATGTCAAGTTGATTATCAATCTATGCCCTATGTTATTTATGATCTTGCATGCTTTCCGTTACTAGTAGATGCTTTGGCCAGGTAATGCTTGTAACTCCAAGAGAGAGTATTTATGCTAGATAGTGGGTTCATGCCTCCGTTTAATTTGGGACAGTGACAGAAAGTTCTAAGGTTGTGGATGTGTTGTTGCCACTAGGGGTAACCTAACGATGCTATGTCCACGGGCATATGTGTTTGTTTACATTACGCACTTTACTTAATGCGATTATCCGTTGCTTGCAACTTAATACCAACGGGGAACTCAGATGACAACCCGGCGGTGGATTATTAGTCATAGACGCTGTTTGATAACGGTCTATGTATTATGTCGTAATGCCCAATTAAATACCATAGTAATCATCATGTCATATTTATGCATTGTCATGCACTCACTATTTGTCAATTGCCCAGCTGTAATTTGTTTACCCAGCATGTTAGTTATCTTTTATGGAGAGACACCACTAGTGAACTGTGGACCCCGTTCCATTCTTTTACACTGATTAAACTACCACAAACTGCAAACTATTTCTTTTTCATACTCTGCAATTTAATACTCATTTTCCACACGAGACGTTTAATCCTTTGTTTTCAGCAAGCCGGTGAGATTGACAACCTCACTGTTTCGTTGGGCAAAGTACTTGATTGTGTTGTGTGCAGGTCCACGTCAGCGCCGGAATCCCTGGTGTTGCGCCGCATCATATTTCGCTGTTGACAACCTTCTGAAGAGTTGCTGCTCCTACTGGTTCGATAACCTTGGTTTCATACTGAGGGAAAACTTACTGCTGAACTGCATCATACCTTCCTCTTGGGGTCTCCCAATGAACGTGTGATTCACCGTATCAAGCTATTTTTCTGGCATTTCTAATAGATAGATTATCATCCTCAGCATTTCTAATATAACAAAGTCTGTAGGAATTAATTCATTAGCAATAGAGATAGGAACATCCTCACATATACCTATAGGTAGCAGTTGTTTTATCAGCCATTTGCAATGAAACTTCAGTTGGAACTAATTTTTTAGGTTAAGTTTCTTATATAAAGAAAAGGCATAACACTAACACCAGCTCCTAAATCACATAATGCATATTTCACATAAGTTTCTTTAATATGACAAGGAATAGTTGGAATACCAGGATCTCCACGCTTTTCAGGCAATTTTCCTTCAAATGAATAATCAGCAAGCATAGCAGTAATTGCATCATTAGGTATCTTCCTTTTATTAGTGACAATATCTTTCATATATTTTGAATATGGAGGAATTTTAATAGCATCAACAAGAGGAATTTGCAAACATAAATTTTAATCAACTCAAAAATTTCTCAAACCTAGCATCATCCAAAGATTTCATTACCTCTTGGGGATATGGTATGGGTCTTTGTACCCATGGATCCCTCTCTTTACCTTTTTGTGATTTGGATGCTTCTTCTTTTTATTCTTCTCAATAGATGGTTGAGGGTCTTCTTTTCAGGAGGTTCAGGTTCTTAATATTTTCAGCTTCATGTTGTTCTTCTTCAGGTGGAGATGATTCCTCTTCTTCAATTATCATCTTCAGTCTCAGCATCAGAAATAGAAATATCCTTATCTTGTTCTTGAGAATCATCAATTCTTTGTTTCCATTGGGAGATTTTCCTGCAGAAGATTTCTTTTGAGAGCCTCTTGCTCTTTCCTCTTGGGATGGTTTCAGGATAGTCAGGATCCTGAGTACTTGCACCACCTCTAGTATTAACCCACAAACCTGTTCTTCTCAATAAGATTTTCATACAATTGATTTTGAAGAGAAACCATTTGTTCAATTGATTATTCATCATTCACACATGTTTAATAATTCTTCTAACTTCTCCCACACTAGCATTTATATTTTCACGAAGGAATTTAATTTTATGAGAGTTTTCCATCATATTCATTCTAATATCATGCTCTTCAGGTTTATTATGATAAGCAAAATCATTAACATATGATACATCAATAGGAGGTGTTACCTTTTCATTACCTTCCAAGAGCTATAGCATTGACTGGGATTGGAAAACATGGTTGATCAATAGGAAGTTTAACACCCATTTCAGATAATTCCTTAAGATGAGAGGTTTTAATTCCCTTCTCTTTCATATCCTTGGAGGCTCCCTTCATTGCCTCATTGTTTAATTCAAGAATACCTCCTTTCTTCTCTGGAAATATCTCTCTGTCATCTATTATTTCAATATTCCAATCTTCATAGTTTCTAGAGATAGTTTCCAATAACTCAGTTGCTTCATCAACGGTCCTTTCCCTGAAAACACTACCTGCAATACTATCAAGATAGCCTCTTGTATTTTCAGTTAGTCCATTGTAAAATATATCAAGTATTTCATTATTCTTGAAGCCATGGGTAGGACATTTCCTAACCATCTTACTGTACCTCCCCCAAGCTTGGGGTAAATCCTCCTTCTCTGTTTGTGAAAAGTTGCTAATCTCAATAGTTAAACCATGAATCTTATCAGCAGGGAAATATTTATTATAAAATACCTGCAAGCATTCCTCCTTGCTAGTAATACATCCAGGTTCTAAACGATTATACCAAGTTTTAGCATTTCCTCCCAAAGTAAAAGGAAACAACTTTAAGAAATAATAGCGTTGGTGGATTTCATCTTTACCAAATACACAGATAAATCATGCAAAACAGCAATGTGTTCAAAAGGGAACTCATTGTCTCTCCCATAAAACTTATACTTCTCAGCTTTTTCAATTATTTCAGGATCAACACTAAACTCATAATCTTTGTCTTTAATTTTAATAGCTGGAGCATTCATTTTCTCAGTAACAGGGAAATAACATCAAGAGGAGAATTTTTATAGCTATCAAGTTTATCCAATTTATCAAAATTCGAATCCATAAAAGCCATAGTAAATGCATCCTCTTCCTCAGAAGAAGTTTCATGTTCATCATCACAATTATCTTCTAATTCAGACTCAACATTTTCAATAATAGAAGATTCAGGAGTTTCAGGTGTTTCAGTTATCTCAGATGTTTCAGGTGTCAGGTGTCACTTCATTGTCTATGCTACCACATATTAAATCATTTTCAGTACTAGTAGACATCTTAGACAATGGTGAACTATTCAATTTTCCTTTTTTCTTAGGAACAACAGCAGAAGCAACATTAGGTGAAAAGTTTGGCCTACTTAGCAAGTCCGTACCTCTACGAGTAGTTGAAGGCCTCACTTCCTTCGGAGTAATCTTTTCCTTTCCCATGGTTAGGAAAAAGCAAGTGCAGCAAATAAATGATAACAAGTTGTCTTACCAATAAAGCTAGGTTCCCCGGCAACGGCGCCAGAAAATGTCTTGATGCCCACAAGTATAGGGGATCGCTGAAATCTTCGTTGGGAAGTATTACCCAAATTTATAGTTCGACACGATGGGAACACAAGAATACCAATAAGACTTTGGCAATTGAGGCGTCACTCTCAACCACACCTGTATATCAATAAACTTGCAGCAGTGATAGTGATGGCAGAGTATGATTCAAGTAGCAAATAAAAGCAGTAGTGAACAAGGGTTTCCCAGTTTTCACCGGAAAAGTGAAAGTGTAACTCAGAGATTTAAAACGTAGGCATGAGGTGATAGCGGGGTGTTGCATGAATAAGATTGATCATATAATAAGATATAAATAGCAATGGGACTTATCTCTAACTCCGATATATGTAGGTATGTGTTCCGTAAATAGTTGTGCGTACTAACCAAGAGAATTTGCACAACATCTATTGTCCTACCTGCCCATTTCACCGGGGCCAACTTGGAACTACAGGTAATTAAGGTCTACCCTTTCGAATAGCCCGGAACAACGCATTAACACTTCATGAACACATAGAATCCTCAAACTAAAACATCTCCCCCTTGTTTTCCCTATATGTCACTTTTAGGGTTCGCAGGTTCAACATAATAGCAGGTGATACACTTTGCAGATAAATACCAAACTCAATTATATGATGGCAAAATAAGTTCAGTACTGAAATCATGCCACTCGGGCCCTAGTAAAGCATTAAGCATAGCATAAGTGCATCAACACAATACAAAAATATCCTCAAGATAAACCCCTAAGATCTCGACAACGGGTATCATTACATGATCAATCTCATCCAATCCCCATCCACCTCATATGCCTACAGCGGACTACTCACACATGGGATGGTGAGGGAGCTCATGGTCGATGGAGATGAAGGCGGTGAAGATGGCGGTGAAGACGGCCTCCGATCCTCCTCCGGGGGAGAAATCCTGGATCAATCTGTCTCCGAAAACGAAGATCATGGTGGTGGGGGCGCTCTGTTTCGCGAAAGCTCCTCCCCTCTAGGGCAGCCACTTTTTCGTATATATGAGGGGTACGCGAAAGCCGAAGGAGAGGCGGTGCTCGAGGCTCCGTTTGGTGGGCCCACGCGGCCAAGGACAGTGGCCGCGTGGGGCCCCCTTTTGGGCCTCCGGCGCTTCCTCGTGTCCATCCTTTGCACATTGTCCTCCTTTTCCATAAAAAATGACGTGATTTTTCTCCGATTTAATTTCCTGCAAAAACAATCAGAAAGAGACTTTGCTAAAAACAGCGTCAGATTTAGCAGTTTTATTCAAATATGGGAAGATTCCGGAGCAAATTATAAGCAAAGTGCTTGGAAAAGTAGATGCATTTTAGGTGCATCAAATGCTATGGTGGGACTATTTGTCTTAATAATTCTTGTGCAGTCATTTACTTGGCCACATGATCCATCATAAGGGGTTTAGTTTATTTATTTAGCTTTACCTAACAATGGCTCCGTCCAAAGAAGATTAAAACTTGACAAGATATTCAACGTGTTGTTTAATAAATCTCTATGCCTAGTGAAATCCATGCCGCCCTCGGGAACGTTTTCCACGTATAAGTAACACATCACTTGAGCTTGTCTTCTTGCCACATAGAGGATTGGGCTTTCTCTCTTTGAGAGCTGTCACTTGCTACTATTTATTTTCAGCATTGCATCCATACAACCAAAAATACCAAAAACACTTGCATCTTTCACTGTTTTATTTATCAATCTTGCTAACCAATACCTTCAGCTCCTCGTGGGTTCGACAACCTTTTCTAATCGAAAGGTACTACAATTGATCTCCTGCACTTGGGAGTCATCAAGATACTTTTCTGGCGCCGTTGTCGGGGAGCGTAGCGCTATTGGTAAGAAGTTTGGTAAGGAAACTTGAAAGCTATTTTATCTCATTGTTACTATGGCATTTATGAATCGTGCCTTGCTGCATCTTGCTTTATATTAAAGTGCTTATGCCACTACTCTTTAAGTGGTTGAAACTACTGTGTCTGCGGTACCTAAAGTGGGATATAAAATTCCCGTTGGTCATGTTAAAAGAGTTATGAAAAATCCATTTACAGGTGATGGAACTAAGTCTACATGTGAACATATGGAGTTAATTGAAGACATATTTTAGACTTCCTGGTATTTCTGAAGATGAGGTAAAAAGGAAGCTATTATATTTGTCTTTATCCGGTAATGCTCGTGATTGGTATAAGTCTCTTGATGAAGAAGTTGTTATTGAATGGAATATCTTGAGGAAGGTTTTATTTCTTAAATATTTTACCCCTAAAGAAGCTTATGAGAACCGCTGTTATATATTTAATTTCTGGCCACATCTGGGAGAGAGTATTACTCAAGCTTGGGGAGATTAAAGGAACTCCTTCGCAAGAATCCTTGTCATGATCTTACATGGAAACTTATATTGATAAATTTTTATGTGAGGTTACCATCGAGGCACAAGGAAATTCTGGATATTTCATCTGGTGGAAGTTTTACTAATAATACTGAACAAGAAGCATGGAATTTATGGGAGACTATTTCTGAAAATACTAGTAATTGGGATCTTGATAAAGGTAATGAGCCTTATTTTGATTATGGATATTCATATGTAGAGAACTTCTCTACTTCTTTGTTATTTAAAAATCTGAGTGATACTTTTAATCTTGATCCTTATGTTATGATTGAGATAGCTAAAGGTTTTGCTAACCATATATGTGTTCCTCAAAGTGGTTTTGAAGTTTATGTTGAACCTGTTAAACAATCTGTTGTTGTTCCTAAAGTCATTAAACAGGTAGAACCATTGTCATCTGTGACAATTGAGGAGTATGTTGAACCACTTCCATATCCAAACCAAGTTAAGGAGAATTTACTTATTGTTGTTACTAACAAGAGTAAAAAAAGATGCTCTCAACTTTATGAGCAGATGGAAGTCAACAGTCAAATTTCAATTATCAAACAATTAAACGAAGAAGACCCTGTTGATGTTTATTTATATGAAGATGCTACTAAGGTCATCAAATGTAATTCGGCTAAAGTTGGTAAACCTATTATATCATGCTCGATTGGGACTTCAAGTTATCATGGTTTATGTGATATTGGAGCAAGTATTAGTGTCATTCCCTATTCTCTTTATCTTGAAATCAAGCCTGATATTGATCCTATCCTTATGGAAGAAACAGGCATGACAATTCAACTCGCTAATAAAGATTATATTAGTCCATTGGGAATTGTTAGAGATGTTGAAGTATTGATTGGCAAAATAAAATATCCTGCTGATATTATTGTGCTTGGTTGTCCTCAAGATTCTTTTATCCTATTATTTTTGGTAGACCTTTCTTAAACACTGTTGGTGCTGAAATTGAATTGCCTAAAGAGAAAGTGTTTATTAAATGTGCTGGTGACAAACTTGAGTTCAATTTTTCCAAATTTGCTGATAAACATGTTGTGAAAGAGCCAGTTTCTGAAGATATAATTGAGACTCTTGCACATATAGTTGTAGCTTCAACAGATGTTGTAGAACGATATATGCTTAATCAAGATGAACCATTTAATGATGAGGAAAAAGATGCTTTAGAACAAATATTATGGCAACAACCACCACAATTGCAATTGCATATCCCACCTGATAATTTAGGAGTGCTACCACCACCTAAAGGGGATCCTAGTTTTGAATTAAAACCTTTGCCTGAAAATCTTAAGTATGCATACTTGGATGAGAATAGCATATATCCTGTCATTATTAGTGCTAACCTTTCAGCTGAAGAAGAAGGAAAATTACTTGATGTGCTTAAAGCTCACCGACTAGCCATTGGATACTCTGTTGATGATCTTAAAGGTATAAGCCCAGCTCTATGTATGCACAAAATTAATTTGGAGGAGGATGCAAAACCTGGTGTTGATTATCAACGCCGTCTCCATCCAAAAATGAAAGAAGTGGTAAGGAAAGAGGTAATAAGACTTATTGAAGCTGGTATTATTTATCCCATAGCTGATAGTAAGTGGGTTAGTCCTGTTCATTGTGTTCCTAAAAAGGGTGGAATGATTGTTGTTCCAAATGATGAGGATGAACTTGTGGCTCAACGTACTGTTGCTGGCTATAGGATGTGTATTGATTTCAGGAAGTTAAATAAAGCAACTCGTAAAGATCATTACCCATTGCCATTTATTGATCAAATGTTAGAAAGGTTATCTAAACACTCACACTTTTGTTATTTAGATGGTTATTCAGGTTTTTCACAAATTCCTGTCCATAAGGATGATCAAGAAAATACCACTTTTACTTGCCCATATGGAACATTTGCTTATAGGAGAATGTCATTCGGTTTGTGCAATTGTGGGGACCCCGGATTAGCTGTCCGAAATACCCTTGTGCCTACAACATCAGCGATCCCATGATCAGTCTGTCGCTGAGCACAATCAAACTGGTATCAAAAGAACACCCATAAATACAGAATGAAATTACTTACTTGACTGAAGCCATAACTCCATTAGGTACTTGCAGCGGATATCACCAAACAACGTGGAGCCCAAGCCATTTGCCAACCCTACAGGCGGCTGACTGGGAAGCGCCCTAGTTCGCGTTGATGTTCACGAATGCCCTTTTCTCTTCCAACTGCTCCTCTTCAGAATCTGGCTAAGACAATAGCCAGGGACGAAACCAATATGAGTACATTTGAATGTACTCGCAAACTACCCCCGGAATGAGCATGCACTACTCTTTTATTGTTTAAATAAAACTTCGTTTGCTTTGAAAACTCTATATCCTTGTTGAAAGGAGAAGGATATACTTTTGTTTATTTAAAACTTTGTTTTGAAATCTCTATATCTTTCTTGAAAAAGAAAAGAAGGCTTTTAGAACTTTTCCCCATAAATCTGTCTTTGTAATAAGTCTCTTTTAATACATTTTCCCGAAAAATCACCATTTTGTTTATTTCTCCAAAACTCCTCCTTTTCCGACCTGAACCATTCCTGGTCAAATCAGTTTTCCAACAACCTTCTACCAACCCCTGGTATAGTCGCATAAAACATTTTCCACTTTCAGGACACAAAACTTTGCACTTCTCGATCAAAGCCCCTCAGGGTCCTCCTCTTTTCCAGCAACCTCATACCGACTCGTCGGTATAGTTGCACAAATACAACATCTCCATTTTCCTTTTTTAAATCTTAAAACTTTGCAAAACTTGCACATGGTCAGAGCAGTTCTTTCCAACTGTCCATATCCGAGGACTCGGCTATTCGAATAGTTTTACCCTCTGCAGAGGTAGCACGCTTTTCCCACACCCATCCGGTAACTCATCGTGTCAGCCACGTCCCGCCATACAAGGTGTATGCGAAGTTGAGTCACCGACCATAGCCTGTCCTTTGCTCATGCTAGTATAGGACCCTACCGCTACGAAATTTTCAACCTTTCCATCGACACTCAGTCCAGATTCCCCGTCGGGAAACCTAAGTGTGAGGACTCGTAGTTCTGCCCGGCGAGCGAACCCTTCAATCCCCCACCAACTGTGCCAGGACCCAGGTCAGGGGGTAGGTCGCCATGACCATCCCCTCATGGAACGAGGTTATCCTCGTTGTTGAGGTATCCCATACTAATATGAGCAAATTATATGACTACGCCCTTTCCCATAGGTGGGTAAATGTGGTCGCACCAGGTATTGGTTGTTCTGTAAGTACAAGGACACAATGTGCATTTTTCATAAACGTCACCATTCACAATTTCTCCATTTCCACACCGACATCTCGGTATTCCACAACCACACAAGTATTTCCCAAGGAGTTTTGAGTAAACAATATTTTTCCCATCCTATAGTTTGGAAAAGAAATTCCAGCTAATATCTCCATATAGGGTGTCAAAATAATATACATATAATTTGGAAAAGGGTTTTCAAAATCATAGCTTTTGTGGCAAACACCATACAAATAACTTTTGCTCTTTATAAGTAAAACATGCGAACCAAAATAGATGTATATAAATGCAAGCTCAGAGGATAGCTTGCCTTGCTCGGCAAAGTGAACTTGGTCTTGATCTTCAGGTTCAATGAATTCCCCTTCCTCAATAACTCCGTTCCAGAGACCACTCCGGTAGTGTTTATATCTAGCGTCGCAAACAGGAGGGTAACACAACAATCACTAAGCAAATCAAACCACAAGTGGTATACAGGCAAGTAACAACCCGTAAGCTTCGAGCTAATCGTTCGGGCAACAGCTAGGATCTACACTTACGAGGGTTTTATACTAGTCAGTAGTCCAGCACCTATACGCAAGCTAGGTACATCGATCACAAAAACTATCTGAGGCGAAGGTTAACAACAAGCACCTCCTGTTGAACAGGAAATACTTCAGACAAAAGTTAGGTCACTATATATTTTCAGTGAGTCAAAATATTACCCCAAGTTAGGATATGATAAAGTGAAACACTAGGAACTTAGCAAAATTAGATTTGCTCCAAAAATCATTACAGATTAATTTATAAAATCCTTTTTAAGTATGCCCTTTTGTTAGTTTATTTTAAACAACACTACAAAATATTTATCCATGTTTGGAAACAAGGTGGAACATAAAGGTTATCATTTGCTGAACATTTTAAGAGGTCAAACTTAATTTTTGGATCCTTATTTTTAAAGATATGAATTTTTCCAATTTGTTTTATATTCTGCCATTTTCTTTATTTTAATAAAATATTAAATATACTAACTTATTTGGATAGGTGAGGTATACCAAAAGGCTAGATTTAATCTTCTGAACATTTTGATATCTTGTTTGTAACTTTTGGTTCAATATTTAATTAGTTATGAATTTTACAAAATCAATTTATATTCTGCCCTTTTACTAAAGTGCAAGGAAAAGTTATTTCCAGTGTTTAATTCAACATGAAAATGATGTTAAGAGGTGAAGTTATTTCTCCTGATCATTTTGATATATTGTTTGCTATTTTTGGATTAGTATTCAAAAAGATATGGATTTTAGAAGTTTATATATCCAAATCTGTCTATTTATTTTATTTCTCAGAAAATCTAGCGGAACGTTTTTCACCGCGGGGTTGGCTACCCACGGTCACTGACTTGTGGGCCCAAGGCCACGCTGGCAGTCCACGTCAGCGCGGAGGCCCACAGCCACGTTCGCAGACACGCTGGAACGGCGCGGCGCGCTGGGCACGGTGACCGTGCGACGGCGGCGAGCACGGCTCCGGCGAAGGAGCGCGCGCGGGGACGGACTACTGGGCGCTACGGACTCGCACGGGCACGGGGAACACGAACGGGGTGGCGCCGCTACCTATTGGTCACCGGAGCGATGAGTTTGACGACGACCCGCGGCGAACTCCGGCGAGCTACGGCGAACTAGAGCTACTGACGTGCCTTTATGAATCGGAGAGCACGGGGAGGGTTGCCAGCTTACCCTCGACGCGTGCACGAGCTTGACGAGGAAGGAGGAGGTCTAGAATGATGGTGAGCTTGCTCGGAGCGCCGCGGCCGGAGTTGAGGAAGAAGAGGACGGCGAGCTCGATTCCGGGCTCCCCTGTCCGATTCCTTGCACTCAGAGGAAGCAAAGGACACGGCGGTCATTCTGCCCCACCCAGCTCCGAGCGACGGTGGCTACAACAGTGGGAAACAGTGGTCGACGGCGAGCTAGGGTTCGGGCTCGTGCAGAGAAAAGAGAGGAGAGGGAGCAGCGAGGGAGCAGAGGAGCACGGGGAGGTCTTCTTATCCTCCTCGCAGGGGACAGGAGAGGAGGGGGGGTCCGGCGAGGAGTGCTGCCGCAAGGGGGGGGGGGTCCGGGCGGCGACGCACGGGAGGACGACAACGGCGTCGTGCACACTGCTGCTACAGGAGGACGACGACCATTTTGCACAACGCCCCCTGGATTTCTTTTCCTATTTGCAACTAAGTCCTTTTTCCTGTTTCTTTTATTTCTTTTAAAACCAGTAGGGTTTTAGGGAATTATTTGGGGTACTAAAACATTTTATAAAAATTTGAAAATATTTGGGTAGGCTCCCCTTGTCAACTAGAGCCTCCACAAAAATTGGTTTTTTCAAAATAAAATGTTTTGAACATAAATTGTTCATAGAGTTTAAATATGTTGTTTTTGGTAAAAATATTTGATACTCTCTTAATATTTTCAAGCAAGTGATAAAATATTGTTTTGAACTTTTGGAACTTTCTTGACAAAAATGGCAACTTCCAATACTTTATATTTTCATAGAGAAAATATTTGTTTGAAGAAAATAGAGAGTGAGGTAGGTAGATGAATATATTAAGATCATTCCTTTAACTCATGACCTTAATTTCTATTTGCTGAATAAATTGAGGAGTTTGCTTTAAATTTAAGTCACATTCCAAATTTGTGACCAGTGGGTTTTCCCACTTAACACTCAAGTATTATTGGTGTAATTATTCACCCAAGCAAACAATAAAACAGGAATTAACAATCAATACAATCATAAGTCCAGTAAGCAAACTTATCACAACAAGATCAACACCCAACCAAGTCCACACAATTCAAACCACAAGGATTAACCAAACCACCATTTACATAATTAACAATACTATCTTATAAATATGATCACACTTAATTATGACAAGATGATGTTTAAAACTATCTCAACCCCACTTTGGTATTTTTGAAAAGGGTTTTGAGCAAGACAAATTATGTGGGGTAATATATTTCCCACGTGTGTTCTTTTTAAAAGGAAGTGATAATCAAAGTTTATAAAATGGGAGTTGCATACAAATGCAAAATATCAAGGCTAAAAGATAGGTAGGAGATAGCATATAGATCTCCATATTTTTGGGAACACATAGTTTTGGAAATACTTTTACTTTCTCAAGTAATGGGTATTGATTTTGGTTGTTTACAAACCAAGTATCATTTGAAATGGAGTTGGCCAAAAGAAGAATGGAAAAGATATATGGAATATTTTCTTGTCATAACATGATCACCAAAGTTAAATATATTTTTATCTTGGTTGAGTTCTTAGGTTTAATATTTACTAGTCAAACATTTTAAACAACAAGTCACACAAGTTCAAACATCGCAATGGGAAGGAAAACACAATCATCAGTGAAACATTTCAAAAAGTTTTTGTTGGTTCTGAAATTTGGGTCTTGTAAAACTAAGTTTTTCTTAGTTTCGAAATTTGGGATGTGACAGCTCTTCCCCCCTTAAAAATAAATCTCGTCCTCGAGATTTGCCCGGTGGTAACAGGGGAGTACGAGGGCACGGTTTTTGGGTTGACTATACTTCTGAGGTCGTTGCTTCTTCAGTGAGGTTGCCATGTGAGATCTTGCCAACTTGATGATGCGAGGCTTTCTTTGTCTATAAACTTCTGTGCTGAGTTCAGATCCTTGATGAGGAGGTTGTCTTGACGATTGACTCAGATGGATTGTCTCGGTTAGTTGCTTCCAGATACTACAAGGCTAAGGCGCAACGATCTAATTATTACTACGTTCCTGAATACCTATTGCAGGTCTTCCCCCCTTAAAAAGGGGTCTTTAATTGGTCTTGTTGAAAGTCGCAGCTGGAATTGACTTGGAGGCATCATTCTTCTTGAGTAGCTTGACGATCTTCGTCTTGGTGTTATTCCTCGGTGCTTGGGTCGGTGCAGATATCACGTCCTGATATTGTCACCTTACAAGGTCGCAGATGGGATGCGTTGTCTTCAGGATGCGTCAAGCCTACGTAGTTAATTTTCTCCGGGTTCGAGTTAGAAGAGGGAGGTTAAAACTTCTAGTTGCGTCGGAGCTTGGTTGATGGTTGATGTCGTCAACAGCAGGTGCTTCCGTTGTTTGATTCTTCTTGGTGACTTCCGGTAGATCTTCTTCACGCTTTTCTTCCTTCGGCTTGGCGGAGAAAAGGCTGGTCCTGGAAGACTTCTTTGGTTTTGGGTCTTCACAAAGATTCGCAGGTGTCTTCACCAGTAAGTTAGAGTGCACCAGAATAGTTAGGGTTTCCGGGAAAACTTTCTGGTTGAGGGGCTTAAGTTAGTTGTCAAGGGAGTAGGGGTGCTATACTCTGAACATCAAACTTTTTATACCAAAAATCCAAAACAACCGACTTTACATAGGCCTCTAATTCTCAAGTCTTCAAAATACCATTCCAACATCTCTGGTAAGGCCACTACTATCAACCAGTTAATTGAATCACGACCTTTGCCCAAACTAAAGTTATTAATCCAACATCATCTTCTTCGGGCATAACTCTTTATCATATTATAGTTCAATCTATCGGATACCCATCGAACCTTTCAGGCTCAGTCTTCCCATTATATCCTATCCCAAAATCGTAGTGGTCCACCCATTATTTCTTGATTGATTTCTCTCCATAGGTAGGCATATCTCATATTATCTTACTCCTTCAGGTGGTATTTTCCCACGACCATATCCTCAAAGCTAAATAAAGCATCCAACAATCATGTGATCATATCATCAAGAATTGACCCACTTTCTAACCAAATTCAGATTTTATCTCCACACTATTGGGCCTTGATCTTCTTAATCAAAGATAAAAGATCCTTCTAAGAATAATCCAAACAGAGTGTGACAAGCTCTGAAAGCTACTGTCACCTAAAATGTCTGGCTACTAGACCAAGTCATATTGATTCCTAGAATCCGATAAACATTCACTTATCCTCCACCAATTATTTCTTGCATACAACGATCTACTCATTTGCTAACTCATCTTTGACCACTTCCTATAATTCCATAAGAATTTACCACAAAGGTCGCTTGCGCTAAGAATCACCCTAGACATTCCAACACTGGAGTATTCTTCTGAATTTACTTGCTTCTAACCAATCCAAACGCCATTTTATCAGCAAGTGCTTCCTAAAAATCCAATAACATTCACCTTTCTTTCTAAACCTTAAATCATGTGTTACGTCTCCTAGTTTCAGATAACCACCAATGGTTGGGGTCCACAACTGGTTAGCCCCAGAGTATTAATCAATATATCATCGGTCCAAACCCAATTAATTTATCGATTCACTCCAAGTTTTCACTTCTATTATAAACCCCAAATGTTTGATATTACCAACATCATCCAACAAATTTTGATTTCCTCAAGATCCTTTCAACTAATAAACTTATAGTTCAACATTATTATATCCTCCTAAAGTCTCTTTTCCACCAACTAGTTTTGAGTCGTCCTATGGCACCTCTTTCCTTGGTCTAGAAAAAGCAATTAGTAATTTTGCACAAATTGGTTAGATGAGAAACTAAAGTTAGATAAATTATGTTAGTTATGTTAGTTTTCATATTCTTTTGTTAGTCCGACGGGATACGACTAGTGTCATCCAACGTCGGGTCTTGGATCTTCATCCTTCTTGATGGCATGCTGTGGTTGTACAAAACAACGTATGTAGGCAGGTATCCGTCTTGCAGAAGATCGCAAAGTCTTGGGGTAGAGAGTATTCCATACCTTGCTTCTCTTACTAGGAGAAAATTTTCTGAAGGGTTTTTCTAAGTCGAACTTTTGAGAGGGTACAAAAAGTACATCTATGGCCAACACGGCAAAAAGGTTTTTGCAAACAGTCTAAAATAAAGCAACAGATAAAAGTGTGGTTACTTTGGGTTCCCGACAAGACGGGTTTTGTGAAACACACAAGGAAAACAACACACATGAATGCCACACACAAGCAAGATCAATCAAGGCACTTTTAGCACCAACAGGCGTTTAATACCGTGGAAGATGGGTTTTGCTCAAGTAAAACGAGCTTATCCTATTGATCCTATGGGTCTTTGTATCTCGAGGATTTTCTTCACCTTGTCCAAGTGGGAAACTTTGGCGGTGAAATTACTGCGATTTCGGAAGGTTGCACGGATCATCGGTCTTCGCATATAAATCGCCTTGCTGTTGAAGTCTTTGGGTTGCTAAGTACCCAGGTCTGGTTTGGGGTGTCGTCAAGTATGTAAGTTTGAATGGAGGTAAGACAACAGATGGAAACTTTTGATAAACCTTTAGACAAGAGATAAGGTTTAGAATAATTCGAGAAGGTGAAAAGAGTGGAAGCTACACTTAGGCTTCCTTAGATACAAGTAATTTTAGGTAGTAATATTTTTCTTTCCAAAATAATTCTCTCGTATGGGCCTTGGTGAAACAGGGCTGTTGAAGTCTTCATTTTATCGCCTTAGTCTTTGGCCAGAATACTCAAGATTGTCAAGGTCGTAACTGAGTGGAATTGTTGACATTGAGTGAGGTCTTCGAGGTCTCTTGCTTTGTTGATACTGACGATATTGGTATTTGCAGATCAATTTCCTTGGTGTTGAATGTTGAATAGTTGGGATGGAAGGTGCTAGCAAATTAGGTCTCACTTGGGTTCATCGTCAAGTATTTTGAACGGGTAAGAGGGATTAAAGAAATCCTTGAAAAATCTTAAATAGAGGGACGAGACTCGGAAATATTTGAGATGGTGAGGAGAGTGGAAGTTATTTTTGGACTTCCTTGGATAAAAATATGTTTTTGGTAACAATATATTTTTAACAAAATATTTCTTTCCTAACTAACGTCCATGCTAACTAAGGTCTGTTACAGTCAGGATGGCTCTGATACCAAGTCTGTGGGGACCCCGGATTAGCTGTCCGAAATACCCTTGTGCCTACAACATCAGCGATCCCATGATCAGTCTGTCGCTGAGCACAATCAAACTGGTATCAAAAGAACACCCATAAATACAGAATGAAATTACTTACTTGACTGAAGCCATAACTCCATTAGGTACTTGCAGCGGATATCACCAAACAACGTGGAGCCCAAGCCATTTGCCAACCCTACAGGCGGCTGACTGGGAAGCGCCCTAGTTCGCGTTGACGTTCACGAATGCCCTTTTCTCTTCCAACTGCTCCTCTTCAGAATCTGGCTAAGACAATAGCCAGGGACGAAACCAATATGAGTACATTTGAATGTACTCGCAAACTACCCCCGGAATGAGCATGCACTACTCTTTTATTGTTTAAATAAAACTTCGTTTGCTTTGAAAACTCTATATCCTTGTTGAAAGGAGAAGGATATACTTTTGTTTATTTAAAACTTTGTTTTGAAATCTCTATATCTTTCTTGAAAAAGAAAAGAAGGCTTTTAGAACTTTTCCCCATAAATCTGTCTTTGTAATAAGTCTCTTTTAATACATTTTCCCGAAAATCACCATTTTGTTTATTTCTCCAAAACTCCTCCTTTTCCGACCTGAACCATTCCTGGTCAAATCAGTTTTCCAACAACCTTCTACCAACCCCTGGTATAGTCGCATAAAACATTTTCCACTTTCAGGACACAAAACTTTGCACTTCTCGATCAAAGCCCCTCAGGGTCCTCCTCTTTTCCAGCAACCTCATACCGACTCGTCGGTATAGTTGCACAAATACAACATCTCCATTTTCCTTTTTTAAATCTTAAAACTTTGCAAAACTTGCACATGGTCAGAGCAGTTCTTTCCAACTGTCCATATCCGAGGACTCGGCTATTCGAATAGTTTTACCCTCTGCAGAGGTAGCACGCTTTTCCCACACCCATCCGGTAACTCATCGTGTCAGCCACGTCCCGCCATACAAGGTGTATGCGAAGTTGAGTCACCGACCATAGCCTGTCCTTTGCTCATGCTAGTATAGGACCCTACCGCTACGAAATTTTCAACCTTTCCATCGACACTCAGTCCAGATTCCCCGTCGGGAAACCTAAGTGTGAGGACTCGTAGTTCTGCCCGGCGAGCGAACCCTTCAATCCCCCACCAACTGTGCCAGGACCCAGGTCAGGGGGTAGGTCGCCATGACCATCCCCTCATGGAACGAGGTTATCCTCGTTGTTGAGGTATCCCATACTAATATGAGCAAATTATATGACTACGCCCTTTCCCATAGGTGGGTAAATGTGGTCGCACCAGGTATTGGTTGTTCTGTAAGTACAAGGACACAATGTGCATTTTTCATAAACGTCACCATTCACAATTTCTCCATTTCCACACCGACATCTCGGTATTCCACAACCACACAAGTATTTCCCAAGGAGTTTTGAGTAAACAATATTTTTCCCATCCTATAGTTTGGAAAAGAAATTCCAGCTAATATCTCCATATAGGGTGTCAAAATAATATACATATAATTTGGAAAAGGGTTTTCAAAATCATAGCTTTTGTGGCAAACACCATACAAATAACTTTTGCTCTTTATAAGTAAAACATGCGAACCAAAATAGATGTATATAAATGCAAGCTCAGAGGATAGCTTGCCTTGCTCGGCAAAGTGAACTTGGTCTTGATCTTCAGGTTCAATGAATTCCCCTTCCTCAATAACTCCGTTCCAGAGACCACGTGTTTATATCTAGCGTCGCAAACAGGAGGGTAACACAACAATCACTAAGCAAATCAAACCACAAGTGGTATACAGGCAAGTAACAACCCGTAAGCTTCGAGCTAATCGTTCGGGCAACAGCTAGGATCTACACTTACGAGGGTTTTATACTAGTCAGTAGTCCAGCACCTATACGCAAGCTAGGTACATCGATCACAAAAACTATCTGAGGCGAAGGTTAACAACAAGCACCTCCTGTTGAACAGGAAATACTTCAGACAAAAGTTAGGTCACTATATATTTTCAGTGAGTCAAAATATTACCCCAAGTTAGGATATGATAAAGTGAAACACTAGGAACTTAGCAAAATTAGATTTGCTCCAAAAATCATTACAGATTAATTTATAAAATCCTTTTTAAGTATGCCCTTTTGTTAGTTTATTTTAAACAACACTACAAAATATTTATCCATGTTTGGAAACAAGGTGGAACATAAAGGTTATCATTTGCTGAACATTTTAAGAGGTCAAACTTAATTTTTGGATCCTTATTTTTAAAGATATGAATTTTTCCAATTTGTTTTATATTCTGCCATTTTCTTTATTTTAATAAAATATTAAATATACTAACTTATTTGGATAGGTGAGGTATACCAAAAGGCTAGATTTAATCTTCTGAACATTTTGATATCTTGTTTGTAACTTTTGGTTCAATATTTAATTAGTTATGAATTTTACAAAATCAATTTATATTCTGCCCTTTTACTAAAGTGCAAGGAAAAGTTATTTCCAGTGTTTAATTCAACATGAAAATGATGTTAAGAGGTGAAGTTATTTTCCTGATCATTTTGATATATTGTTTGCTATTTTTGGATTAGTATTCAAAAAGATATGGATTTTAGAAGTTTATATATCCAAATCTGTCTATTTATTTTATTTCTCAGAAAATCTAGCGGAACGTTTTTCACCGCGGGGTTGGCTACCCACGGTCACTGACTTGTGGGCCCAAGGCCACGCTGGCAGTCCACGTCAGCGCGGAGGCCCACAGCCACGTTCGCAGACACGCTGGAACGGCGCGGCGCGCTGGGCACGGTGACCGTGCGACGGCGGCGAGCACGGCTCCGGCGAAGGAGCGCGCGCGGGGACGGACTACTGGGCGCTACGGACTCGCACGGGCACGGGGAACACGAACGGGGTGGCGCCGCTACCTATTGGTCACCGGAGCGATGAGTTTGACGACGACCCGCGGCGAACTCCGGCGAGCTACGGCGAACTAGAGCTACTGACGTGCCTTTATGAATCGGAGAGCACGGGGAGGGTTGCCAGCTTACCCTCGACGCGTGCATGAGCTTGACGAGGAAGGAGGAGGTCTAGAATGATGGTGAGCTTGCTCGGAGCGCCGCGGCCGGAGTTGAGGAAGAAGAGGACGGCGAGCTCGATTCCGGGCTCCCCTGTCCGATTCCTTGCACTCAGAGGAAGCAAAGGACACGGCGGTCATTCTGCCCCACCCAGCTCCGAGCGACGGTGGCTACAACAGTGGGAAACAGTGGTCGACGGCGAGCTAGGGTTCGGGCTCGTGCAGAGAAAAGAGAGGAGAGGGAGCAGCGAGGGAGCAGAGGAGCACGGGGAGGTCTTCTTATCCTCCTCGCAGGGGACAGGAGAGGAGGGGGGGTCCGGCGAGGAGTGCTGCCGCAAGGGGGGGGGGGGGTCCAGGCGGCGACGCACGGGAGGACGACAACGGCGTCGTGCACACTGCTGCTACAGGAGGACGACGACCATTTTGCACAACGCCCCCTGGATTTCTTTTCCTATTTGCAACTAAGTCCTTTTTCCTGTTTCTTTTATTTCTTTTAAAACCAGTAGGGTTTTAGGGAATTATTTGGGGTACTAAAACATTTTATAAAAATTTGAAAATATTTGGGTAGGCTCCCCTTGTCAACTAGAGCCTCCACAAAAATTGGTTTTTTCAAAATAAAATGTTTTGAACATAAATTGTTCATAGAGTTTAAATATGTTGTTTTTGGTAAAAATATTTGATACTCTCTTAATATTTTCAAGCAAGTGATAAAATATTGTTTTGAACTTTTGGAACTTTCTTGACAAAAATGGCAACTTCCAATACTTTATATTTTCATAGAGAAAATATTTGTTTGAAGAAAATAGAGAGTGAGGTAGGTAGATGAATATATTAAGATCATTCCTTTAACTCATGACCTTAATTTCTATTTGCTGAATAAATTGAGGAGTTTGCTTTAAATTTAAGTCACATTCCAAATTTGTGACCAGTGGGTTTTCCCACTTAACACTCAAGTATTATTGGTGTAATTATTCACCCAAGCAAACAATAAAACAGGAATTAACAATCAATACAATCATAAGTCCAGTAAGCAAACTTATCACAACAAGATCAACACCCAACCAAGTCCACACAATTCAAACCACAAGGATTAACCACACCACCATTTACATAATTAACAATACTATCTTATAAATATGATCACACTTAATTATGACAAGATGATGTTTAAAACTATCTCAACCCCACTTTGGTATTTTTGAAAAGGGTTTTGAGCAAGACAAATTATGTGGGGTAATATATTTCCCACGTGTGTTCTTTTTAAAAGGAAGTGATAATCAAAGTTTATAAAATGGGAGTTGCATACAAATGCAAAATATCAAGGCTAAAAGATAGGTAGGAGATAGCATATAGATCTCCATATTTTTGGGAACACATAGTTTTGGAAATACTTTTACTTTCTCAAGTAATGGGTATTGATTTTGGTTGTTTACAAACCAAGTATCATTTGAAATGGAGTTGGCCAAAAGAAGAATGGAAAAGATATATGGAATATTTTCTTGTCATAACATGATCACCAAAGTTAAATATATTTTTATCTTGGTTGAGTTCTTAGGTTTAATATTTACTAGTCAAACATTTTAAACAACAAGTCACACAAGTTCAAACATCGCAATGGGAAGGAAAACACAATCATCAGTGAAACATTTCAAAAAGTTTTTGTTGGTTCTGAAATTTGGGTCTTGTAAAACTAAGTTTTTCTTAGTTTCGAAATTTGGGATGTGACAGCAATGCTCCTGCTACTTTTCAAAGATGCATGAATGCTATATTTGCTGATTATATTGAAAAGATAATGGAAGTTTTTATGGATGATTTTTCTGTGTATGGTACTTCCTTCGATAATTGCTTGTTCAACCTTAACAAAGTTTTGCAGTGATGTGAAGGCCAACATTTAGTTCTTAACTGGGAGAAGTGTCACTTCATGGTTACTGAAGGTATTGTTCTTGGGCATCGGATTTCTGGAAGAGGAATAGAAGTTGACCCAGCAAAGATAGAAGCTATTGAAAAGCTGCCATACCCAAGGGACATCAAAGGTATAAGAAGTTTCCTTGGGCATGCAGGGTTTTATCGTAGGTTTATTAAAGATTTCTCCAAAATATCAAAACCTCTAACCAATCTTTTGCAAAAGGATGTTCCTTTCTCTTTTAATGATGATTGCATTGAATGTTTTAATATTTTGAAGAAAGCTTCAATAAGTGCCCTATTATTCAACCTCCTGATTGAAATTTGCCTTTTGAAATTATGTGTGATGCTAGTGATTATGCAGTTGGGGCTGTTTTGGGCCAACGTGTAGATAAGAAGCTGAATGTTATTTATTATGCTAGTAGAACACTTGATGTTGCTCAAAGGAATTATGCTACAACTGAAAAAGAATTTTTAGCAGTGCTGTTTGCTTGTGACAAGTTTAGACCTTATATTACTGATTCCAAAGTTACAATACATACTGATCATTCTGCTATTAAATATTTGATGAATAAGAAAGATGCTAAGCCTAGATTAATAAGATGAGTTCTTTTACTGCAAGAATTTGATTTACACATTGTTGACAGGAAAGGGGAAGATAATCAAGTAGCTGATCATCTTTCTAGAATGGAAAATATACCTGATGATCCAATTCCTATTAATGATAGTTTTGCTAATGAACAACTTGCAAATGTTAATGTTTCTAGTGCTAAAGTTGCATCTCCATGGTTTGCTAATTATGCAAATTTTATTGTTGGTAAAGTTTTGCCACCACACTTCACTTTTCAACAAAGAAAGAAATTCTTTTATGATCTTAGACATTATTTTTGGGATGATCCTTTTCTTTATAAGAAAAGTGTGGATGGTATTATTCGACGTTGTGTACCTGAGCATGAACAACAGGCTATTATAAGAGACTGCCATGACAGTCCCTATGGAGGGCATCATGCAGGAGATCGTACGGGTGCAAAGGTATTACAATCTGGTTTTTATTGGCCTACTTTATTTAAGGATTGTGCTGAATATGTTAAATCTTGTGATAAATGTCAAAGAGTAGGAAATATTGGTAGGAGAAATGAAATGCCTATGAATTACTCTTTACCACTTGAACCATTTGATGTGTGGGGTTTTGACTTTATGGGACCTTTCCCAGCATCAAAGACAAAGCATACTCATATTTTGGTTGCAGTGGATTATGTTACAAAGTGGGTGGAAGCAATTCCAACCAAAAGTGCAGATCATGCCACAGCAATGAAGATGCTCAAGGACATCATCTTCCCCAGGTTTGGTGTTCCTAGGTTTTTAATTACTGATGGTGGTTCTCAATTCTTGCATGGTGTTCTTAGGAAAACATTGGCAAAATATAATGTTAACCATAGAGTTGCATCTCCTTATCACGCTCAAACAAGTGGACAAGTTGAACTAAGTAATAGGGAAATTAAACTCATTTTGGAAAAGACAGTGAATAAGTCTAGGTCTGACTGCCACTTAAAATTAATGATGCGTTGTGGGCTTATAGAACTGCTTTTAAAAATCCAATGGGAATGTCTTCTTATAAAATGGTTTATGGAAAAGCTTGTCATTTACCTGTGGAACTAGAACATAAAGTTAGATGGGCTATTAAACAGTTGAACATTGATTTAAAAACTGCGGGAGAGAAGAGAATTCTTGATTTGAACCTACTAGATGAATGGAGAAATGAAGCTTATGAAAGTGCCAAATTGTTTAAAGAGAAAGTTAAGATTTGGCATGACAAGAAAATTAAAAAGAAAGAATTTAAAGTAGGTGATCAAGTTCTATTATACAACTCTCGTTTCAAGTTTTCTGCAGGGAAGTTGGCTTCAAAATGGCAAGGACCATTAGTGATACAGGAGGTGTACCATTCAGGAGCTATCCGTCTTCACGGTGACATGAAAGGTAAACCTCATGTAGTCAATGGACAACGCCTTAAACATTATATTGCAGGAAAGAGCTTCATCGGAAAGGTGGACGAGTTGAATTTACAGACACCGGAGGAGGTAATCACGAAGAATTCTGCAGTTTCAGAATCCCAAAATTAATAATAAGTAACTTTTGTATTGGAAAGTTTCTCGGAATTGCATAAAATTTTACGGGAGTCATTTTTTATGCAAATTAGCATATAGGATAAGAAACTTGGAAGGAATGGAGCCCCGAGGAGGAAAAGAGGGGGTCCCACGCGGCTACAGTACCAGGCCACGTGGGCCCACTCCTTTTGCCCCTCAGAGTCCCGTTTCGTCTTGTTTTCGTCTCCGACTCTTCGTCTTGACCTAAAACCCGTCAATATATACCCCCTTCCGCCAATCTAATCTCGCACCGAGCGTTCTCGAGCGATCTTTGCTTTTGCTGTTTCTGTCTATCAGGGTTTAGCCATGTCTTGCTCCGATCCAACCATGAGGGGGAGAGCATCCCCAATGGAGGTGTCGTGAACCGCTACCTCAACTCCGTGATGGCTCCACCGAAGGCCGTGATCTTCAAGGAGGGTGTGCTGCTCGTGGAGGAGGTGAAGGCTCCCAAACCACCGGTACGGTGGAAGAAAGGCTGGATGATCTGGAAGACAAGACCTTCAGGTATGGCACTGTGGTTTACCGCAGCCTTGATGCTCATCACTTCATGAACCTGGAGCTGGAGAAGAAGGTCGAAGAATACAAGGGGAGGCTTGAAGAATTAGAGGAAAGATACAAGGACGTCATCGAGAAGATGGAGAAGATCCAATGCTTTATGTGGGATGTAGAGAACCAGAACTGTGAGTATGAAGAACGCTTCAAGAAGATTGCTGCAGCTGCTACCCTCAGGTACAATAATCCACCTACATCCTTCCGTGATGGAAGGCCTTTCCCATGGAAGATGGCAGAATGGAAGATGGCAGAATGGAAGGAGGAATATGAGAAAGAGGAGGCCGCAGCAGAGGGAGCTCTAGCAAAACGTCAAACTTGGGGGAGTTCAGCCTAGCCTTTATCTTTACTAGTTTATCATATCTATCTAGTCATGATTTAGTTTACTTTTATCGTTTAGTTATCATCTCTTTTAGGCTTGTGTGAGCTCATGGAGCATTATCATGTATCCCTATCTTGTGGTTTATCAATAAAATATAAAGTATGGTGTCATCCATGATTCTCTTGTTTGGAGATTTATGGGTAACACTCATGCAAATGAGCGTGGCATATTTAGAGGTTTCAATCACATCTTGCCTTGAATATAATTAACTTGAGTATGTTGAACAATTGTAGAATTATCTCGTTATAAAACAAGTAAAGAGATGCACACTTTACTTTTATTGCACTTAATAAACATGAACCATTGTGATTAAAATTATGATGTTATGAGCTTGACAAATGCCTTTGGTGGAGAGTTAGCCCAAATGTGCTGTCACATGGCAAGCTTTCAACATTGCACTTATTTATATTAGTTGATGTCATGTACTTTTGTTTATGGATGCTTACCTGTGGCGCCCCGACCCGACTGCTATACAGTGATGCTGTGTGTCACCGGTTAAGCGATACAAACGGAGGTTACGGGTTTACCAATCCCCGGCCAAAACCTTTGGCAGGCGTTGCTCGGAATGGATCATCGGCAACGCAACACCCCGATTGATGCCTTAACGCAGGCACAACTATCAATGCATAATAGAGAGATCAAGACTTGTGGAACAACTGGCACATTACAGACTCTACGACTCAAAGCATTATAGTTCAACTCTTATAATAGAGAAAGATAGCAAATATTACAACCAGAGGTCACAGACCCAACAGTACATCAAGCGGAAGCAAATTAAGTTGTTCTAACAACAAGAACCAAATTATGGCCTAAGAGGCCTACAGATAAACATTCCCAGCGCCAGATGTTCCGAGATGTCCCAAGCTGCCACCTGGGAACCCCAGACTACTCGTCGACTTCAACGAAGAACCCACCTTCGAGGTCGAAGAAATCCTCCTCTGAAATCAAATAAACAACGTTGAGTTCGACGAACTCTGCAAGATTATTAGAGCTACTAGCTCGATGATTGGCTTACAAAGGTTGTATGGCTGTTTTGCATAAAGCTAGTTTTCTTTAGAAAAGACATAACTCCATGGCATCGACTAATCAGAATATTTTCAAAGGGGGTAAGAAGTAAACTCTTTTCTTCTGATCATCTTCAACAACCACCAACATCAACCACTGTCTTTGTCTCCGAAGGCACCTCCCCGAATCACCCTCGAGGAAGTCAGCCTTGCATTCTTGGTAGTACCTTTAGTACTCAGGTTTTAATCATTCCGTTCAAGTTATTCTATGGTCTTACCTTCACTTCCCAAGTTCATCCGTAACCGTGGACACGGCTTTTCGAAAAGATTTAACCCTGCAGGGGTGCACTGTGTTTGCCTTCGGTACCGCCCGGCTCATTGCCTACACGTAGCTCTCTTCCGGGGAAAGCCGGCTGAGTGGGAACGGTTACAACCTTTACCTTGTTAAAGACTAACCCAGGATCATCAGTGAGGACGGGACAGCCATGCCTGCAACACCCTGTCCCGTGGCCACTCATTGTCCTAATACTACCATCCTCATCTCAGTATTGGCCACCGTCTTCATGCACGCGCAAATGGAAGCTCAAACTAGAGGACCCTGGCTAGTCCCGCCCAAGTTAGTTGGTCGACGAGGGCTCCATATACCCCACCGAATGGAAGCGCGCTCATTCTTGGTTCAAGAGGTAGAGAACTCGCACCTAGGCGGCGAGAACGAGACAACCCACCACATTCCATGTGGCCTCTCATCCCCACCTTTAAGCATGTTTATTATCAGTATCCACATTTCTCCACCATCATCCGGACATTCCGTCAACAATTCCAACAACGAAATATCCACCGGACAACTAAGCATTTAACTAAGCATGGCTAAGCATATACAGTACATAGTTAATTAACTCAGGCCAACAAAGTAATCCTATGGATATTAGGAGGGAACAGGTATTGGCATCGGAAACATAATGCAACTATAGGATACTCTAATCCAACCAAATTGACATTTGGAACCGCATGCAATAATATAGTGGAGAAAATATTTGCGGAAAACATAGGAGGAGACATGCTCAGAGGGGGGGTTACGCTTGCCTTGCTCGGCAGGCTGGTAAAACGGGTCGTCAGGGTATTGTGGTGGAACCCCGACTGCTTGATCTATGGATGCATAAAAACACCGGAAAGACAACAATCAATAACCACACATGCATAACAAATGCATTTCACAAACACATGATGACATGACATTTTAATGCACTGAAATTAACTAACAAGTTAAATGGGGTGCAAGGAATATTCTCTATTAACCAGAACAATTAACCCCATAATTATCTTAGTGTTTTCCCTAACTTCTAAAAAGTGCAGTACATTAATTGTGCTCAAATATGCATGCAAATGATGTTATTGGTTAGTTCATATTATTCTGAGCATTTTGATGTATTAAACTCATTTCTCTGATAAGCCATTTAAAAGTTATTGCATTTTCAATATTTAATTAAGGGCTGCTATTTTACTAATTTATTTGAAACAGCATCAAAACTAATTATCTAGGCTTGGTGAAGTGGTAAAACTTGAAGTAGATTAAGTGCTGAACATTTTGATAGTTTAAACTTAATTTTTGGACCATTATTTTTAAAGATATGAATTTTCCAATAATATTCCTTTTTCTGCTATTTTCTTAATTTTGAGAAAACATCAATAAAACTAATTTATTTGGATATGTGAGTTATACCAACAAACAGATCTGCTTTTTCTTAACATTTTGATATATCATTTGTAATTTTTGGATTAGTATTGCAACAGTTATGAATTTTACCAAATTCATTTGTATTTGAAACCATTTTATTTAATTCCAGGAAAACACGACTGGACCTTTTGCACCGAGCCCGTGGCTAGCCCAGGCCACTGACTAGTGGGCCGGGTGCCACGTAGGCAAGCCACGCAAGCACGTGGGCCCAGCGGCCGTTTGACCACGACGGTGCGCGGAACGGTGCGCTCGCGGCGGTGACCAGCGGCGACCACGCGCACGGCGACGGCGAACGAGCACGTACGGGAACCCGGGAGGAAGTGCATCTAGCGCGGGGTGTCGAGCAGGCCCTAGTGGCGGCGGAAGAGACCATATGGTCGCCGGCAATCGCGACGGCGAGTACCACGGCGGCGGTGAGCCACGGCTACGGTGGCGACGACGATTTTAGAGCAAGGGGGAGGGCATGGAGATGTCTAACGGGACCGCGAGCTCACCCTCGTTGCGTGCGAAGCGACGTCGAGGCCGGAGGTGGACCACAGCGGCGGTGAGCTTCCTCGGCAGGCGGCGGCCGGAGAGGAAGAAGACAAGCAAGTCGGCGGCGATCCCGGGCTCCCCTCTTCGATTCCTTTGGCGGGGAGGGCGAAGAGGACGCGGCGAAGACGGTGGCACTCGTCGATCTGCTCCAGGCGTCCTAGAACGGCGGAGATGTGCGGCGGCGCTTCGGCTATGGCTCGGCCATGGAGGGGGAAAGAAACGCGGAGGGGGAAGTGGACAGGGGCTAGGGTTAGGGTTTCGGGAGCTCTTCTTATCCAGGTCCAGGAGGCGTGGTCGCTCGACAGCGAGGCGGGGCGCAGCACGGCGGCGAGCGAGCTGGTGCGGCGCAAGCAACTCGCCGTCGGTCGCTACAGAGAAGACGACCACGTTTTTGCCAAGAACCCCCTGTACTTCTTTTCCCAATTACCAATAGGTCCTTGCCTGTTTCTTTTTTTTAAAACAGTAGCAATGTAGTGATTTAATTGAGGTACTTCAACATTTTATAAAAATCTGAGAAAAAACATGTAGTCTCCCAATATCATGTAGAAGCACCACAAAAATTGGGGTTGCAAAATAAAAAGTTTTGAGCAACATTTGTTCATAGGGTTTGTTTATGGAATTTTTGTTTAAAACCAAAATGAATTTACTTTTGAATTTTAAAACCAGTGCAAGTATTAAACTTTGAACTCTTGGAACTTCCTTGACAATTATGGATTAGCATTGGTATTTGTGTTTGCCAAGAACAAGCACCTTTGGAATTGCAAGTATTGAATTTAATTGGTGCCCTTGTTTCCATTTGTTGCAATTTGTTTTATAACACTTGGTTTCAACTTGCACTCCATAACAAATGATTCCATGATGCATGCATGAAATGCAAAAGTGGAAATTTTATTCACAAAATTCAGTTCACAAGCTTGGGGCTGTTACAATTCTACCCCCCTTACAGGAATCTCGTCCCGAGATTCTTAGAGTAGGAAAGAGGGAAGAAGGTTACCACGGTACCACATGATCTTCTCGGCTCCTTTCTTGAAGAGGTTGATCAAGGGCATCATGAAGATCTTCATCGGCTTCGCTTCGAGGTCACTATCAACGTACACCATAGGAAAGAAGGAAACCTCACCGGGAGGATGAATCTTTGTAAACATACAACGACCGAGTACCTCCTGGTAGAACTTAGGATGAGACTTAAAGCATCCCTTGATTTGACAGTTAGGAGACACATGCGTTTGATGGGAGATTGATAAGGAGGTTTCCGGTTGGCAGACACTGTTTTCCCGAAAGATTCAGAATATGAACATTGCACAAGGCCTTGAATTTCTGAAGAAGGATGTTTAAACAAGATTCCAACAGATGAAGAGGCAACTTCTACCAAACGGCTTGAATAGAACTTTCCTCACGGAGGAGCATTTCGGATCACAGGAGAAGGGTCGGGAAGATGGACATAGAGAACTTCAAAAACTCCGCAAACGTTAGTATCGGGAACACTTCTTGATTTCCTAGACATCGGGAACAAGCTTTTTGACGATCACCACTGTTGTTTCTGATTGAGATTTAGATCTGGTCAGGTGTGGAGATACTTCAAACTCCCCATGCATGATTAGGGAATCTTTGCAAAGCGTACCAATGGTTACAATTGCAAGAACCCCAAGAGTTGGACTACAAAGTCAAACTCCAAAGGAGGAACGAGATTTCGGAACTCGCGGATTAGCAACTTGTCAGAGGACGGCTGCCCTACTTGATTTACGTGCAACGAGACACGATTTAGTTATTGATGGGAAACACCATAGAAGACCGAGAAGTTCTCAGACTTCCTCTCTTTCTGGAACAATTCAATCAGTGGCTTTGGATGCAACGATGAGAATACCCGAAGGATGGAGGTAACAACGCACCATTCCGAGAATATTCCACACATGCATGATCGAGTTGAGATGCTCTCAAGGAACCAGACAATCCACTCAGATCCACGGTGACATCTTTCAGCAATTGCACGTGAACCAGGGAAAGTCACTTCTAACTCCAGAACACATACCTTGTGAAGACACAAAGTTAGTTCCAACAATTTTCCAATGCTAACGCCCAATATCCAATATAAATCTCCTCAAACATGGAGAAGATAAGAAGGTAGTTGATGGGCTCAACCACAAACTTATCCAGATACTCCAAAACGGTAGACTCATTTTTCACCAGGACGGGGCATAAGTATTGGTCAGACTAACACGGTCAGGTAGGTAGGTCTAAGTTTGATTTGACGATAGCCCAATTCAAATCAAAAGATTTGGAGGTCAGCATATCCAAAGAGGAGATACCACCTCGCTTCGACACGAACAGACTAGACATCCCTTTAAGAAGGAACTATATCGGATAGAGCTCTTGTCTTTCACTCTCCAAGTTGTCGTTTAAGCTCAACTGACTAATTCAGGACATCCAGCATGATTTTCTTGGAGAAGGGAGTTGTTTGGTGAACCAGCTTACTCATAAGCTCAACATCACGGTCAGGTGACAACCTGGCGATACTTCTGGGAAGACCTCCAAAATATCACGATCAACATAAAGGATATCACGACATACCGGTGGATCTTGAGTTCAAAAGGGGGGATCATGCCTCTCAAGGCACAACGAGGTGGTCTTGGGAGCTTCGGCACGAACCTAGCTCTTTGACCGAGGGAGTGCATCAGAGAAAACGAACTTGGGAACACAGTCAAACTCAACTTATTGATCGGCTAACCAATCATGCTCAGAGGAACAACGAATGTCCTTGGATTTCGGCGCAGTACGAACGGCGGAGAATATCCGACAGTTACATTGTTGCTCGCGTATTATCATTCTCTAGTAACAAGTCACTCGTGAAACGGAGAGTAACAAGGTGTAGAGCATCACTTCATCAAGAGGATCATGATACTCAATACGATACCCTGATATCAAAGAGGGTGACACTCTAGGGTGGAGCAGAACAAAAGCTAAACAAGGCCCTCATTCTGAGGATTACAATACTTTGACCTGGTCCGAGGAGTGGACAAGGTACTGGAGTTTGTTTCTCGTATAATCCCGAAGTGGAATGTCTTGACGGACCACAAGAGTGAAATGCATCAGAACACCTAATGCACGATAAAACTTTACGGTCAACCGACAGACAAAAGTCGGAAAGCGGATCAGAGTCAGAAACATGCTCAGGAGAAATCTTAGGATGTTGAAGATGCACCGATTATTACTCAATTGTGATAACCATGCCCCAAAAAGGGAGAGATGCAGCAGAGTCAAACAAAACTGTATTAAGATTGTTGTTGATTTGTAACTCACCCATAACGACGCCGGAATCTTCTTCAGCTTCTTTAGCAGAGACGCGGTTCAGGCGACGACGCACAATAGGTCCAGCCTTGCTAGCTGGAGTGGCAGGGGCTCGTGCAGGATTTCCCGTGATAGGTGCCTTCTGGGGGCACTCCCTAGAGTAATGACCAGCCTGTCCACAGGTGTAGCAGATGAGTCCAGGTGGAGCAGGTAGCCGAGGACGATACCCGCTTCCACTTGGCCCAAATGTCGAAGTAGTGGGGCGCGTGGTGGCGTGCTGAGCAATCTTCTCCTGGGCATCCTTTACTGCCGCCACTATGAACTCCATAGAACAATAAGCCGGGAAATGGTCACCCCCTTCGCATAGGTAGCAGGTGGCGCTAGCGGTTGGGCACTTGCCGAGTGGATGCTTGTTGCAACAATGCGGGCAACTGCCGGGGCATTGACTCGCCTGATGTCCACCCCTCCCGCACTGACTACATGCCTTTCCTTGTGGTAGTTCCCACTGTCCGGGGTAAGTAAGGGGACACTTCCGGTACGGATGTCCACGCTCCTTACAAGTGTAACATCTGAGTTGGCCTCTAGCTTTCTTGGGCAAATCTTTAGATGTATGGGATTCCTGCCGATCAAAGGGTGTCGAGTGGGTCCCTGGGGTGGCTTCGATTGGATGGAGCGGAGGGCGTTGTGCCATTCTGTAGATTTGACAAGGACACAGTTAGTATCCACCCCGGTAGGGTTGAGACATTAGCATTAACGTACTCAAGTACTCAGGCTAGGGACGATAATACTTTGTGCCACAACGAACAAGGAACCAACAAGATGGGACTTGGGTCGAAGATCAGCATCATGCACCAGTAGCGTGAGATTCAAATGGCTAAGAAACCACGTGATTCAACCCACACTATCCGGCACAATCCGGGACCTTATGTTCAAGTCCTTGGGTTAAAACCCAAAGAAAGAAGCAATGATTAGGTTTGGTAGAAACATCTGAGTTGATTCGGGATTGCAACGCAGCGGGAGCAACTGGTCACATAACACTAAAGGTCGAACCCAACCCCGTTTCTAATCATTTTGAAGTAACAGACGAGGAGTAAAACCTTTAAACTCAAAATCAAGATAAGATTGCTCCGAGATTAGAGGGTAACCAGATAAGGAGTAAAAAGAATCCTAAGATGGTTTTCACAACTCATTTTTAGGTTAGAAATATTTTCACAAACACTAGACTCAACGTCGACCAGTAGAAGGGTTTCCTACAGGCAGTACTGCTCTGATACCAACTTGTGGCGCCCCGACCCGACTGCTATACAGTGATGCTGTGTGTCACCGGTTAAGCGATACAAACGGATGTTACGGGTTTACCAATCCCCGGCCAAAACCTTTGGCAGGCGTTGCTCGGAATGGATCATCGGCAACGCAACACCCCGATTGATGCCTTAACGCAGGCACAACTATCAATGCATAATAGAGAGATCAAGACTTGTGGAACAACTGGCACATTACAGACTCTACGACTCAAAGCATTATAGTTCAACTCTTATAATAGAGAAAGATAGCAAATATTACAACCAGAGGTCACAGACCCAACAGTACATCAAGCGGAAGCAAATTAAGTTGTTCTAACAACAAGAACCAAATTATGGCCTAAGAGGCCTACAGATAAACATTCCCAGCGCCAGATGTTCCGAGATGTCCCAAGCTGCCACCTGGGAACCCCAGACTACTCGTCGACTTCAACGAAGAACCCACCTTCGAGGTCGAAGAAATCCTCCTCTGAAATCAAATAAACAATGTTGAGTTCGATGAACTCTGCAAGATTATTAGAGCTACTAGCTCGATGATTGGCTTACAAAGGTTGTATGGCTGTTTTGCATAAAGCTAGTTTTCTTTAGAAAAGACATAACTCCATGGCATCGACTAATCAGAATATTTTCAAAGGGGGTAAGAAGTAAACTCTTTTCTTCTGATCATCTTCAACAACCACCAACATCAACCACTGTCTTTGTCTCGAAGGCACCTCCCCGAATCACCCTCGAGGAAGTCAGCCTTGCATTCTTGGTAGTACCTTTAGTACTCAGGTTTTAATCATTCCGTTCAAGTTATTCTATGGTCTTACCTTCACTTCCCAAGTTCGTCCGTAACCGTGGACACGGCTTTTCGAAAAGATTTAACCCTGCAGGGGTGCACTGTGTTTGCCTTCGGTACCGCCCGGCTCATTGCCTACACGTAGCTCTCTTCCGGGGAAAGCCGGCTGAGTGGGAACGGTTACAACCTTTACCTTGTTAAAGACTAACCCAGGATCATCAGTGAGGACGGGACAGCCATGCCTGCAACACCCTGTCCCGTGGCCACTCATTGTCCTAATACTACCATCCTCATCTCAGTATTGGCCACCGTCTTCATGCACGCGCAAATGGAAGCTCAAACTAGAGGACCCTGGCTAGTCCCGCCCAAGTTAGTTGGTCGACGAGGGCTCCATATACCCCACCGAATGGAAGCGCGCTCATTCTTGGTTCAAGAGGTAGAGAACTCGCACCTAGGCGGCGAGAACGAGACAACCCACCACATTCCATGTGGCCTCTCATCCCCACCTTTAAGCATGTTTATTATCAGTATCCACATTTCTCCACCATCATCCGGACATTCCGTCAACAATTCCAACAACGAAATATCCACCGGACAACTAAGCATTTAACTAAGCATGGCTAAGCATATACAGTACATAGTTAATTAACTCAGGCCAACAAAGTAATCCTATGGATATTAGGAGGGAACAGGTATTGGCATCAGAAACATAATGCAACTATAGGATACTCTAATCCAACCAAATTGACATTTGGAACCGCATGCAATAATATAGTGGAGAAAATATTTGCAGAAAACATAGGAGGAGACATGCTCAGAGGGGGGGTTACGCTTGCCTTGCTCGGCAGGCTGGTAAAACGGGTCGTCAGGGTATTGTGGTGGAACCCCGACTGCTTGATCTATGGATGCATAAAAACACCGGAAAGACAACAATCAATAACCACACATGCATAACAATTGCATTTCACAAACACATGATGACATGACATTTTAATGCACTGAAATTAACTAACAAGTTAAATGGGGTGCAAGGAATATTCTCTATTAACCAGAACAATTAACCCCATAATTATCTTAGTGTTTTCCCTAACTTCTAAAAAGTGCAGTACATTAATTGTGCTCAAATATGCATGCAAATGATGTTATTGGTTAGTTCATATTATTCTGAGCATTTTGATGTATTAAACTCATTTCTCTGATAAGCCATTTAAAAGTTATTGCATTTTCAATATTTAATTAAGGGCTGCTATTTTACTAATTTATTTGAAACAGCATCAAAACTAATTATCTAGGCTTGGTGAAGTGGTAAAACTTGAAGTAGATTAAGTGCTGAACATTTTGATAGTTTAAACTTAATTTTTGGACCATTATTTTTAAAGATATGGATTTTCCAATAATATTCCTTTTTCTGCTATTTTCTTAATTTTGAGAAAACATCAATAAAACTAATTTATTTGGATGTGTGAGTTATACCAACAAACAGATCTGCTTTTTCTTAACATTTTGATATATCATTTGTAATTTTTGGATTAGTATTGCAACAGTTATGAATTTTACCAAATTCATTTGTATTTGAAACCATTTTATTTAATTCCAGGAAAACACGACTGGACCTTTTGCACCGAGCCCGTGGCTAGCCCAGGCCACTGACTAGTGGGCCGGGTGCCACGTAGGCAAGCCACGCAAGCACGTGGGCCCAGCGGCCGTTTGACCACGACGGTGCGCGGAACGGTGCGCTCGCGGCGGTGACCAGCGGCGACCACGCGCACGGCGACGGCGAACGAGCACGTACGGGAACCCGGGAGGAAGTGCATCTAGCGCGGGGTGTCGAGCAGGCCCTAGTGGCGGCGGAAGAGACCATATGGTCGCCGTCAATCGCGACGGCGAGTACCACGGCGGCGGTGAGCCACGGCTACGGTGGCGACGACGATTTCAGAGCAAGGGGGAGGGCATGGAGATGTCTAACAGGACCGCGAGCTCACCCTCGTTGCGTGCGAAGCGACGTCGAGGCCGGAGGTGGACCACAGCGGCGGTGAGCTTCCTCGGCAGGCGGCGGCCGGAGAGGAAGAAGACAAGCAAGTCGGCGGCGATCCCGGGCTCCCCTCTTCGATTCCTTTGGCGGGGAGGGCGAAGAGGACGCGGCGAAGACGGTGGCACTCGTCGATCTGCTCCAGGCGTCCTAGAACGGCGGAGATGTGCGGCGGCGCTTCGGCTATGGCTCGGCCATGGAGGGGGAAAGAAACGCGGAGGGGGAAGTGGACAGGGGCTAGGGTTAGGGTTTCGGGAGCTCTTCTTATCCAGATCCAGGAGGCGTGGTCGCTCGACAGCGAGGCGGGGTGCAGCACGGCGGCGAGCGAGCTGGTGCGGCGCAAGCAACTCGCCGTCGGTCGCTACAGAGAAGACGACCACGTTTTTGCCAAGAACCCCTGTACTTCTTTTCCCAATTACCAATAGGTCCTTGCCTGTTTCCTTTTTTTTAAACAGTAGCAATGTAGTGATTTAATTGAGGTACTTCAACATTTTATAAAAATCTGAGAAAAAAACATGTAGTCTCCCAATATCATGTAGAAGCACCACAAAAATTGGGGTTGCAAAATAAAAAGTTTTGAGCAACATTTGTTCATAGGGTTTGTTTATGGCATTTTGGTTTAAAACCAAAATGAATTTACTTTTGAATTTTAAAACCAGTGCAAGTATTAAACTTTGAACTCTTGGAACTTCCTTGACAATTATGGATTAGCATTGGTATTTGTGTTTGCCAAGAACAAGCACCTTTGTAATTTCAAGTGTTGAATTTAATTGGTGCCCTTGTTTCCATTTGTTGCAATTTGTTTTCTAACACTTGGTTTCAACTTGCACTCCATAACAAATGATTCCATGATGCATGCATGAAATGCAAAAGTGGAAATTTTATTCACAAAATTCAGTTCACAAGCTTGGGGCTGTTACATTACCATGGGTGAAATAAATGTGGAAATGAAGTAGGTTTAAATGAGTTTGTATAATGGTTAGAGAGACGCCTGGGCCGCTAATCTAAGCCATGCATCATTCATGGTGGAAATTTACTTACATGCTATGGTGAACCTTCTGTGATACACCTTACAATAAAAAGCTATCCAATGGTAAATAAAAAGGGTGTTGAGACTGTACATTATGTTTGTTTGTCTTGTCATTTTGATATGGGCTTGTTCCATATCCTGGGACAAGAGGTACCCCAGTTGACGCTCTTGATGATACTATTTTACTTACAATGATATTTAAATTGAACTTACTTTGTTTTACGAGTTGAGTAACACGTGGAGTAGGTACTCGTATTCAAGGGGCATGAGACTTTCAACCTTTACTTTGTCAAGCACACTACTCATATTTGCTTTCACTTTAAACTTAATCATTCAAGATACTATGAGCAGAAGCATGTGAAAAAGAGTATGATCCAATTGTCCAACATACATGGTTATTTGCTTTCAAAAGTAAGGGGTGATTGCTAGAGCTTCTACTTATGTTGCCCTCATGTGTATGAGTTTTAGTTCATTAATCTTACATTGCAACTGAATATGATGATGATACAATGCTCGTATTTATTTATCAACCACAAGTCCATTGATGCATGTAATGATCCATGTCCTTGCTTACTCGGGGACGAGTGAGGTTTAAGCTTGGGGGAGTTGATACGTGCATTTATATCATCATTTATACAACCTTTAGTATCATATTAGAATGTTATTTGCATGGTAATATCATTATTTTTACATGTTTTAGATGATTTATGGGACTTTCTTACAAAGTCCCTATTTTTGGTATTTAATTTCTGGGAGGCAGAAAACCTCCTTTTTCTTGTTTTTAATGTTTCAGGAGCTACAGAGATCCAAATAATAAAAGGAAAATTACACAGCCATTTTTTCATCGAGAGAAAGGCAGAGGAAAGAAGACCGAAGAGAGGAGAGCCACGAGGCCCAAAAGGGGTGGGCCCACGCGGCCAAAACCCTAGGCCGCGTGGGACCCACCAAAATGAGCCTCGGGCACTTCCTCGCCTGGGGCTTTTTAACAACGCCTTCGTCTTCCCCGAAAAGTTACGCCCTAATTTTTCCAAGTCCATCCGAGGCCGTGGCGGCGGCGAAACTCCTGATTCCCTCCGAGGGGGGGTCAGACTCTGCTGCTCCGGAGTTCCGGAGGAGGGGGAAATCATCGCCAACGTCATCACCTCTCCTCCTTGGCGTGGGAGGAGGCCTCTACATCATCACCACCGCCAAGACCAGCACCATCTCCATCATCATCTCTGTGATCCACCTCGTTCCCCTCGTAGTTTGAGAGTTGCTATACCCTAGATACTTGTCTTGTGCTACTATTCATGTTTGTGATTGAGTACTTGTCATTATTTAGAGGTGAAGTTATATTTTCAGATTACGTTGTACCATTCATGCCACTGAATATCATCATGTTTGCACGTTGTGAGTAGTTCCCATATATTCCTGAGGGCATAGGATGAATCGGCAATGATTTATATATGACATGTGTTGGTATTTTGTCAAGTGTTTATCTTTATGTGATTCTATGATGGTGTTGTGCGAACGTCGACTGCACAACACCTCACCTTTATGGGCTCATAGGAGAACAACGTAGTGTAATGAATTGAGGGAGACTTGGGAGGACACGTAAACCCTTGACCGAGTCATGAAGTTGCACTATGAGGGTATTAGTATCGGGGACCTTAGAGTGTAATGCTATGGTGGGACTGTTTGTCTTAATAATTCTTGTGCAGTCATTTACTTGGCCACATGATCCATCATAAGGGGTTTAGTTTCTTTATTTAGCTTTACCTAACAATGGCTCCGTCCAAAGAAGATTAAAACTTGACAAGATATTCAACATGTTGTTTAATAAATCTCTATGCCTAGTGAAATCCATGCCGCCCTCGGGAACGTTTTCCACGTATAAGTAACACATCACTTGAGCTTGTCCTCTTGCCACATAGAGGATTGGGCTTTCTCCCTTTGAGAGCTGTCACTTGCTACTATTTATTTTCAGCATTGCATCCATACAACCAAAAATACCAAAAACACTTGCATCTTTCACTGTTTTATTTATCAATCTTGCTAACCAATACCTTCAGCTCCTCGTGGGTTCGACAACCTTTTCTAATCGAAAGGTACTACAATTGATCTCCTGCACTTGGGAGTCATCAAGCGATGTTCAGCTTTTAGCTCTTGTTTTCATGTATCTCTTGTCAGAGCTATTAGCTTTCTTTTGTAGAAAGTACTCTCTTGCTTCACTTATATTTGTTTGGAGAGTTGATGAAATAAATTGATTGGTGTTTGGTTGGTTCAGAAAATGTTGCATGTGGTAATTGGTATAAGGAAAAACTTGCTTAATCTTGTAGATCACTAATATGGATAACTTGATGCTTGTCAATTGTTTTGAGTTAACAAGTAGATCATGATTAAATTGTGCATCACATGAGTTAAGCCTATTAGTGAAGAACTACCGTAAAGCTTGTTGAAAATTTGGTTTGCATCGGTGGTATCTCTAAGGTCTAGATATTTTCTAATAAACAGGGTTTGGTTAACAAGGAAGACGGTATGAAGTCTTATAACGTTTGCAATATGTTTGTCATATAAAACTTGGTGTACGGGTTGATATTCTTGTTTGCTTACATAACCTTGCTAGCCTAAACTCTGTACTGAGAGGGAATGCTTCTCGTGCATCCAAATCCTTGAGCCAAAATCCATGCCATTTGTGTCCACCATAACTACCTATATGTGGTATTTCCTTGCCACTCCAAGTAAATTTTTCATGTGCTACCTTTAAATTATTCAAAATGTTATTATTCCCTTTTTGTGTCAATGTTTACTAGCTCATGAGGAATTAGTGTGGTTATTCTTTATTCTTTGTCAATGGACTTTTACACCTGGACTAGTGGCATATACATCCGCTTATCCTCTAATTTGCAAAAAGAGCTGGCAACGGGGTGCCCAGTCCCAATTAATTACAACTTTAACCAATTAATTCTCTTCACACTTTTGCCCTGATTCATCAGTAAGCAATGACAAACAGTGAAATACCTGAATGTGTGTAAACCAAAGAGAAAGAGGGATGATCTGCCTTGCTGGTAGAAATAACGTCCTTCATGGGAGCCGCTCTTAAAAGTCCGTTTGACAGGTAGAATACTGTTCTCACCCGCTACCATTCGTTGACAATTAACAAACACCTCTCAAAAATAGATACTCCTCCATGGTATGTGATTGATGGAAGGCACCCGAGGATTCGGTTAGCCATGGCTTGTGTTAGCAAGGTTGGGAGGAGTATCAAATATTTTATGCAATCTCTATATGCTTTCAAAAACCTAAAAGCTCTAGCACATGATTTAATCCCTGCTTCCCTCTGCGAAGGGCCTTTCTTTTACTTTTATGTTGAGTCAGTTTTCCTATTCTTTCTGTCTTCCACAAGCAAACACTAGTGTCAACTTTGTTACAACATGCGTTATATGCTACATATTGGACTTGTTATACTACTTTGTGTTGACAATATCCATGAGATAAATATGTTGAAAGTTGAAGCAAATGCTGAAACTTAATTCTTCCTTTGTGTTGATTGAATACCTTTTATTAGAAACTATTGCTTTATGAGTTAACACTTATGCAAAACTGTTTGATGCTTGTCTCGAAAGTACTATTCATGAAAACGTTTAGCTTGTGTGATTCATTGTTTACTCATTATCTATTTGGTAGCAAATTATAGACCATTGACTTGGATCACTTCATTCATTTACATGTGCCTTGCAATATTATATGATCAAGATTATGATGGTAGTATGTCACCTCAAAAATTATTTTGTTTTTATCGTTTACCTACTCGAGGACGAGCATGAACTAAGCTTGGGGATGCTGATACGTCTCAAACGTATCTATAATTTTTGATGTTCCATGCTTGTTTTATACCAATTGCTACATGTTTTGCATCTACCTTATATCACTTTTATACATTTTTTGGGACTAACCTATTAACAAGATGCCGAAGTGCCAGTTCCTGTTTTCTGCTGTTTTTGTATTCCAGAAAAGCTAGTCTGGAAATATTCTCGGAATTGGACGAAACTTCACGGGGGTGCTATTTTGCCAGAACACACCTGATGGAGCAAAGGAGCAACAGAGGAGGGCCACCAGGAAGCCACACGCCACCAGACGCGGGCCCCCTTTTGCCGCACCCTGGGGTGGTGTGGGCCCCTCGGGGGTCTCCAGCCGCCGCCCTTTCTCCTACTTATTCCCCCCGAGAAAATAATCCTAAGTGCCTGAGCAATATCCACGAAAAGTTCCAGAGACGCCCCCGCCGTCAACCCTAGCTCGGGAGGGTTCAGAACCTCTTCCCGGCACCCTGCCGGAGAGGGGAATCGTCACCGGAGGCTTCTACATCGCCATGCCTGCCTCCGGAGTGATGCGTGAGTAGTTCATCCTTGGACTACGGGTCCATAGCAGTAGCTAGATGGTTGTCTCTCCACTTTGTGCCATCATGTTTAGATCTTGTGAGCTGCCCTACATGATCAAGATCATATTATTGTAATGCTACATGTTGTGTTTGCTGGGATCCGATGAATATTGAATACTATGTCAAGTTGATTATCAATCTATCTATGTTATTTAAGATCTTGCATGCTTTCCGTTACTCGTAGATGCTTTGGCCAAGTAGATGCTTGTAACTCCAAGAGAGAGTATTTATGCTAGATAGTGGGTTCATGCTCCGTTTAATCTGGGACAGTGACAGAAAGTTCTAAGGTTGTGGATGTGCTGTTGCCACTAGGGATAACCTAACGATGCTATGTCCACGGGCATATGTGTTTGTTTACATTACGCACTTTACTTAATGCAATTATCCGTTGCTTGCAACTTAATACCAACGGGGACTCGGATGACAACCCGGCGGTGGATTATTAGTCATAGATGCTGTTGGATAACGGTCTATGTATTATGTCGTAATGCCCAATTAAATATCATAGTAATCATCATGTCATATTTATGCATTGTCATGCGCTCACTATTTGTCAATTGCCCAGCTGTAATTTGTTCACCCAACATGTTAGTTATCTTTTATGGAGAGACACCACTAGTGAACTGTGGACCCCGGTCCATTCTTTTACACTGATTAAACAACCAGAAACTGCAAACTGTTTCTTTTTCATACTCTGCAATTTAATACTCATTTTCCACACGAGACGTTTAATCCTTTGTTTTCAGCAAGCCGATGAGATTGATAACCTCACTGTTTCGTTGGGGCAAAGTACTTTGATTGTGTTGTGTGCAGGTCCACGTCAGCGCCGGAATCCCTGGTGTTGCGCCGCATCATATTTCGCTGTTGACAACCTTCTGAAGAGTTGCTGCTCCTACTGGTTCGATAACCTTGGTTTCATACTGAGGGAAAACTTGCTGCTGAACTGCATCATCCCTTCCTCTTGGGGTCTCCCAACGAACGTGTGATTCACCGTATCAGCTGAACCGGGCCGATCTGGGCCGGGGGCGGGCCATGAGGGCCGCGTTCGGTGCGAGCGGCGATGGGAAGGTGGCGGCGCTGTGGCGCGACTGCGGTGGGGATGGGGTGCGGTGGTGCAGATCGGGGCGCGGCAGTAGCGCTCCTGAAGTGGAGGTGCTGCGTGTGGAGGAAGGCTGCGGGGAGGAGAAGAAGATGAGTGCAGGCTGCTGTAGGGGAGGTCATGGTGCTAGGGTCCTTCCTTTATCGGCCGCGGCATGCTCCCGGAGAAGAGGAAGCCGGGGCAGCGGCCCCGGAGCGACTATTGCGGAGTGGACGCAGCCGGCATGGCTTTCGTCGGGGCTTGAGGTGCCGTGGCGGCGGCATGCAGTGGGGTTTGGTGGTCGGCGACTCCGGGGCTTCGTGGGCGGGTTGAACTCCGGGCGAAAGCCTTGCACGAACCTCGGTTCGTGCCAACGACGGCGGCGCCTTCGGGCGTCGGTTCTTTCTTGTTTGCGTCATTGTGGAGTTTCTACTTGGTCCGACGTGTGCAGTCCGATGATATCCGGGTGAAAACCTAAGCTCCGTCGGGAGCAGGCGACGGTGACGGACGCGTCACTACCTTGTTGGAGGCGTCGCCTGGGAGTTATCGGCCCACGGTTCGGTGGGTTCGCGGTGAGGCGAATGCCGGGGCGGTGGCCCCGGATGGTGGTGGACGTCGAGGCAGCGGCCTCGGTCTCCCATGCTTCGACGGTTCCACGAGGCGGAGCCGTTGTTTAGCGTGGGTCTAGGTGGCGACCTAGATTAAGACTGCGCGGGCAGAGGGTTCGTCGACCTGACTGGATCGACTTCGGGCAATGCGAATGTCGATCTGGTTGCTACGCTGGGGCGGCGGCCCCGGAACAGGTGGTTTTGGTGGCGACCTGGATGAAAACTACGCGGGCAGAGGGTTCGTCGACCATGACTGGATCGCTTTCGGGCAATGCGAAGGTCGATCTGGTTGCTACGCCAGGGCGGCGGCCCCGGAGCGGGTGGTGTGGGTTGTGGCGGTTAGTCGACTTGTGTCATGTGGGCGGCGGGTCGCTTCGTCTGTGCGGTTTTTTGGCCCTGTTTTTCTCGTAAACAGGGCATTGTACAGTTTGTATGGTTTTTGGGCCCGGTTTTCCTTATAAACTGGGTCAATTCTATTCTATCTATTCGAGCGGTGGATATCGACCACCTTAAGCTCAAAAAAAAAACATGGTGTTAAATGGATTGGAATGCAAAGAAAGAGTAGAAGTCAAAGGAGTGATCAATTTAGAGCTCACTGGCGGGAGCAAAACATTGGCTACAACCTTCTTCGTTGGTCATGTATAAGAAAACTATAGAAATTTCTGCTTGTGTAATCTCAACTATGCACCAACAACTTATACGATGGGTTGAAGATGAACCATGCATATAACTCGGCTTGCGTTGATTTGGCCGAGTCGTTCGTTGATCGGTAGCATCCCAATGCTGTGAGGACGCGTCTTCTATTGCCACCATTGGATACAACAATAACCCAACAGGAGAATATTCTACGAAATCTCAATTTATGTTCATATTCCTTCTTTCGTGTGAACCAAAGAGGCCCTGAATATTTTCATGGATAATTCAATTGCTCCAAGGGCCTCTTGGGTCGTGGCGTCATGTTCCATTGATTTTTTTTTCCGCGGTGTTTTTGGTGTCCAAGGAAAAAAGACGGTGGGGGCAGAAAAGAAAGGGGCCGTTGGATGATGCAGGCGCACCGATGGGCGCACAGGAGGGGCACAGGCAAGCCCCGTCCTCTTGTAGGCAACAATAGCACAACGAGAATGAGATGTTTTGGGCAATTTAGGGTTGCTCAATAGTCGTCAAAGGAGACCTACCAAGTTGACCGCTTTGCAAATTTTGACAATGTTTTTAAACAACTTCAACGATGTTAGGTTAGTCAGGGCGGGCACGTAAATGCTTTCTGGCCTAAGCTATTAGCAGCTTCCTCTTGCTTGTTTCTTTGAAGAAAGCATTAACAGGCTAAACTAGTACTGACTCGTGGGCTATGTTACCTACCAATCTTGCTTGTCTGAGGCAGCATTCTGTTTCAGGACATTTTTGCCTGAATCGGAAGTCAAAATAGTTAACTGTTGGCCATGACTTAAACTAGGTCAAATTAAAAAAGAGAGGAACGTGCATGCTTGGACCCAACCGCTCTGCACTAACTACTTGCTAACTACCTCATCTTTCCATCTCCGGTCTCCAAACACAGAAATTCCCCCAACCAAATCTATGAGTGTCGCCCGTGCACAAGCCATGACCAACCTTTCCAGTTCCATATCTTCAAATGGCATAAATAGCAGACCAACCATTAAGCCATGCACTACTAATTAATTATTATTTAATCGTAGCAATTAACCTGTCATAAGTCATGACTATCGCCCTTATCAATTTCTTGTTTTGTTTTTGAATATGCAACGTCGTCTCAACAATGACCCACAACTCCCATGTACTACACTACTGTGCACTCTACAGAGCAAAAATCTCAGCTCTACGAAACATCACGTACCTGACGCGCGGTTTTGGTGACAGTTTCTGAAGATTTCGTGGACGACATCAGTAGCCACCGGGTCAGCATTCTCGTTTCCTGCAAAACAGAAACCGTGCACACAACAATGTCACATCAAAACCTTTTCCCCGCTGATCTCCTCTGCCTTCAGGCTTCAGCCCGCACCATACAAACACGATCGAGAGGGCAGACGAAGGGGATCGAAGCTGGCACCCGCCGGCCGCCCGGCAGGCCGGGCGCTCCCCATATTTAATGGCGTCACCACTTCCTCACGCCTCCAACGTCTTCTTGCATCCCCTCCCATTCCTTCTCCATATCATCATCACACACACCATATCACCCCGATCATGTCACCTACCAGTAACGTGTAAGTGCCGATCAATCGGGGAGGTCTATATATCCCCGGCTAAGCTGATCAGCTCCCCCGTGTCTCCCAAACCACGGTCTAGAGCTTCCGCGATCACCACCGACCAGTTCATCGATCATCCCTACGCGCGCGACAACCTGACCCAAGTCTAGGAGCTAGCTAGCCAGCAGGCGCGCTCGGAGGGCGCGTCTATGGCGGGCAAGCGGCGGCACCGTCACTGCACCGCCCTCCTCCTCCTCCTCCTCCTGCTCGCGGCCGTCTCGGTGGCCGCCGGCGAGTTCATCACGTGGGAGGACCTCACCATGCCGTCCGTGGCGGCCGTGGCCCGTGGCACGCCGGTGGTCGACGACGGCAGCGTCAAGTCGGCGGCGCCCCGCCGCGGAGGCATGGCTTTGAGCACGATCGTGGTGTCGCAGGACGGGACGGGCCACTCGCGGACCGTGCAGGGCGCCGTCGACATGGTGCCCGCCGGCAACACGCGGCGGGTCAAGATCCTCGTCAGGCCGGCGTGTACAGGTGAGGTGATCCAGCAGCCATAAACTACCGATTCCCCTCGATCTCTTGTAGTAACTGCCTTCAAGAGTTAATGGGGCCATTAAGTTACAGTGTGTGTGTTCTTCCGTCTCTCCCTAGATTCTGGACAGCCGGTTCTACATAGGCTTCTAGCAATGTGTTCGTTTGCTGCCTGCTACTGGTAGCAGCTAGTCAGTTTCCGTTTCTATCTTCGTGTCTGCAAACTGGAATATGCTGGCTACTGCTAAATTTGTATGCTGCTTCTAGTTAGGTAAAATATCACTTCCTCTCCTATATTTGTACGAGTTAAATCAGACATCAGAATGGGTTCAAACTAGTAGAAGTAGCTTGCTCCTACATTTCGTTGAGCAATTTGATTTTTTTTCGTAATGATGCACGGTGCAAGTAACGACTGAACTAACGGGCTAGATGGGATGTGGTGGGTGCAGGGAGAAGGTGACGGTGCCGATCACGAAGCCGTTCGTGTCGCTCATCGGCATGGGGACCGGGCGCACGGTGATCACGTGGCATGCGCGGGCGTCGGACATCGACCTGTCGGGGCACCAGGTCGGCACCTTCTTGTCCGCCTCCGTCGCCATCGAAGCCGACTACTTCTGCGCCAGCCACATCACCTTCGAGGTGCGTAGCTTAGCTGTTGCTGAAAATCGCCGGCGATCAGCCGTGTTCTTGCATCAGAGTGTGATACATGCATTGTGATCGGTGCAGAACTCAGCGCCGGCGGCGCCTCCCGGAGCGGTTGGGCAGCAGGCGGTAGCGCTGCGGCTGTCCGGCGACAAGACCATGCTGTACAGGTGCAGGATACTGGGCACCCAGGACACGCTGTTCGACAACATCGGGAGGCACTACCTGTACAACTGCGACATCCAGGGCTCCATCGATTTCATTTTCGGGAACGCAAGGTCCCTGTACCAGGTACTGAAAGATTGTCCAGGATTCGATGTTGTACGTCCAAATAACCCAGTTTTAATTTTGACGACGTTAGGTAGGGATTAGTTGTTCACACCGCCTAATTCTGCTCCCCAAGCAGGCTACTATTTTTATGCTGATTTTGCCACCTTGCCATCTTCATGTCTCGCCTTCCATGGATCAGGATAATAATTCTTGGCAGTTGCAGTTGCACCGTTGAGTTGCTATCACAAATTTGACGATTCCGGCATCCACCAACCCCTGCAATTCCACCCCATTCTTGCAGCAAGCACGGGTTTGACACTTGGTTTCCTCACTTTTTATGTGTCTAACATGTAGGCTCTCTAGTCTCTAGTGAGTCACACGACTTGATTAGCACTTAGACACTAGGAGTACTAGATTAGGCAGCAACAGCTCGGTGGAATCCGGCAGCTAGGCGCTTAGCCCGCACAATGCCCCCAACGCTCTTGCACAAATCCGTGCTCAAACCTTCCGTGGCCACATTCTCCCCAAAACTGTCGCTGACTGAAAAAACTATCGAGTTGTCAATGAACGCGACGTTACATGGCATGCTCTACGTTTATCTTTTTATACAGTTGATGCTGAACTAAAACTGACGACATGCATGCAATGCACGCAGGGGTGCGCGCTGCACGCGGTGGCGACGAGCTACGGCGCGATCGCGGCATCGCAGCGCAGCTCGGCGTCGGAGGAGTCGGGGTTCTCGTTCGTGGGGTGCCGGCTCACCGGCTCCGGCATGCTCTACCTGGGCCGGGCGTGGGGTAAGTACGCCCGGGTGGTGTACTCCTTCTGCGACCTCAGCGGCATCGTCGTGCCCCAGGGCTGGAGCGACTGGGGCGACCGCTCCAGGACCAAGTACGCCATGGCCACACTCTCTCTTCTACTGAGCTACAGTACTTGCTGCAGTTGGTTGGTGAACCCACGTACTACGGGCGCCCGACTGATTGATGAAATCCATGGGAAAGTGACGCTTCTGGTGTGTGTGTGTGTGTGTTTGGGCAGGACGGTGCTGTTCGGGGAGTACAACTGCAAGGGGCCCGGGGCGAGCTCGCGGGAGCGGGTGCCGTGGTCGCGGGCGCTCACCTACGACGAGGCGCGCCCCTTCCTCGGCCGGGACTTCATCAACGGCGAGCAATGGCTCAGATTATAGACACTGTAACCTGGGAGGTCCAGTTCATTCAGATTGCTTCGTCTTCACTGCAGATAATGTAACTACTTGTAGCAGTAGCTAGTTGACATGTACTAGTACGACCATGTAACGTACCTGAGATTTGTTGGCCTTATGAAAAGAAATCGATTTTTAGTTGCTGTTGAGCAGAACAGGGCGTGTCAATTATGGTGGCGAAGGTGGCAAGGTTTGCATGGATGGAGGATCAGGGCATTTAGGCAAATGCATCATGCCCCATGGTCATGTCAGGTACATCAGACCTAACATAACGGAAAATGATGAGATCATGGCACCCACAAGAATTTTACTTCGGACTTCAGGATGCCATAAATAGGTTTTGCACAACTTGGGAGGGGAAATTCCACTCATTCTAAAACTACTTCTGAACAACATGGGCAGTTGCAGTTGATAGGACGGTCACCAGAACGAATCATGCCATTGAACTGCTAAAATCATTGCATGGCTTAAATGCAGACCAACAACAACCCACTCTTCGAGGACAAGAATGCTGTCGTCCTCAAACACACCGACAATTTATGCAACTGAAGATTAACTTGAAGCAAAAGACCAATCAGATCAAACCACTATACAGACAGCGAAGGGTAATGTTCAGTTTGCAATACGTGTATCTGGTGACAGATACGAGAGAACTAGGAGCAAAATACACAAACTAGAGAAGATATGTGTGTGGGATGTGAAGTCGACAAACTCTGCTATCAGCAAACCCAGTAAACCCCCTCCGCTGGGGGGGTTACATTTCCTTATCTATAGCTATCTACATCAAGTCCTATGAGGTTTGAGCTTCCCAAACTTCACGACTTGTTGACATCTACATCTACGCCTACTTCCCCGTCGCAGTCTTGTTCATCATCATCGTCGCCCCTAGGTCGCTTCCCTAATAATGGTTGCTTCTCATCCTCTGCAGAAGCAGAGGCCTTATCAGTCAAACTGAATACTTCATCCTTGCAGTGCTGTTCAGCATCATCATCCCTTGGCTGCTTCCGTGGCAATGTTTCCTTCTCATCCTCTACAGGAGTAGCTGCCTTATTAATCAAACTAAATACTTCATCCTTGCAGTGCTGTTCAACATCATCGTCCCTAGGTCGCTTTCCTAATATTGGTTGCTCCTCATCGTCTATAGAAGCAAAACCCTTATCAGTGAACACTTGCCCATCACAGTTCTGTTCCGCAGCATCGTCCCTAGGCCGCTTCCCTAATATAGTTTGCTTTTCATCCTCTACAGCTGCAGAAGCCGCATCGGTTAAACTAACCTCAGTTTGTGCATCAGCTACTGTTTCTTCCCCATTGCAGTCCTGTTCAGCATCATTGCACCTTGGCCGCTTACACAATATTGTTTGCTTTTCATCCTCCTCGATGGAATCAGAGGCCTTGTCATTCAAACTAACCTCAGTTTGCGTGTCAACTCCTGTCTGTTGTTCTCCACTGGAGTTCGCTTGCACGGGTGTGAGTTCTTGGTCAGACATTGAATTAGAGTCCAAACCACCAGTGGAAGTCACTTTATCAGGTTGCTTAGTTTGGATACCAACTGAAGATATTCTCGACAACACATCTAGCTTCCTTTCTATATGTATCCAGCGGCTCTTGACCCAATCTTTTGAAATTCTCGTGTCATTTAACTGGCATACACGAAAAAAGTTTTCACCTGCAAAAATAATATGTTTCAGCCTTTCTTTATGCTGCATCTTGCAAAATTAACTTGAAGAGAAAATACAAAAATCATACGGGCACATATAGTTGCTAATTTATTACATGGAGTACCACGGTAACAGTCTCCATCTAATGGATTGCTTCCACACATATGCAGGCAACTCTAGGAGACTATGACACAATATAGATGATGGTGAATCCTGGTGAATCATGACATGACTTTGGATTTGAATTTGCATACTGATCTGTACCTTAACTGAAGGAAAAGATTTGTTGAGCTAAATGCCATGGAGTGCCTCAAGTTTTATGGTTATCCAATGCAAAACAGTCAAGAGAAACACACCGTGTAAACCGCGTGACTCATTGAATGCCAGACAATTGATGTAGAATATAGCAAGACTCTAAACTGGAAGTTTACATACCACAGTGATGTATTCGAGATGACATTTTAGACATTAAAATGGTCTCCAATAAGTATATCAGACTCATACTTTTTGCATGTATATGTTAGTAAAATTTTCTGAAAATGTATACAATGAAAACATTTTTCATGCCGCAAAATCTAATAATATTATTTCCATCTTACAAATCGAACTATCCTTGTATATTTGCTAGTACCTAAAGCCAGACAAGTTTGACCGCAGACTTTCTAGGAAAAAAGTTATGTATTATCGAACGGTAGTACTACCTCCGTCCCAAAATACAAGGCACGCTATTTTTGTGTTGGTCTTTGATGCTCAACTTTGACCACTAATATATACTAAATTATATGGATTGAGAATGTATAAATGGTACCGCTGGATTCGCACTGCAAAATCCTTTCATTTCTTATATCAGTATACTAATTTAGTGGACATATTATAAGTATAAATTATGGTCAAAGTTATACGTCGTTGACCAGCGAAATTTAAGGGCACCTTATATTTTGGGATGGGGGGAGTATAAAACTTGCAACATATTCTTTCCAGGTTCCAACACAGTGGTATTTTTGCAAATCAGCAAAATTATTCCGGCAACATATATTCCCTATACTAAATGGATTTTTGAGGGATATAGTATGACACAATATATCCATAAACCACAGCATATTCCTACAACTGGGGGATCGAGCCTAGACGAAAACAGCACTTTGTACCTGAATTATCTAGATTTTATTCTCTTTAACTTGTGCATTGCAGAAACATTCGATCGAGACAGTTTTGCATTTCCTTGGCATTGAGGAAAAATGTGAAAACATAATTTCAGCAAGAAAAGGCACCTGGGAAATATATCTGCAGGCTATCAGATGAACCGGCATCTGTACTGACTACAATTCCTTCCCACCAGCCGCTAAATTGCCAGACATCAACAGCAGTTCCAGGTAAAAGAGTGGCGTCATCAACCAAGGTATTTTGTTGAGGACGTGGCCTAATTCTGAGCCGGCCTGGGCATCTCAGTCCAAGTTTATCAGGAAGAGCCAATGTAGATGCAGGTACATGCTCCTACGCAGCAGCATAAAAGAGGTTCAACTGATACCGCAAGAAAGAGCCTCATAGGCACTATCAAAATATAAGCTTATGCAGGAAAAAAAACAGAATAAATCACAATATTAGGGAAAATAAAAGGAGTAAGAAAATGCCAAGTATTATGATTTATTTTCCTTCAAACGCATAATCTAGCTTAAAGGTCATACTAAGATCAGTTAGTCGTACCTCCAATTTACCACAATCATCAGCATTTTGGAGATCATCATATTGAATCTTCAGTTTGTTATGACTAGTACATGGCTTCAGAACTGTACACCTGAACCAGCAGCCTACAATGCCACTGTCCTGAGACAAGACCTCTATCTTGTCGCCAACATTGTAGGTTGGTGTAGGCTGATTCTGGGGCCCTATAAACTTAACTGAGAGATGCTTTCCAGGAGATTGCTTATTACTGATCTTCTGATAAGATGGTATAGAGTCTGTTTGTGGGCCTCGGCAGATTTTGGTGCCCAGACATTTTGAGTATAGCCTCTCAAACTGCTTTGAAAACTTGGTCTTCCCAGGTGAGCATTGTTTGACTACCCTTATGATATCAGAATCATCCTTTTCTTGCTCAGGTGAAACTTTCAAGGACAAAACAGCAGCCTGACTAAAATATCCACGCATTGTTCTCAAGTCAAAATGCTTGAATTTATTTTTGCTGTACTGACGAAAGCAGAAACGCATCCCCACCAAAGAACAATTTGGCAATGCATCCAGACATTTTTCATAATGCTCGGGAGTTAAAACAGTTGCAATATCATCAACACACTCGACACTGATTACTTGAGAATAAGAAGTGATGAAAACTTCGCAAGGATGAGGAGCAGGAGGAGGTATAGCACAAGCAAATTCCTGGTTCTGGTGAAACCAACGCACTTTAACCTTCTTAAGTCCCTTCTTATCTTCATACATATCCTCCAAGTATGCAAGATAGCGATTTTCCTCCTCCGACATGACAAGTGCAAAAGAGTGGGTCTGCCAAATGAGACATCATATGCAATTAAAAAATGATCATCGGTAACTAATTGTATATACAGTCAATAACAAAACTTACGGATATTGTGGTTCCATTACGACAAAAGGCTTGATAGTGTTGAAGCTGCTTGCTACAGGTCCAGAACGGACCAGACCACATAATGTTTGAACTGCAGGTTGTCCCTAACAACATAATTGAAAAGATTATCAACATGTTCACAAAAGATGTAGGGCAACCATGTGCAAATGTACGAATGATTGCATACCAGATTGTGACACACAAAACTACCAGTTTCACTGTATCCATCTAACCCGACATCATTGCTTATACGAGGTCCAAAATTTGAAAAATCTGGAATGAACAACAAGCTGTCAGGTATTAATATCACTGAAGCACAATACAACATAAAATAATACAGGTATCGATCATACAAGTTTGATACATAATATGTTGAAAGGGAATGGCCTGACTGGTAGTCAAAACAAGATGTGTAAGAAACACAACCAGGAAAAGAATATTGGAGCTAATGTGAACAAGCTCAGAAGGTCCATCACCTTCCTATGGGATCACAATCCACCAAATGTAAAATAAATACAAAGAAGCAATTTTCTCAAATCGCAAACTGGCATACTTATTAAATATATGAGAATATATTGAGCTAGTAGATTGCTTTGTTTTGCCAAAACTGAGGGAGCCTATCACCAGAGTTGCTTACAGTTTGAAGACCAAGGATTACGAGTCGATGAGTTGCAACTTGTCGCTGGGGTACCGACAAGTAGACAAGACGCGCGACAAGTCACAACTTGTCGCGACTAGTCGAGGTTTTTGGTTGGAACACAAGTACCGACAGGTAGATAAGTCGCAAGACTTATCTTGACTTGTCGAGCAACAATTAATCCTTGTTGAAGACTTGAACTTTGCTTGAGTGTGGCTCAGTTTTCACCTCTGAAACTTGCCTGCATACTCCATGTTTTTTTAATTCAAAACTGTTCAGTTGAGTTGCTACTCTTATGTGATGGTGATCAAGAGATGATGAAGCCAGGTTGGAGTTGGTTAAAGCTCTCAGCTGTTGTCAGGTGTCCTTGGTGAAGTTAGCATTTGGTATTGTTAGTGGTTGTTAGTTGCTGAGCAGTGAGTTGTACTTTGTCAGGTTGCTTTGTGGCGTACTTCCTGTTCTCACTATAATTCATCTCTTGCAAACTGAAGTCCTTGTCATTTTAGAAGGTCACTTTGTCTATCTTTCTAATCAAAGTTAGACTGCAAAGAGATTCTCCCTAAACAAACTACGGCATGTTTTTTTTGCCCCAAAACCTGCTCTACCGAATTCTCGGTCATGACCACAATTTGTACCTTGTTTGGATGGTTGCCAAGCTTTTCAGCATGCCCTTGCCTCTTTGCCCACAGTAGTTCATTTTTCTTCCCAACATTGGCCAACTCATGAACAAGCAGAACCGTGACCAAAATCAAACATACCCTAGTGAACTAACCCAAAGGTCTATGCTTGTAATCTGCACTTTTTCGTTCCTGAAAGTGAGATTTGAACTAGATGAGTTTGTTACATTAAATCTTAGTGTTGCTTACAAATTATCCCAGTAGTGCTCTGATTATGCATATCACATATGCACATATTGACTACAAAATGTGTCTCGAACTTTCTTTGCTTCCACAATTTTGAATTTTGCACTACTCCAAAATGGTGTTAACTGCGGGTTTCTGAGAATCAACCCCATGACTTAATGATTTAGTGTCCAGTCTTGCAATCATGTAGGTATGGCTGTCCATGCATAATCAAGGGGTTCTTCGCTTTTGCCAACTGTAAAAGCAAGGAATGTACATGCCTACTTCTCCCCATTACCAGTTGTAAAATCACAATGGAAAAGACTCATAGGAATATTTGTGAAGTGCAAAAGAAACCATGTCATCACATATCACACGTTACCAATAACACCTCAAGTGCTCATCCAAATGTTTATGCTGATGAATGTTACAGTATTTCAGTTTACGATGAAGCTGGACCGAAGGACCTCAACTTGTCATACTTTGCCGTGTAGGTCTTTTAATTTGCATAACAGTCTGGCATGCCCCTTGAAGGTTTTAACATGCCTGATTGTGTCTCTACCGCAAAAGAAGCTTTTGTACTGACTACTGAGGACTGATTTAGTAAAACTATGTAGTCACTATAATTTCTACTCCCTCTGTTCGGAAAAGGATGTCACAAGAATGAACTATAGATAGACCATTTTTGTGACATCCTTTTCCGGACGGAGGGAGTAGAAAATATATTAGTGCCGAGGTATATTTATGGCTAAGTTTCTAGGTTCCAGAAACACTACACATCATAGCATGTTAACTTAAGGAAACAGCAACAGATGGCATGCTTAGTGTCAGCGGAATTCATGTACCGAATGTTACAAACAGAGAAGATGGTAGTTACTTGAGGTGAGGGTCTTGGCCGGAAGGAAGGACTCGAGCCAATCGACGACCTCGCGGCGCGACCGCCACTTGCGCGCGAACATCCCCTGCGCATCCGCAGCACCACCGGATCCCTGCGGCCCATGGAAGTCCTCTGAGACGACATAGAGCATGTGGCGCAGGCTCCGCTCCCTGCCCACGACAGCGAGGTGAGGCACGCCCGCGGCGTCCTCCAGGTAGTAATGCACGACGCGGCTGCCCTTCTCCTGCGAGAGGAACTCTTCAATCCACCTCACAAACTCCGGGCCGTCCTCCCTCGCCATCCTTGCAGCAGGACGCGCCCGCCCGGAGCAGTAAACAGAAGAAGGGGACAGGGGACGCGGGGGGCGTTCTCTCAGAGGCCTCGGAGAACGCAAGAATTGCACTCGGAGCTTCAGATTAACGAGGAAAGAAAAGTGGGGGTTGGGGAACGGCGGCCGGGGATTCCTAGCAATCCCCGGGGGAGGAGGATGCCTGGGGCTTCAAAGGGACTTGGGGGCAGTTCTCGCTGGCCAAATCGGCTTGAATCGGAAGGGGTTCAGGCTGACCAAGAAGCCTTCCATGGAACCAGGGGCAGCAGCAAGCGGGTTCCTGGGCTGGCTTGCCCCAGAGGAAAACCAGGAATTTTCAAAGAATTACTCCAAGAAAGATGGCGGCGGCGGCCGCGTTCTCGAAGAAACAGCAGCAGGGAGGCGGTCTGCGTGCAAGACTCCCACTGCCGAGAAGGCGGGGGCGGCGGAGGAGGAGCGAGCGGAGGTCGTGGAAGAAACTGGGGTGAGCACCGGGCTCACCCCACGCTCGGTGCGCCCCCGTCTTAAACGGCTGGAATCGCACGGGAAGCTCGAGTCCGCATCGCAGCGCGGCTCACCGCGGCGCAGGTGGCTCACCGCGGCGCACGTGGCGGGGGCGCACCGTGAGCCCGGTGCCCACCCCAGTTTTTTCCGAAAAGTGTCTGAGTTCTTCCTGGTCTTGTAAAACAAGGAAGAAACAAGGTAAAAAACAGCTGTGACATGACACGTGAGGCTGTGAGATGAGTTTCTTTTACCTTGTTTCTACCTGCCATATTTTATGGGTGTGACTAATTCTCAGTCTAATAAGAATCAGCTTAGTTCTCAGTATGTGATGTCACCAAATGTCAACCGTAACACATGTTGCAATTCATGTCTAGCACAAATCACAAAGAAAATCCAGCTCACTCGTTGCAACCGGAAAAAAACCAAGTTGCAGGAAAAAACCAGTTGCAACTTATGATACATGGATCACGATGTAAATTCACATGTTCAGAAGTTGGTTGAGATCTAGCTTAGTGCTCAGCTAGCTGAAAATTAGCAAAACCGATATTTTATCCACCACTTTTCTCGTCTTCACTTTCTCGACCCCAACTAGGGTTATTTGTCCATGTCTTCTTGCAGGATTTAATGCTATTTGTGGCCCTTTGAGAAATTTCAACGACATGTTTTTGTCATGTCGCGCCGAGCACTTTAGCATTTTTGGCAGCGTAGATATGCCAATTTGGTTGGCTATTTTATAAGAATTTTTAACATTTTTCTTAGAAAACAGCCAACCCAACTAAGGTGATTGTGCTATCCAAAAAAGCAAGTACGCTTGGCACGACATGGAATGTTCAGAAGTGATTGAAATTTTTTCAAATGACCAAAAGTGGTTAAAAGTCCACAAAATGTCATTTAGAAGAAAAATAAATAAATATCGACTGATGCATTCCGCCGCCGTACCAACTCTAATCATGACACCTTCTCAAACAGCCTTGAAGGTCCTTCTCTTTTCTAATTGATCTAAGGGCAACCGCAATGCGGGGACACAGGGAGAGACGGTTATGGCGGCGGCTGCATGTCCTTCTCACGTATACTTTGTCGATGGGCGGTTTGTTTTAGTCAGAGCCATGCCATCACTCATGGCATGTTGCTGGACACGAATGAGCGTGAGTGTCGTGCACGCGGTCGTCTCCGCACGTGATCCTTCTTCTCTTTTCCAAAAAAAGCATAATAGTAGATAAAGAAACAAAAAATGACAAAGGGTCAACCCGGTCGCAAGGCTCCCAACCAATCAAATATCGGTCGTCCATGCATGCCTCTTAGGTCTGAGGTGCCACACCGTGAAGGCACCACATACAATCCAAGAGAACCAATTGTGAAGGCAGAACCTCCCCATCCCGTCTTATAACACGCCTCCTCTACGGAATCACCCACAAACCCAAGCAAGGCAGGAACGCACCACCCGAAGAAACATTTTCGTCACCTTCGCAAAACCCATGGCATCCATGTCCTCCGCAAGCGCAAGGGTCGCCCTCCTCTCACCGTCCTCATGGCCCGACCTTGGTGAAAGTGCATGTGTTGCCCCATGCGTGGTTTTGGTAATTAATGACAATCCTTATGGACTAATATTTGTATTGAGTTATTCTTGTAGGTTTGTCCATTGGCATCGCTTGAACTCCATGTGTTGGATTCAAGGTTGTATGCCATCAAGATCATTGATTATGATGGACATATTTGATATGATCAAGAAGATGAAAAGATACAAAGTTGATCAAGACTAAGTGCAAAGAGTGGTTTCAAGTTGATCAACACACAAAGCTAAATGATATACCATGTGGGATCATGTGATCCAATGGTATGGTAAGAAATTGTCCATATAGCTTTGTGAACTAACCCATTATGTGTGTGTGGCATTCCTGTGTTGGGGTTAGGTATCTCTCCATGGGCTTGCAGCAAAAGGAAGATTTCTTATAGCTCATGGAGGATGACGTCAAGTGGTGATCGTCATCAAGGTTGTGATGTGCAAGTTCTAGATAGATATCATATGCTTGAAGCTTGCAACCCATTTGGAGATAATGGTCAAGTGAAGATGTTCCTAAGAGAGGCACTCCCATCTTGGTGCATGGGGGGGGGGGGGGGGCGTTATGCAGTCTTCACCAAGCAAAGCGCAATCAAGAAAGGTGGTCCACTTGAAGAGATCAAGATCGTCATCATCTAACTCAAGTGGAATGCGCAAGGCAAAGGTATGATCTTGATAGGGTTTCTATTTTACCGGTCTCGTGGTGTTAGTGGGAGACCGGGTTATAGGATAGATGGCGTACTATCAAGAGGGGCTCTCAAGTGAGTAACTTGATCGCATCTTTGTGGAGAGCTCAAACCTTTGCATATTTGGCATATCATCTTTCTTGGTTCTTATTTGGCTTTTATCCATGTGAGAATTTAGAGCTTGTGTTCATCTCCATACCAAGCTCTAGTTCATCAAAAACGGATTTCATTTGAATATCTTGTTGCGTTTTTGATGTTCGAGGTTTTACCGGTTTGTCTTTTCTAAGAGAGGTCAAACTCTCTACTTGTGGTTTCCTCCTCACATAATGGACTATGATGTGTATATGCATGATCTTGTAGAGCTTGTGATTATCTTCAGAGCAAGCCCAAGATCATAGAAAACGGAGTCCGGATGAAAAACTTGTTGCGTTTTCGTGTTGGTAATATAATCGGTTTATCCTTGAGGAAAGTTTCACACCTTCCCATGTGTGACAACTTAACTCTATTTATGGTTCTTAATATTTCCACTTTTTGTTGGAAAGCTCTTGTTGCTATCTTTCCAACAAAGTTGGTTTCATCTCATTTGGAGTTTTCTTGCAAATGTAAGAGGTCGAAGAAGGCGGTCACCTTTTTAGGGGACCTATTTAAGGGGCTGATACGTCTCAAACGTATCTATAATTTTTGATGTTCCATGCATATTTTATATCAATTGCTACATGTTTTATATACACTTTATATCATATTATGACATTTATTGGACTAACCTACTAATAGTTGCAAAAGTGCACAATGTTCTTGTTTTACACTTTGTTGTGTAGGAATTATCAAGAACACAAGAGGAAACCTTATTTGAGTGGAATTGGGACTTTCCAGAAATCTGTCTAAAAACCATTTTCGAAGATCGTCACGTTCGGGCCTGAAGACGACGTCAAATGGAAAAAGTCTAGTCGCGAACGTTGCAGAAAATTTTCTGACAATAAATCTGGACCTAAACTTCGGCCCATTTGGAGTCCGGATGCTCCAGATATGCCCGTTTTGCCGAAACCCTATAAGGGATGACGGAAATCCGTGAGACTTTATAAGGAAAGAAAACCTAACTCGTGGGGAGAGCCAAATACCACGAATTTTCTTCCTCCCAGGCAGCCGTCTTGGGGAGGAGAACCTCCTCCACATCATCATCATCACCAAGGGCAGCCGCCGCCCCCAAGGGCCACCGCCGCTCCTCGCCGCCGCGGGATGCCACCGCCCGCCGCCTCCACTCCGGGCTGCACCTCTTCATCAACCACTCCATCAAGCTCCTCATCATCATGACCATGTGTGAGTAGTCTCCCTCGGGGCTGAGGGCTCATGCCGGTAGCTATGTGGTTTATCTCTCTCTCCCATGATGTGATCTATATGTGATCATGAGCTTTGTAATCTAGTTGAATCCATAGATGTTACTCTTCATTATCTTATGAATATGATACTCAAGTGGTTTTATTAATGTAATCTCCGGAGTCACCTTAGTCCCATGGTGCGAAGTTGACAGTGTGCGCACCGTGTGTGACTCTTTGGATTAAAGATTATGCGAATACTTGCCATGAGTTGTTCTTGAGTTGGATGTCTCTATGAAATTGTGGCGTTTGTTTAGTACTATTTTGGGGCGCTCATAGTGACAGCGCGGGGTGCCCTAGAGGTGGAATACAGACTTGAGGCGTGCTTTTATAGCCCTACGCAGTGGATTGGTGTTCGTTATCCAACCGGAGGATAGTTCGGGGTAGCATAGTGAAGAGGCAGTATTTATGCATTCAATTATATTATTATTGTTGAGAGTGTCCACTAGTGAAAGTATGATCACTAGGCCTTGTTTCCAAGCATTGAAACACCATTTACAACCAGTTCTGCTACATGTTTGCTTGCTGCCATTTTTATTTCAGATTGCAATTACCACTTATAATCATCCATATCACTTGTATTTTAATATCTATTCGCCGAACTAGTGCACCTATACATCTGACAAGTGTATTAGGTGTGTTGGGTACACAAGAGACTTCTTATATCTTAATTGTAGGGTTGCTTGAGAGAGATATCTTTGACCTCTATCTCCCTGAGTTCGATAAATCTTGGGTTATTCACTTAAGGGAAACTTGCTTCTGTTCTACAAACCTCTGCACTTGGAGGCCCAACACTGTCTACAAGAATAGAATCGTGCGTAGACATCAAGCTATTTTCTGGCGCCGTTGTCGGGAGGTAAGGTAAAAGGTACTCACATCTTCCAGCTACTTAGCTATTTTCTAGCACTATTGCTGACGTGTGAGTGCTCGAAGGTATTTCCTTTAGATTCTGCAATTATATCTTTTTGTTTCTTGTTTTTATTTCACTAATTAGGCTTAATGGAAAAAAAATTAGAGAGCTCTATGAAATTTATCTTGAGTTAGGACATGATGCTTTTGATGAGAAAATTAAAAAACCTATGGAAAATTATTTGCGTGATGGTAGCAATGTTATATCTATGAATTCTATGAACACCATTATTGCTAATGCTATGCAAAGCTCTAAGCTTGGGGAGGTTGAGGTTTTTGAAAATCCTTTTGCTACAAATGATTATATATTTGAGACCTCTCCTCCTAGTGAAGTTTTTGAAAATCCTTTTGCTACTGAAGATTATAATGATTGTGATATTTTCAGTCCACCTACTATTGAGGATATAGTTTATGTTGATTATGATATGCCTCCTATATATGATGTTTACAATGATGAATATGATATTTTTAGTCCATCTACTATTGAGGATAAAATTCATTATGATTATTCTATGCCTCCAATTTATGATGATTACAATGATGAATGTGATACTTTTACTCTCCCTATTACTAATGAAACTGTTTATTCTTATGTGGAGAGTAATGATACTTTTATGCATGTGGATCATGATAAGAATGCTTTATGTGATAGCTATATTGTTGAGTTTATTCATGATGCCACTGAAAATTATTTTGAGAGAGGAAAATATGGGTATAGAAATCTTCATGTTACTAAATTTCTTCTCTTTATGATGAATGTTTTGAGCTTTCTCTTTATTTGCTTTTATTTGCTGGGTACTTTAAGATCTACTGGTCCTTATGAGAGAGGGAGACACGATTTCATATATCACAATAATATTAAGTCTCCTATCTTTATGTTGAAATTTTTGAAGTTACATTTGTTTTGCCTTCCTATGCTAGTCACTTTGTTCTTAATTGACTTGTTTTCTTACAAGGCTCCTTTGCATAGGAAGTGTGTTAGATTTAAACATGTTTTATATATGTTTCTTGATGCTCTCTTTTATGTTTCAACTCTCATCTTTATGTGAGCATCATAAAAATCACCATTATTTTTATTTCTGCAATTTTTCTTTTATTGAGTCAAGGAGGGTGTTTACTTCTGTAGCATCTCCTTTGTATCTTTACTTTATCGCATTGTTGTGCCAAGAGTAGTCTCTAATGATAAGATGATGCTAAATTTTGATTACTGCGTAGGAACAGATTTATGTTGTTCACCGTATTAATTCTCTAAAATCACCAGAATGTGAATTAAATATGAAACTTTTTGTGCGTAATCCTTATATGTGTATGCATCTTTTGTTAGTTCAAAGTTTTTCGATCTGAGCAACGTAAGTGCCTCGAAAAAATTCATCTTTACGGACTGTTCTGTTTTAGACAGATTCTGTCTTTTATTTTGCATTCTCTCTTTTACTAGTGTTAAGTGGAATTCTTTTTTGGGTGGAAGAGCTTCACATAAGGCTAGTGGCAGTAGCTAATGTTTAAAATAACGGTCATATTGCGTCCTTACAGAACATGTGAGTTTTTGATTGTGCACTAACCCTCTAATGAGATTTACTTTGAGTTTGGCATGACGGAAGTTTTCAAGGATCAAGAGAGAAGAGTGATATAATAGGATCAAGAAGAGTGAAGAGCTTAAGCTTGGGGATGCTCCCATGGATCTCCCCAGCATATTTCAAGAAGACTCAAGCGTCTAAGCTTGGAGATGCCCAAGGCATCCCCTTCTTCATCGGCAAAATTATCAGGTCATCTCTAGTGAATCTATATTTTAATTCTTTCACATCATATGTGTTGTTCTTAGAGCGTCTGTGTGCTTTTATTTTCAGTATGTTATTTTTATTTTGTGATCAACTTGATTGGATCCTAGCATTCTTGATTGGGAGAGAGACACGCTCCACTTTTTCATTTGAATACTCTTATTCTTCACTTATACTTGTTGAGTATTCCTGTCTAGCGCTGTTTAGCTTCTAACTCTTGGTTTTCATGTATCTCTTGTCAGAGCCATTAGTTCTTTTGTAGAAAGTACTCTCTTGCTTCACTTATATTTGTTTGGAGAGTTGCTTGGTTAATATGTTGGTACAGAAAATGTTGCATGTGGTAAATGGTATAATGGAAAAGACTTGCATAATCTTGTAGATCATTGAACTTTGATAACCTGATTCTTTGCAAACGTTTTGAGGTATTAAGTAGTAGATGGTAAAGCTTGCTGGTTAATTAAGTTAAAACCATTAGTGGATTGTTGTCTTTAAACTTGTACCGTACTACAAACTCTACTAAAATTGTTGAAGGTGTAGTTGGGCTTGATAGCTTTCCATGTCTAAAGGTAATTCGTAATAACTAGGTTGTGTGAAGGTCGAGGGATCTAACGGGTACTTGTGCCGCCGTGAACGGCCCTCCTTGGAGTAAAATGTTAACCATGCTCTTAATGTTGAACCTGCTAGTTGTTTGCAATAAGCTTGTGAGTTCTTTTTGACTAAGGTTAAGCTACGGTTTTTGGCACTTCCACCATCCAAATTTGCTAGCCTCTTCGGTACTGTGCATTGCCCTTTTCTCACAATGAGAGTTGGTGCATACTTCGACAGAACATCCAAAACCCTTGGGAGGACTTCCTCTTGTTCTCCTACACATAAGCCTATATATTTTCCTCAAAACAGCCACCATACCTACCTACCACGGCATTTCCATAGCTGTTCCGATATATATTGCCATGCAACTTCCATTTTACATTACATGACTTGTTGTCATTTATCATTTATATATTGCTTTGCATGATTCTATACAGCTGATGTGTGGTTTACCCATGTTATGCTAGATCATTGCACATCCTGCTACACTGGCAGAGGCACACAGTTTTATACATCATGTTTTGTTCATTATGAGTTATTTGTACCAAAAAGTTTGTCATCATATTAGAGTGTTGCCCCTGCTAGAAAAGAGCCATGGAGGCCATCGAAAAGAGAAACAGAAAAAGAAAAAAAAAGTAAAGAAAAGGGGGGCAACACTACTATCCTTTATCAAAGTTGTGATCATGTTTAGCATTTGCAGTATTCATAGTCATCATTTGTGCTCATGTTTAGCACCTATACTCCATGTGAGAGAGTTTTCATGTTTTACTAGTATAACTATGTGGGGAATTTACACTATAGAACTTGGGTTGTATATTCCAATGATGAGCTTCATCAAAAGTGCTCTAGGTCTTCGTGAGCAACCGAGTTGGATGCACCCCCACTAGTTCCCTTGAAGAGCTTTCATACACATAAGTGCTCAAGTGTCAACACAACGCACGAAGGGCGCTAGTTCAATTGCTTGAGTGGGCAACGGATTTGCACAAGTGTCAAACCCTCACACTCACTTTGGCGGTTCAAGCTTTGTCGCAACCTACAAGAAATGGTACTTGGCACCACTTGATTCTTTTTCTTTTCTTTTTTTGATTTTTGCTTTTTTACGATGATTCCTTCTACTTTTGCTAGTGCCAAGACCTCTACTCGATGCACACTCGCCAATACTTTGAGACACTCACTCGGAACCACACAAGTGCATTGCCCGCAATATAAACGAACTAGTCCGATAGGTCAAGGTGCGCAAAAGGAAGAAGGGCTCACAACGGAAACAATGACGGGGAAGAGTCTAGTCCTTGGCGGTGTCGTCGCTTGGCGTTGAAGAAGTTGCTGCGGAAGCTTGTCGATGTCGAAGACGTGTAGAACACACCAGCCAAGTACTCAAACAACAAAGAGGAATTGCCAAAACGAACCGAGGAAAGTATGAAAAATTTCAGAAAAATTGACCCTAGAAGTGGTCAGGGCGGTAGTACCGCCGGCCCGGGCGGTAGTACCGCTGGGCCCGAGTCTGCACGATTTTGACTCGATTTTGGGCGAATAAGAGCTCCAAAAAGTCCTCGAATCCGTGGGAAATTGGTAAAATTGAGGCTAAGGAACGCAAACAAAGGTGGAGGGGGTCCTAAAGCAACAGATCCATGGATCAAAACTACCAAAAACGCATCAAATCGACCAAATCGCTCGAATCCCAAAATGGCTATTTTTGGTGGAAATTTTCGAATTTCTCAAAAATAAAGAAAAAATTGATGGATTTGTGGGGAAACAAGATCAAATCCGTGGCAACCTAGAGTTCTGATACCATATGATGCGGTTTAGGCCCGATCTTCACGGATTTGAGATGGAGGAGACAAAGAACACGAAAAACACGAAGAACACAAAGAGGGGAAATCACACAAACACGAAGGATAACTAGCAAGAAGCACTTAGCAAGATTCAATTGGTAACAAATCCCCAAGGGCAGCCCCAATTCCCCTCTTCCAAGTACACCTTACTCTTAGGATTGTTTGTCCAATTGGTCAATCCAAACCAATCTAACCTATCCACTTCAAGAGGAAGGATTAGCAAGTAGCAAACTACAAGAGGAAGATCATCTCCACAAGCGGAGGCCTTGGTTCATCTCCACGAAGGGAGGCCTTGATTCATCTCCACGAAGGGAGGCCTTGGATCATCTCCAAAAGGAGGAAAGAGACACTTTGAGATGAAGGAGCCTTGCTCTAGTCTAATCTCAAATCATAGTCTAACCCTAGATCTAGATGGGGAGCCTCTATTTATAGTGTTGACTCCAAGGGGGTAGGTAGGGGAAGGTCACATGGGCCTCCAGCCCGAGTTGGATCCCGCAGCAGCGGTAGTACCGCTGGTGCGGGTCAGATCTTTAGCTGACTCGGCGCGGGCGGTAGTACAGCTCACCCGAGCGGTAGAACCGCTTGGTGGAGCGGTAGTACCGCTTGGCCGGGCGGTAGTGCCGCTCATGGTCGCAGACGGGGGTCCTGGACGGCAGTGCGGGCGGTAGTACCGCTGGATCCCTGGAGCGGTAGTACTGCTTGTCCAAGCGGTAGTACCGCACATTGGCTCTGACGGGGCTTTCTGGCGGAAGTGCGGGCGGTAGTACCGCCCTTTTCTGCTTCTTCCTTCTCTTCTTCTTCTTGACCGTCTTCTTGAGCCTTCTCTTGGCCACCTTCTGCATCATCTTGGGGCTTCTCTTGCTCATCTTCTCCACTCCATTGTGGGTCGTCATCAAGGTGGTTCCTGAGTATGCATAAAGTATCCGAATGAAGTAGCAACCCATTCAAAGAGGTGTCAAGGTCACACATAGATATGAGTGAATTCACCTTATCATGGAGAGCTTTGACCCTTGCTCTTGTCATTGGGCCACTTGGCGTGTCATGTGTAGGGCGCACTACATCAGATATCTTTGACCTCTATCTCCCTGAGTTCGATAAACCTTGGGTTATTCACTTAAGGGAAACTTGCTGTTGTTCTATAAACCTCTGCACTTGGAGGCCCAACACTGTCTACAAGAATAGAAGCGTGCGTAGACATCAGGGGCTTTCTTCCCCAATGGTTCCCTAATCCCTTTGAGCTCGTTTTTCCCTCTCTCTCCTCCATTGTTGTCATTTGGAAAAGCTTGCCTGATCATCATCATTTTTATGCATTATTCATAGCCCTAAAACCCCAAAAACCTCACTACATCAATATCCAGTGAAGCATTTATCTGCATTTTACAGTGATTTTCATCCATTTTGCAGATCAGTGTGCAAAGGCACACAATTCTCCTGAAGATGCAATTTCTGATGTTCAGAAGTGACCCAGGCCAATACACAAGTATGGCAGAGCTTTCTGCCTCTCGAAGTAGCCTCGCGAGGGCTGAGTGCCTCGCCGAGGTCTTTACTTGAAGCCTCACGAGAGCTGAGTGCCTCGCCGAGGTCTTTACTTGAAGCCTCGCAAGAGCTGAGTGCCTTGCTGTGGTCCTACTTGGAGCCTCGCGAGGGAAGTGTAGAGCCTCGCGAGGGAGGTGCAGACATGCGCCATGACTTGTGATAATCTTGATGATAGAGGTCTCTCGAGGGAAAAGTCCTCTCGAGGGAAAGGTCCTCCCGAGGCTTATCAGGCTGGTGCACCTGGTCCTTAGCAGAATCCTCAAGTGCTGAGCAGTCCAGCCTGTAGTACCCTGCCACTGGGCTGACAACTCAAGTTCTCCAATTTCCAAAGATGCAATGCACATGTGTGGCAGTACAAGGTCCCATGAGAAGATAATAAGCAATTCAAATGTCTTTGAACCATAAGAGAGGGAAAGAATCAACTTGGAGGTCAAGAAACCCCAAAAAGGCAAAAAGTGCAAAAGTGTGGAGACACCCCATGTGCAGGAAAGTAGAGGAAGCTTCACCACCTCTCCACCTCAGGTCACACCTCCACCACAGATGGAAAAAGTCCATAAAAGCCACCACCACACCACCACAACATCCATATCCATCCCATCTCATCTCCCATCCCATTCCCATCCATCCACCTCACTCCATCCCATCCACAGCCACCACCACACCATCCTCTCTGCCACTTTTCCACCTAACCCCAAGAACCCCAAGAACTCCTCAAGAACGGCAAGAAGAAGAACAAGATCAAGATGAACATGGACATCAGGAGAAGAAGCACAAGGCCATGGTGATCTGAAGCACAAGAACTGCAACTCTTCATCCACCCTTATCTACTCCTCTGCTTCCTCTGCTTCGACTAGTGCTCCAGTGAGCTTAGCCAAAGATTTCTCCCCATTCCTCTGTGTAATCTTGCGTTGAATTGAGTAGATCATCTATCTGTAAGTAGGGCTTGTGATATTTGGCAATTGCAGTGATTTGAGTGACACAATTCTCTGTCTTTTCTGAATATTTGCATGATCTACTTGCTGTGTGTCTTGATCTGTGTGTGTAAGGCAAGTCCCTGCATACTTTGTGTTATGATTCCATCCCTAGTCTCCCTTTGCTTGTTAACTCACTTTGATCTGGTCTGACAAACCAGAAAGGAGTGATCTTTGTGCTTAATTTTGCTTCTCTGCCTAAACCTGCTAAAACCCGTTGCTGGCAAGATAAGTCTCTGCCAGTGGATGAATTGATTCTTGTTCCCTGTCTAAACCTTGCTTGGATCCTTGCTAGGCTCTAGATTGACAACCCAGAGGCTACAAGTTAAATTCTGAATTTTAGTCCTTAAACCCTTCTGCAAAACCTTTACTTTTCTGTTTAGAACCTGAAAATTGAATTTGTCCTAGCTTCTGCCAACACTTAGAACCATCATAAAACTTGCTGATCCCTGTGGAGGCGATAACAAACACCCCCCCTGTAATTCTACCTTGATAAAAATTGGCGCCGTTGCCGGGGATTAGCTTATGTTGGGAATTTTGCAGTGCAGTAGACTAGGCTGTGTGTGAAATTGATGAACTTTATGCATGATCTGCATGTTTGAGATGCTTTATGTCCTGTTATCAGAATTGTTATTAGGGGATTTAGTTTACTAACCCTTGATAAAAATTCTTGTTTGTGACTGTGTGCAGAGGAAATCACGATCCCCTTTATGCAGTGTCTGAAATTGGTGAATGCAGTCTGAAGATTCACCTCTAGCTCCTTTTGGTTCAGAACCAGAAAGAACTTTTCTTGCAAGAAGGAGAGCAACATCAGTGTCCTCAGTAGAAGATCAAGAGGATAGGCAGTCAGTAATCAACATGGGTGACCAAAAGTTGAGAGATTTATGGATCCCCAAGGATCAGTTGGCCAATACAGATATTGTGATGCCTGCCATCCAGGCAAACAACTGGGAGATCAAGCCAGCATTAATCAATATGGTGCAGCATAATCCATTCAAGGGCAGTGCTTTGGAGAGCCCTCATGAGCATATCCGAAACTTTCTTGAGTATTGCAACACCTTGAAGCACAATGGAGTACCTCCAGAGGCAATAAGGATGCAGTTGTTTCCATTTTCTCTGTCTAGCCTTGCAAAGATGTGGTTCCATGCGTTGCCAACCCACTGCAGAGACACTTGGGAGCATTTGTTGCAAGCATTCTTTGAAAGGTACTTTCCTCCCACCAAGGCAGCTGAGTGCAGAGATAAGATCACAAGATTTGTGCAATATGAAGGTGAAATCTTGTATGATACCTGGCAGAGATATCAAGGATTGATTAGAATGTGTCCTAACCATGGACAAGAACAGTGGCTGATTTTACAAACCTTTTACAAGGGCCTGACAGAGCAGACTAGGTCTTTTGTTGATTCAGCAGCTGGTGGAGGTATCATGAACAAAACCCTTGATGAAGCCACATCATTGATAGAAAGTATGGCATCCCATAATTTTTCGTGGACCAATGAAAGGATAGTGCATCCTAACCAACAGTCAGCAATTCAGCTAAGTGGCCAGAATGCATTGGAGGTAAAGCTGGACAGCCTGACCAACCAACTGTCATAGTTCATGCAAGAGAAGAATAGCAAGACAATTGTGCCTGTGAATCAAGTATCATCTGCTTGTTTGATTTGTGGAAATGAAGGTCACTCACCTCAGGAGTGTTCCTTGTTTGTAAACCCTGGGAACCAAGTAGCTGAAGTGAAATATGCTCAGAATCAAGGTGCTTTTTCTCAGAGCTACAACCCTGCCTGGAGGAACCATCCCAACTTGTCCTACAAAAATACAAATCAACAGAGCTACCCTCAAGGAGCACAACAGAATTTTGCTACAACAAATCAGCAAAATTTCAGACCTCAAGGAAATATGCAGTATCATCAGTATCAACAGCAACAGCAACAACAACAACACAACAACAACAACAACAACAACAACAACAACAACAACAACCACAGCATCAACAGCAGCAAGCAAATCATCCAAATGCATCTAGCAGTCAGTCAGAAATCAGTGAAATGATGAGACTACAAAAGGAAATGTTCAGTGGTATGCAGGAAACTATGAAGATGCAATCAGATTTGTTCTTCAAAACAATGCAAACACTTACAGCTGGTATTTCTAATGCTTAAGTAGCTCAGCCAGTGAACAAGTTGCCTGCACAAGCTGAGAAAAATCCTAAGCAGTGTGGAGCAATTGAGACAGTAGAGGCAGTGACAACTAGAAGTGGAGTAAACACAGCTCCAGTGCTGAAAACACCACCAAAGATGACTTATGTTGCACCAGCTAGAAGAACAACAGTGCAGCAGCCTCTCGAAAGAGCCTCGCGAGGGCTGAGTGCCTCGCCGAGGTCTTACTTGATGCCTCGCGAGGGAGGTGCAGAGCCTCGCGAGGGAGTCACAGAAAACACTTTAGCTCCTGAAGAGGCAGTGGAACCAGCAGCTGAAGCTGAAAATGCAGAGAAATCAGTAGAAAAGGCAGAGGAATATGCTCCATCAACTGAAAAGCTAGATGCTACTCTAGTACAACAAGCTCCTGCCATTCAGAAGCCTATTGCTCAAAAGATCCCATTTCCAGAAAGACTAGAGAAAACTAAGGAAGAAAAGCAATATGCCAAATTCTTGGAGACTATGAAGGAAGTTCAGATTACTATCCCCATTCTTGATGCAGTGCTACACATCCCTCTCTATGCAAAATTCTTCAAGGACCTGATTACCAAGAAAAGAAGTCTAGAAGATCCAGAATTGTTGCTCTGACAGAGGAGTGCAGTGTTGTTATTCTGAATTAGATGCCCAAGAAGCTTGGTGATCCAGAGAGTTTCAGTATCCCTTGTGTAGTTGGAAAGAGAACATTTACAGCATTGTGTGATCTTGGATCATCAGTCAGTGTGCTACCACTAGCTGTCAGCCAAATTTTGCAGTTAGGAGCTCTGAAGCCTACCTCCATGACACTGCAATTAGCTGACAGAACTCTGAGGAAACCAGCTGGAATTCTTGAAGATCACTACACCACGGTAGAAACTTACCAACCAATCATTGTTTGGATTTATCTCCATGTGATGGGGGTGGAGCAGAGTAGAGAGAACCGCAAGCTGCACTCCTTCATCTTGGCGGGCATCTTTTGCTCTGAAAGGGGAGTGGCAACGCCATAGGAAGGTTCCAACAGTTTTTTTAGCGAGCCAAAGCACGATGAATGGCACATGAGTCGTGCACCACTTTGGCGGAAAAGGCCATTTCGCCTGCTCCAGATTGCCTTGCCTACCCGGCTCCATCAAAAAATGCACTACTACCAACTTACCGCCATTGTTTAATCTCCCTAGTTGGTGGCCTAATCCATCACGTTTGCCTCTATCTGGTGCCCACTGGTACGTACTAAAACAATGCGCAAAACTCAACCGAAGGCAGTAAGAAACAGTGATATTTCTAGAGCCAATGCAGCAAGAAACGTGAATCGTGTTCCCTGTTTTGTAGCCGCAAATATGGCGTGAGTTATGGTGTTGTTCGGGGCAAGGGCTTCATCTCGGTGGTCAACGGTAAAGTTGAAGTCGCTTGTTCGAGAAGGAGTGATGACGATGTCGCTTAATGACAACCTCGACGGTGGTTTTCTCAATTTGACGACGCTTGTACTCTATGTGGCTTGCCAGGTCTGTCAGGTGCCCAATATGGTCTTGTTTCATGACAAATTGGGCATTTGTATCGGGTTTAGATGGTTTCTCATTAATTAATCGGCCAACTATATTATTTTAATAAATAAAAATAGCAAATCTTTTACCCCTACCCGACTCTATCAAAAAATGCACTACCAACGTACCGCCATTGTTTAATCCCTCTAGTTGGTGACCTAATCCACGCCTCTATCTGTTGCCCACTGGTACGTACTAAAACAATGTACAAAACTCAACCAAATGCAGTAAGAAACAAATGTTTTTTTTTCTCTGTAATCCAACCGGATGTGCCGGTTGACAATAACAAAAGAAATTGGAAGATGAAGTTTCCACTAAAAAACAAAGTCTTTGCTTGGTATCTTCGTCGAGGGGTAATTTTTACTAAAGATAACCTTGCAAAACGCAATTGACATGAAAGTAAAAAGTGTGTCTTCTGTCATAACTTATTCTTCGAGTGTAAATTTTCTAATTCTGTATGGTCAATCATCCAGATAGATTCTACCTTATATCCACCAAGAAACATTGCTCGCATTTTTGGCAATTCACTGAATGGTGTGGATAATGGGACTAAATAACTTATTTAGGGTGGCAGCGCTTGCCATTATATAGTCGCTTTGCTTGTGTAAAAATGATAAGGTTTTTGATGATAAGAATTCATCTATTATGCATGTTATCTACATAGGTGCATCTACGCTCCGTTCTTGGTCACCATTGCAACTTATGGAGCATCACGACCTGTTTTCGAAGTTCTGTACAAGACTGGAGTATAATGGAGTATACAACGAGGTACTTTTTATTCCAACATGGATGACAACATAATTTGCGGATCGGTCGCTCCATCATCATAGGCGTTTTTATAATTTCTCATCGTGATATGTAATACACCATTTATTTATTTTTGTATTCTGAACTTGTGACGGCTGCGTGCATCCTAGTTATGTATAGACCGGGTGTAACGCTTAATTTTTTTAAATAATAAATCTCCCTTTATTCTATTTAAGAAAAAAAACAATTTTTTTCCGGAGCCAATTTGTGCAAGAAACTATGAAGCCTGTTCCATGTTCCGTAGCCGCAAAGTGAATTAATCCTAGCTGACATGGTGCTCGAGCGAGTCACCTCCATGAATTTACCGCCATTTGGCGCATCTTCAACCGTGGCCTGCAGTGCGTGGCACTTGCCGAGCGCAGTCGGCAGCGTCGCCGTGGCGGCAGGAGCGCCGGTGAGGTGTCAAAATCGGCGGCCGCCTGCCGCCATGCGTGGCCGTATGCGCGCATGCAAGCCTGTACCAGATGCCCCTCTCCTCCTCCCCAGGGCTAAACAACAAAACTCAGCGCACATCACCGGCATTGCATATTGATAAACATCACCTGCTCAAGCCACTCACACAACGCAAGTGGAGTAGTCAGTGAGTGAGTGCCATTATGAGTTTCTTGTATGTTTCCAGATGTCACTCTCCACATATAAACAAATTTCATTTCCCTGTATGTATGTATATGATTCTAGAAGTGACTGACGTCGTATAATGTGGTAGCCAGTCTGAATTGCTGCAGCAGGTGTAGAGCGGAGAGGCACAGCCCACCGACTGACGATATGCTCGATCGCACATGCGGCACAGCTAATCCGGGGTCGGGTCAAAAGGATTACGAGGACCGGTGGGGCCCGCCCGTCGGTGTGCCGCCAGCCAGGGTTGGTGCTGAATGCGCGAGACACCGTGTTTAAAACGCCGCACTCACCACCGGTCTTCTCATCGCATCGCTGTATCCATTTCTTCTTCTTCCCCCTCTTCACTCTTCAGAGCCCAGGCTGTTCCTGAGAAGGTGACCACGACGCCTCCGGCGGCGCCATTGATATGGCAGACAAGGTAACAATGCTCCCTGATCAACCATTCCTCCCTGATGCTTCTCGGTTTACCGCGTGTTCGTCAGTTCTTGGTGTGCTCTGGGTTTTGTTCAGTGGAAATGTTCATGTCTTGTCTGCCGAGTATATTTGAAGGCCGTCGATCTTCAGTAGTTTTGACTCCTGATCTGTGTTTTTCCTTTTGTATCAGCTCCTCTCCATTTCGGCAACTGACTAAATAAAAACTCAGTTCTTTTCCGAAACAAACTGTCATGGTCAATAGAGAAGGTTGTCAGTTAGAGATTGACAGTAGCTTTCATAGGCGCGCGACGTTTCGGCCTCAAGTTTCATAGGTCGTTGAAGTGCCGAGTACTCAAACCGGAAATTCTATGGGAAAGAAATGAAGTGCGTAGCAAGCAAATATCTCTGACGCCCTGACCATAACTCCTTTCCTTATTTTCCTTTCTGAAGTCACTCCTTTCCTTTTCACCAAACGCTTTCATGGGAAGATGAAGCCACGCGCGCGTTCTTCTCTTTCCCCGTTTTCTCACATAAGTCTTTCTGACCGAGACTGCGAAAGGTGATTGCTCCTAGTGTCACCTTCACATTTTCTTTCTCATTCCCAAATTAGTTCAAGATTACTAACTGGATTAGTGAATAAAAACGTTTTCCTTTGATCCTACAAGGAGAAACAACCCCCTTCATCCATATTCAATGTTAAGACAGTTCACAAGTCATACCAGTAGACAATTAACAAATAGTAGTTATTAAGTAACGCAGTGTCTCAAGAATCGGGTACAATTTTTTCCCTTCTATGGAGAGAATCAAGAACTTCCAACTATAATTCGAGCATGTGAGCGATGCCCTTCTGGAAGCAAGCTCACCTAGTATTCCTGTTAGGTACAGTTAACTCGGTATTAAGAACTGTCAAGTGCAAGTCTCACCCCTGGATCTGCTTTTAACAATAGTATCAACCTGCATTTACCTCCATTTAATCTCCCCTCGATGTCATCGCAGATCTCCACGGTTGTCCTCAAAGTTGACCTTGAATGCGAGCGATGCTACAGGAAGATCAGGAAGGTCCTTTGCAAGATCCAAGGTAGGCCTTAACTCCCATCACCAATCAGTCGATCACCAATTCAGAGAGTGAGTGGAGCTATAGCTAGCTCTGCCCACACTCTGTCTGTGTGCACACACTACTTGCGTCTCTCGTGGCAGAGGCCTGTAACCATTCCTGACAAGTGGGTCCAGTGCGTAAGATTTTACGCAGTGGTTGGGCCCACGTGTCGGGGAAGTTACAGTGAGTCAGTGAGGCAGTGACAACCTCGTTAGCAGAGTACTGCATCGCGGAGCCGTAAGAAAACTGACTGTACATTCATGGTTTCTGCAGACAAGATGAACATCAAGACGATCTCCTTCGACGAGAAGAGCAATGCAGTGACGGTGTCCGGGCCGTTCGACGCCGAGACAGTGTGTAGGAAGCTCTGCTCTAAGGCCGGCAAGGTCATCAGGGAGGTGCATGTCAAGGGCAAGGCGGAGTCCAAGGACGGCGGTGGCGGTGAAAAGCCGAAGGCTGCGAAGGACGCCGGTGAGGCAGAGAAGGACGGCGGTAAGGTGGAGAAGCCTAAAGACGCCGACGGAAAGCCGGATAAGATTAAAGACGCCGGTGGCAAGCCGGAGAAGGAGGCCAAGTCGGACAAGAAGGACGCCGCCGAGAAACCCAAGGACGCGGCGAAGCCGGAGAAGAAGGTGAAGTTCGAGGACGCGCCGCCGGCCACAGACGCGAAGCCAGGGAAGGCAATGCCGCCGTTGCCGGCCGGCATGACCAAGGCCGACCTCGGCCCTCTCCTCGAGAAGATGATGCAGGCCAAGCAGGGGCAGGGCGGGCCGCAGCCGCTGCCGCCGCGCGGCGAGCCAATGATGATGATGCCGCCACAGGCGGCAGCGCAGGGCGTGGCCGTGCCGTCCATCTGGCCAGCGCCGGGGCCCGTGTCATGCTACAGTTACGACCCTGCGGGGTACGGCCAGCCCTCGTACTACGGTCACGGTGGTGGTGGCACCGGATGCGGCGGGGGCTGCCAGTGCAACTCGTGCTATAGGCCGGCGCCGCCCGGAGGGTACTACGGCGTGCCGGTGCACGATCACCAAGGGTGGTACTACGGCAACAAGCAGCCGTACTACCAGCACCAGCAGCAGCCGTACTGCAGCGAGGACCCCAACGCCGGGTGCAGCGTCATGTGACAATCAGGCGATGCCGCCATGCCATGGCCCATGGACAGTCAGACAGGGCAATCAGTGTGTGCGGTCACTCTCACTCGCTCATGATCATGGCCCGTGTTAAAAAGAAAAAAAATCTCTTCTCCTCCTTTTCTTCTGTCGACGTCTCCTTGTTAATTTATGTCCATGCCGTTTTGTTTGTTTAGGAGTTGAGTTGTGCATGTGAACAGAAGAGCTGAGTTGTTATGTTCTTGGTGCCTAGCTTTGGTTTCTTTTCGTGGTTTGAATATACAAGTGTAGTTGTTAAGTACAATAGTATATTTAGATGGAACAGGTTGACTACTGTTAATTTTTGTATTGAAAATGCTATGATCATTACACTCGATCAAATCCATGTGACTGTAGTATACAAATATCTGGTCAGTTCTCACTCTCCACCTAAGCACTGAAAAATTTGTGTGGCATGTCCTGATCAATAATGAGCGATGTAAGCTAGTAAGTTCTGAAGAATTTCGATGGCATGTCCTGATCAATATGGCTATGCGTAAATGGGTGTTGTTTTTCAAGTTGTAAATAAATATTATTCTTTTCAAGATTGAAACAAATGCTTAAACAGCATGTCTCTTCAATGTGTTTTGGTTGGTCAGCTTTCTTTGTCTGCTGGATCATACGCCTAATCAAATTACTACTATATTTAAAGAGCGTCCGAATCCCGGCCTCTCCGCAGCTTGAGCACTGTTCATCTACAGTATTTTACTGTTCATCTACAGTACCAGGGTGGATCCCACATGCCATTCACACATCGCACCGTTATTTCGTGAAAACACCCCTCGCGCGCCATAAATTGTCCCGCGGTCCACACGTACACGAAGGGAAGGACCTGCAAGCAATTACGAAAAAATCTAAGGACTTTTATGCAAAAAAGCCGCCGAGCCCCCTCCCTCTCCTTCTCTCTCGCGACCGTCGCGTCGCCGACGGCGCCGCCACGCTCCGCCGCCGCCATGAGCCTCCCCGGACAGATCGACGCCGACGGTCGGCTTCGCCGTCGTCTGCTCCACCTCCTATCCGACGGACGGCTACCGTGGCGTCGCGCCGTCGCCGGAATCTCTGCCGCCGCAACCACCGTGCTCCGCCGCGTCCACGCGCCGCGCGGCCGCTCCGGCGACCTACAGGTGGCGGCGCCGCCCCTCCCTGGTAGCCCTCCTCCATCGCGTCCGGTGAGCGCACGGGAGCGTGCCCAAGCGCGGTGGCGCGCCGCCGGCGTCGGGGTCGCTGCAGCGGCGGAGCCCGCCCTGGTGACGTCATGCTGGCGTCGCGACGACCCGGGCTGGCCTGCTGGGCCGCTCGCGGGCTGGGCCAGCTCCTCTGCGGCCGGCCGGCCCTTTTCAGTTTTTTTTCCTTTTTTGTTTTCCCGAGAACTTTTACAATTTTTCAAACACAACTCGGAATTAATTCAGACAAAATTCAAAAAAAAAATTGGAAATCAGCATGGTTGTTCTACGGTATTTGGACAATTTTCGTAAACCACTAGATGCTACAAAATTATTTACTTTTAACATATCCATCAATATTTCAAAATGACCACCAGTTTAAATACTAACTATTTATTCGTAAATTTTGTTCCACAATTTCTGAACAGTTACCAAAAAATACTAAATGCTCTAAAATTAGTTACTACAAATGTATCCACCGAAATATTAAAATAGGCACAAATTTAAATACTAAATTTCAAATTTGGAAACTTCAACCATTTAAACGACCTCCAAGCCTGATCATTTTACAGATGTAAATAAAACCCGAAAATGCAAACATTTTCCAATTTGAACAAATTTCCGAATACGAACCCTTTCGACAGCCAATTTTTAAAATTACAACAATTTCCAATCCTAAAAACATACTTCAATACATCCGCTTTCAAATTTAAATTAATGCTTGAAATGGCTAATATTTGTACATAACCATAATATACTCCCTCCGAAATATAGTGAGAAACTAAAACATTATTGTAAAATTAAACCAGATTTGATCATTCCGATTTGGAAAACATATTTCGAAGATTCATCTGTACTGCTGTACAGCATTCAGACAATTTTCATAAACTGCTAGATGTTCAAAAATTAGTGACTTCCAATATATCCGTCAACATACCAAACTAATTACAAATTGAAACTTAAAAAAAAATCAATACATTTATTTTCACTAAAGGAAACGCCGGGTTCTTTTTTGTAAAAGTGTCCACACCACCTCCCTTCCTCCTCCTTCTCCGCGCAACGCGGGAGCCGCCGCGGCGCCGCCGACGCGCTCCACGACCGCAGCGCGCCTCCGCGTCCAGATCAACGCACAGGAGAGGCTTCGCCGTCCTCGCCTCCGCCTCCTCCCCCAGCGACGCGTGCCGGGCGCACAATTGATCTATTTACGAAAATTTTACGTTTTAATTGCACGAGTTGCGACAATATATAAATATTTTTCAACATTTCAACATACCAAATATTTCGACAAAGCCTAAATGCATTCCTTCTAAATAAATATATTCAAATTTACAAAATACTTATATACTGTATTTCTCCTGATTAAGTGGATTAATTAAATATCTATGTCAAGCTACAACACACACTTGAACATTTAAATTTGCTAGAAAAAATTGCAGTTACTCCGGACAACAAATTACGAAGAATTTTAACATTTCACGTCACAGCTTTCCGGATGGAGTCTACTTAATGATGGAATATAAAATTTGTTTATATTTCATTTGAACGAATCTTTTCTTATGGTCTACAAAAAATAAAAGAAATATGAAATATTCGGAGTTTTGTTTAAACAAAAGAAATAGATAAAAAAGAAAAAACTTTTTATGCAATGTTCCAAATTCTTAAACAAATGATAATGGAATCATTTTTTTACAACACTCCAATTGCTTCATATCTCACTTAATAATGGCGTCATTTATCTAAGAACTACATGTATTGTTCAACTTTACAATAACAAAATAGAAAACATGCTCTCAAGTTGCAATTTGTCCAACATTTATGCGAATATTCCGATATTCCATAAAATATATATAAAAAATGCTATAGAAAAAACCGTTATCTACATATATCAAAAATGTAGATATATTAATTCATCAAGAATTTTCTATTCAAACATACTCACCGAAAAAAAATACGAAGACATACCAACATAACAACACACAACAAATGCTAACATTACGTGCCACATTGCCGAAAATCAAATTCGAAAATTCCAAAAAAAAAATGCCTTACAAAAGACTCAGACATTTTGTCTTCATTTCAAACAATTTAAATCTGAACATTTCTCTTTTTTTAAATCCAAACCATCATCAAAATTTAACATCGAGGGCGCGGCGTGCGCCGCGCCAAATACCACTAGTAACAAATCAATCAGGGAGTCAGGCTCGTCACGGGAGAAAAGCTCCACTCATTATTGATCGGGACATGGGGACGCTGCCTCCCGGGAACAGGAAATCGTGAATTAGCTTAATCAACTCACAGCCTGGTACAGGCCACAAAGCAGAACGAGATCATAATCCTCTTCGGGGGAAAACATGGGGAGCTCTTAATCAGAAAAAGTATCATCATGGAAGCTGCTGGCTTGGCTTCTCTCTGTTTTGGAGGCGTAAAGCTGGACACTCTTATTCGAGATGAAAATGTCTTCCCTAGAAGCCCCTGCACGGCTACCTTCATCAGCTTCTAAAAGGTCTATTAGTCTAATCTACTCTGTCGCCAAGATTGTCATGAAAATGCTTGCCCCACTCACGGATGAGCTTGTCTCAAACGGCCAAAGTGCTTTCATCAAAAATGAAACATCCACGGTAATTTCCTCTACGTCAAGCACTTGGCAAGAAGGTTACACAAAAGCAAGATGCCATCCTTCTTTTTGAACTTGAACTTAACATCCGTAAGGCCTTCGACTCAATGTGTTGGGAGTTGGGACTATATTCTCGATCTCCTCCAACGTCGCGGGTCCCCAAGTCGCTTCCACATTTGGGTGGCCGCTATTTTGGCGTCCTGCTCGTCGAGGGTTCTTCTCACTCAGTGACCGGCCATCCTATTGTGCATGGTTGTGGTCTCCGCATGGGGACCCGTTTTCTTCGCTTATCTTTGACATAGGCATCGACCCTATCCAACAAATTCTCGACCTAGCTACTTCCCATGGATTGCTCCACAAGATTCGCGACCGTGGTACTCTTATGAGAACATTGCTTTATGGCGATGATGCGACGATTTTCATGGCCCCAATAAAGAGTGATATTCAAAATCTTGCCACCATCCTCTCTAGCTTCGGTGAGGTGACCGGGCTTTGCACAAACTTTCAGATGTATGCTTCCGATTCGTTGCGAGCATATCAAACATTGATGAGGTTCTTGAAGGCGTCCCGGCGGAACGGTCATCCTTTTAATGAAATGCCTTGAGGTCTCGCTTTCGGTTTGGAGCCTTTAGGTTTCAACAAGTTGAATATAAAATGGCAAACAAGATTCCGACGTGGAATTGAAAATATACAATATGGCGGGCTTATCCGCGCTTGTTAAATCCATCTTCACATCTCAAGCTATTATCATTTGACCCCTCTCATTGTTTTCCCGGAGTCAGCAACAATATGAGAAAAATGGAAAGAGCTTTTCTTTGGTCGGCCTCCGATAAGGTCTCGGGTGCCCAATGCAAGGTGAATTGGGAGATTCTGGGTAGCCCAAAGGATCTTGGGGGGCTTGGTATGCTTTGTATTGGTAAATTCTGGAGGGCTTATAAGTAGACTTATAAGTAGAGCTATGTATGATACTAGACAAAACAATAAAGGACTAGTTTCTGGAATTTTAATTTGTTTGTAGTTTTTAATTTTCAAGACTAAACAAAAATAAACTAAGCAAGACAAAAACAAAGTAAAGAGAATGGTGGCGTGTAACTCCCCTCACTGAAAGTTCCAAGTCCCCGGCAATGGCGTCAGAAAAAGGTCTTGATGCGACCTACACAGCCCATTGGGACCCCAAGAGGAACGTATGATGCAGCGTGTAGAAGTTTTTCCCTTGATTTCAAAACCAAGGTTTATCGAACCAGTAGGACTTGGAGAAGGATTCAACTAGGTGTCAATCTACTCTGGCGCTTGTAGATTAACGTGGACCTGCACACAACACAATCAAACTATTTTGGCACAAAAAAACAGGAAAGTTGTCAATCTCCCTTGGTTTACTGAATACAAAGGATTAAACTTATTGTGTGGAAGATAATATGAAAGAAAAAATAATCATCGAGCAAATTATGAATAAAAGTTATGGAAACGATTGTAAACAATATAGGAAAAATGGACCGAGGTTCACAGTTCACTAGTGGTGTCTCTCTAAAAGATATAACATGCTGGGTGAACAAATTACAGTTAGCCAATTGACAAATTATAGGCGCATAACAATGCTATCATGACATAATATAGTTCACTGTAATATTTAATTGGGCATTACGTCAAAATACATAGGCCGTTATACAACAACGTCTATGACTAATAATCCAGCCCGGGATCGCTATCCAACATGTCACCCGAAAGTATTAAGTTACAAGCAACATATAATTGCAATAAGCAAAGCACGTAATGTAAGCAATGATTACAACATAAATTAATAAACACCACTGTTTTACCCCTAGTAGCAACATCACATCCTTGGTTACAACATAAATTAATAAACTCGAGCTCAGACAAAGGAGACATGAACCTACTATCTAGCATAAATACCCTCTCTTGAGAATACAATAAAATACTTGGCCAAAGTAACTACTAGCATCGAAGAGCATGCAAGATCATAAATAAAACATATCATAGATAAATGAACAAAGATGATCACAATTCCACAATTCATCGGATCCCAGCAAACACAACATGTAGCATTACATAAAGATGATCTTGATCATGTTAGGCAGCTCACATGATCTAAACATGGAGACATAAAGAGGAGAGACAACCATCTAGCTACTGCCATGTGTTGGAGATATGCCCTAGAGACAATAATAATTTAGTTATTATTTATCTCCAAGTTTATTATTAATGTTTATGTCTTTATGCTATAACTGTATTGGGCACTTGAATAGCAAATACAACGTGTTCAAGAGGAAAACCTCCAATACAGGTGTAGAGATACGAACAAGTAAAAGTGTTCCTGGTTTTGTCTCTGAGACTAGCCTATCTTGTTGTTTGATGATCATGTTTTTCTGATCATGGACTATGTATAAGTCGCACAACTATAGGAGTTTATTATCGGAATGATAATAGTGCTGAACCGACCCACTGTATGATCTTGCTAAGAGACTAATCTTCAACGATAAAGGTAGCAATTGATCATATGTCTAGTTATCATTAGCTGTTTTCCTTTGCTATGAGAATATCTGGTGACCGCTTATTCGAAACTCATGTTTTGATTGTACCTAACGTCTGGCCGTAACTGGGGACCATAACGGTAGCTTTTGGGCGTGAACTAGAATAATGTATTGGAACAGAGATTATTCAAGAATGATACTTACTCCTCCAGACGATGGAGAGATACATCCTCTAGGCCATCTCAGTATTATTATTGTCACCCAATTGTCTGGCCAGACACAGCGTGATTTATCACGGGACAATATAAATACGGAATGAGAAAAGAGAATGATATTGGTACGAGAGTTATATGTGTTATGATCGAATGGTTTGATCACACTAGAGCACATTGTCTCAATCTCGAGATATCATTGGTATCGTGTACGTAAGGGGATTAGCGTAATGAGTAACACACAGGTTCTGTCGTTCACTCATGAACACATGGGAGCCAGTACGGCCGTCTAGGTCTCAATGATGATTATTGTCTGGTAAGTTCCCGGACATGTCTTTGTGTTCACTGAACCTTTCGGGTCACACACTTAAGCTGTGAGTCAATCTTTTATTGAGAGAATAGAGTTGTAGTCTTTGTGATAATGAGATAGTGTCGGAGTAGCTCCGATGTCACAGGAACTTGTTCCGGTGAAGTTTTGAATTAAAGAGAAGGTGGACATCTAATGTCCCGGGGTGATAGGAATGGTTTCTGTCACTAGCTATCGGATTTATTCCGAAGGTTTATATAAATGGGAAATATTATTCCGAGGGTTTTGTCGGCGGATACTGGGTATCCCGGATCATGTAAATATGTTTATATGATAAGTAATTAATTCCGGGAATATTCTGTAAAAGGAAATATTCAAGGAGGAATTAATTAGACAAAACAATTATTTATGTATTTAATTAATTGAATTGGAAAATATTAAATAAAAGATTTTATTTGGGGCCACCACCGGGGGGCTGCCAAGTGGGCCCATGGGGCCCACAAGGCAGCCGCACCCACATGTGGGGCGGGTGGGCCAACCCGAGTTGGGGGAGGGGGTACTCCCCCCCTGGCCGAAACTCTAGTGGGCTAGGCCCACTAGGTTGAGGCGGTTTGGGAGGAGGAGTCCCCCTCCAACTCCTAATCCGAATTGAGAAAATTTCTTATATGACACTCCCTTAAAACCATGTTCCTTATTTGACACCGGTAAATTTTTTCTTCCCTATATGACCTCACCCTAAAATTTCTTTCCCTATATGACACTCTAGTGCATTTTATTCATCAAAGAGCTGTGAAAAGACATTTTTACCCTTGGTGCATAATATGTTTAATATTTTGTACAGGACAATAACTTTTTGAGAGCTTCCAAGTACTACGGGGATTATTTCAGCCGTTTTTTTTAGCCTCTCCTGAGGATACAAGCTGTAGTATCTGTTCAGACTCACAGGTACGCACACCACACACACTCACACCACACGTACACGCCACCTATGTGTCTATACAAGATCTACAACCTAGATTCCTAATACGTCTTGAGAGTCTTCTGAAGTCCAACGCTTCGGGTCCGACGGGCACGTCGATCTCGCCTGTGGCACGTAAACGATGAGAGGTATCTGCGACTAAACACTGTTCAAAGAAGAGTGACTGCTACAGTATCTTTAGGTGAACAGTGTAGCAGTGGTGAGACGCCCCAGAAATTCGTCCGCAGGGATCGAACCTGGGCGGGCAGGCTGGTCACCGGCAGGCACTGCCACTGCGCTAGCACGCGCGTCTCTTTCAGCCGTTGATCTCACACTTTAATTATGAGTTATTAATTTAGATAAGAGATAATATCACCACGCACCGGCCCCCTCCGGTCTTCTAGCGTTGGTGCTGCGCCACGAGCAGCAACTAGCCGGCTCAGAAGGAGCATCGTGGGTTCAAAAAAATAGCTAGCAGCTGATCAATTGCTGCACAACACGTAAGCACGCAGAATCGAGTTGATTGCCAACGGCCCTCGTCGTGCCTTTTGCTTGATTGATTTCACGGTAGTACTCCGTACTTTACAGGGTATCTTACACGGGTATTTATACCCGGCAAGCGACGCAGCGCAAGAACTAATCTACGTATCAGTTCTTTTCGTATAAATGTCCCAAACAATGGATTTAATAATTCTTCCAAAAACAATTGATTTAATAACCTTTTTTCAATAACCCGATA
>CAMZMU010000052.1:63718002-64023006 GCA_947311845.1 Poa pratensis
AAAAAATAGGAAACAATTATTTTATTTCCTAAAATCATTAAATAACAGTGGTATAACCCTTATATGATGCAAATATGATTGGAATATGAGTGATATAGTGCAAAGTTCATGTATGCATTTCCCCAAGCTTAACCAATACTCGTCCTCGAGTATGAAGGTGATAAAACTAACATGGGCTTTGCAATATAGCACTAACAATGAATATCAAAGATGATTGCTACTGCTTCATAGAGTCAAATGATTCATTCTTCAAAGGAGTAGCAATATGCAAAATAGTTTATGAAGTGATATCAAGTATTCATGCAAGATGTTCAATGATATTCACAAAGTGTAACATAGAAGATAGTAATATGGACCACATGTATGCATAATGATAAGTAAGAACATCCTACATTGGTCATAGAGTGTAGATGAAAATCTGAATATAAAAGGTGGACACTTTGGAAAGATATATATGTGAGTAGAGGTAAAATGCATAAGTTTCATCTAACTTCCAAACTCTTCTACTTAAGTTAATGATTGCAATGTGGAATTCTTGGTGTCAAGCTCTCATTACACCTATCATAGCATCTTGAATGATTAAAGTTAATGTGAAAGCAAATATGAGTAGTGTGCTTGATAAAAAAGGTTAGGTGTCTCATGCCCCTTGTATACAAGTACCTACACCATGATTACTCAACTTAGGAAACAAGCAAGTTCAAGTTCTATCATTGTAAGTATAATAGTATCATCAAGAGCATCAACTGGGGTACCTCTTGTCCCAGGATATGGAACAAGCCCTATCAAAATGACAACACAAACAAACAAGATGACAACCTCAACACCCTTTTTATTTACCATTGAATAGCTTTTTATTATAAGGTGCATCATAGATGGTTCACCATAGCATGTAAGTAAATTTTCACCATGAATGATGCATGGCTTAGATTAGCGGCCCAGGCGTCTCTCTGACCATTTATACAAACTCATTGAAACTACTTCATTTCCACCTCATTTCACAGGATAGGCATCCATAAACAAAGTACAGATATCAACTAAATGAGATAGCATGTTGAAAGCTTTGCATGTGGCAGCACATATGGGCTAACTCCAACCTCGAATTTATCAAGCCACTAGCATCATATTATTAATCACAATGGGTCATGTTTATTTATGCAATAAAAATAAAGTTGTGCATCAAGTTCGTGAGAGCTATATAACCAACTTTTCCCATAACAATCAATAACATAAACATTTTCATTCAGAGGTAATAGGAAGATATATGGACTCACTGGAATAACTTTGGTTGAAGGTGTTGGAAACAAGTTTTACTTGTTGGAATTTTTGGGCTAGCAGAGGGAGAAAGTTGACCATCTAGATGCATGCATGAGTGTCCATAGAACTAACTAATCCATGTTAAACAAGTAAAATAACATTCAGCATCAAAACATGAATAAGTGATAGCTCTTGATAAAGCATTTGCAAATTATTACTCAAAACAAGCTCATGAATCATGCAACTATATGTATCATTAAAAATCAACTCAAACATCCCTTTTCCCAATATATAAAAGCATCCAACATATTTCCCATATTTCCAGTAGCTCTTTCACATATAAATGATAGTGTGGTGGTCTCACAAAATAACAATCAAACCAAAACAAACAAAAAACGCTCCAAGTTTATGCGATAAAGTGTTTCGATCGAAAAACAGAAGTTAGACGTGTGCAAACCGAGAGTGTGTAGGTCCAGTGGGGTTGTCTTCACATCCCCAAGCTTATGGTCTTCACCATCCTTGGATAACTCTTGGTGCATCTCCTCCAATCCTGTGAAAAAACTTCAAAACACCGTTTCTCCCATTTCTTTTCTGTGGGGTGCATTAGTAGTGATAAACAAATAGGTTTCTTGCTGCATATAATCCTTAAACAAAACATCATATGAATGTCCAGAAAGTATATATGTTGTATGCCTATCATAAACTCATTTGAATCAAAAAGATTCAAGATAAAAGTTCAAAACATGCATAAAACAAAATGGGACAGAATCTGTCCAGAAAAAGCAGCAACAAAACTATTTTTCTACCTACCAAACTTTGCCGAAAAATTCTGCAAACATTCATGCATACAGAGGATGAAAAGTTGCAACTACAGTTCAAATATGAGCTCATTCGGAGTTACATAATAAGACTTAAAAATCATACCGTGCACAGATTCGTGCAGGAATAAAATCTCCGAACGCTATAAGCAACTTTTCAAGACCAAAATGGGTAAAACTTGGCACTTTATTAAAACTCCAGAAACTAACTAAAAAAACTCTCTTGATACAGCAAGAGGACACAAAGAAAATCACACAAAAATAACCGGGTTGCCTCCCGCAAAGCGCTTTCTTTATAGCCATATAGCTAGGCTTCTTACTTGTTGTTTATTGAAGATGAAGCTCATGAGGGAGCTTGAACTTTGATGTTCCCTCTTCTCTTGGGAAGTGTTCCATGCACTTCTTGTGTGGGAACTGAAACTTCACGTTCCCCTCCTTTGAATCAATGATAGCACCTGTAGTACGAAGAAAAGGTCTTCCAAGAATAATAGGACTAGAGTTTTATTCCCCATGTCCATGATTAGAAAATCCACAGGCACAAAAGTCATATGTAACTCTACCATAAATCACTTACTTTCCTAAAGCATGTTTAATGGAATCATCAGCAAGTGCAAGTTCAATAGAGCATTTTTCAAGATTTTTCAATTCAAGTACTTCATATAGTTCTTTAGACAGACAGAGACACTAGATCCTAGATCAAGTATGCATGATGTGTCTCTTTTCCAATAGTTACTAGTACCTTGGAATCCATATCCCCAAGCTTAGGTGGTATCATGGCCTCTTGGTTGTACCTAGCAATTTTCTCTTTCAAGACATGATTAGCAATATAGGAACCAAAGCCAGCTTGATTAGTGTTGATGGAAGGATCACTTGCAAACTTTTGTAAGATAGAGATTAATTCATGCAAGCTACAATTTTCTAAGTCAAGCAAAGGATCCTTGACTTCACTAAGCATTTTAACTTCCTCAACTCTCTCTCTTTCATTACCCCAATAGATTCTTTAGCAACTCTTTCTTGCTCATGAATGTGTTCCCAAGACTTATTGATAACTTCTTGGCAATATTAATTGTTTCTCATTTTTTGGGCTGTAATGATACTCTTTAATGATGACTTCCTTAGCAAGCTGATCTACCCTTTCAAACAAAGCATCTTGTTTTTCAAACTTAGAGATAAATTCCTTATTAAGCTCTTTTGGTAGATATAAAAGATCTAATGGTGTTTTCCAAATCACTAGAAACATTACCACTAGAAGCATATTTATTTGACATATGGGGGTTTATTATAAGAGTTATAATTGTTGTTCCCATACCCATTGTTACCTAGTTCCTAATGAAGTTGACATCAATATTTTCAGAATTATTACCAACTAGTTCTTGCAAAGGAACATTTTCAACACTAGGTTTATTAAGCAAAGCAAGAATAGTATCCATTTAGATGACAAATCATTAGTTTCCTCAATAGAATTCACTTTTTAGTAGGATTGGGTGCCCTATCAGTATGCCATTGACTATAGTTTTGCAAAATGCTTTCCAATATATTTTTAGCTTCTACTATAGTCTTACTCATAAAAGCACCTCCAGCAGCAGAATCAAGTATGTTTCTAGACATGTAGTTTAAACCATTGTAGAAAGAGTGTAATATGGTCCATTCATTAACCCCATGTGAGGACAAGTTCAAGCATAAGTTTAATCCTATCCCAAGCCATAGCAACATGTTCATTTTCATTTTGCCTAAAAGAAAGGATGTTGTTTCTATTTTGCAAAATTTTAACAGGAGGATAGTATTTCTTAATAAAAGCTTCTTTAAGATCATCCCATGAATTAATACTACCGGATGGCAATGAATGCAACCATTCTTTAGCTTTCCCTCTAAGTGAAAAAGGAAATAGCTTCAATTTTAGGATATCACTTTCACATTCTTAAACTTTTGCATGTCACATATTTCAACAAAATCATGAAGATGCATAGAGGCATCCTCCATAGCACTACCACCAAATTGTTCCCTAGTTATCAAGTTCAACAAACTAGGACTTACTTCATAGCTATCAGCTTTAATCTCAGGTGTGGCAATAGCTTTAGAATGAATTGATCATTAGGAGTGTTTGTGTAGTCACACAATTTAGTTCTTTCTCCCATTTTAGCAAGTTTTTTTTGTATTTTTTTTTTTTATATGCAAAACTGAAAATAAAATGTCTCACAAATGCAAACTGAATTACAAATGCAAGACAATGCAAGACAATGACAAAACAAATAATTTTGCTTTGAAGGTAAAGATGGATAAGATGATGCTCACGTAGGTGCAACCTCCCCAAGCTTAGGTGTTAGCACAAGTTGGTGATGAAGTTGACTTTGTTGTGATCTCCTTGGATAAACCTTCGCAGCTATGATTCCCCGGCAACGGCGCCAGAAAACAGTCTTGATGGCCCTTGAAGAGGTTGATCTACGCGCACGCCAGAAAACAAGCTTGATGCAGTCTTGATCTCCGGTGCGTAGTTACCTGCGTCAAAAGTAAATGGGTTAGGTTGAGACTCCAAGTGCAGAGTGTGTAGTAAGTGGAAGACGTGTTTTACCACGAGGGTGACTCGAGGGTTTAATATCGAACTCTCGGGGAATCAGTAGTGAAAATTTATCTCCTTATCCTTCTTTTGGTCACTACAAAACAAATTAATTGTTTTGGTCCTCAACCTCACCTGTGGTTGTCAAGCACAAGGTGTATGAATGATATCAAGATAATATGCAATGCAAACAAGAAATAAATATGCAATGGTGGTGATGAATGTGCAAGGATGATGATAACAATGATAAATGATATTTTTGGTTTTTTTATGATGAATGCAAGATGGAAAAGTGTTTTTGTATTTTCGGATTTAATAATGCAGAAAATGGAAAAGTGGTAAAAGTGGTTGGAAAGGTGTTTCTTATGATTAAAAATGGACCGGGGTTCATGGTTTCACAAATGCACTCTCTCTTTTAATGGTGTGGCAGACAATGGACACATAGAGTTGACATATGAGATTGCAACACAAAGTTTGATATCAAGTTACTAATTATATGGGCATCACGTCCTAACATAGAGATCTTTTGGTTATTAATCTCACTTATACTCCACCAAGATGCGAACTAAATCATAACACCTTAGCAATTAAGATAATCAGAGTATAGCTTTAAGTATCATGACATGAAGTGAAAATAAGAACATGCTAGATCTAGTCACAGGAAGAAGCTTGGTCACCCTCAACCCTTGTAGCATGGTATTTTTGTTTATCCCTAGTGAGGCAACAAAGTAAGGTAAACACCCAAGTGGATCGCGATATTTCAGTTGTCAACTTACCGCACTCACCACCCCCGTTACTCCAACTAATGCACACATCACCCCACACACGCCCTCATAAACATGCTTGATCATAAAAGTAGATAAGAACGGGGTACATAATATGCATCTATATTGATAACTGAAACAAACATTTGCAATCTCAACATATATTAACTCACAAAAAGATCCACCACATAGGAATTACATATATGACCGTAATCATGTTCAGCAGCTCATACGGTACTAATTAGTGAAGCTCAAAGAGAGGAGAGATACATAAGTTACTTCCACAAACCCATAGTCCAGAGGTGGACTACTCCCTCTTCATGGTGGAGATGGTGGAGATGTCGATGGAGAAGATGGAGACCACGCCGGCAGCGCCCCGCCGGAGTTTTCCCCCGCCAATCTGCAGATCCAGATCTTCGTTTTCGTGTTTCTATGATATGGCGGCGCTTGTTTTCGAGAACGCCGTGTGACTTCTTTTATAGGCGTTTTTAGGTCAAAACGAAGGCGGTGGAGAAAAGATCGATGGCTGCAGGGCCTCGAGGGCCGAGATGGTGGGCCCCACACGGCCAGGTACAGTGGCCGCGTGGGTCACCCCCTTTTGGCCCTCTGGCCTCCGTTTGCTTGATTCCTTCGCTCCTACGTCTTCCTCCTTCCAAAATAATGACGCCTGTATTTTTCCAGAATTTTATGACGTCGTTTAGGTCCCTGAAACATAAAAGGAAAGAAATAGGGTTTTCTGCCTGCGCAGGTTAATTCCATAAAAATAGGAAACAATTATTTTATTTCCTAAAATCATTAAATAACAGTGGTATAACCCTTATATGATGCAAATATGATTGGAATATGAGTGATATAGTGCAAAGTTCATGTATGCATTTTACATGCATCAACATCCCCAAGCTTAAACAATACTCGTCCTCGAGTATGAATGTGATAAAACTAACATGGGCTTTGCAATATAACACTAACAATGAATATCAAAGATGATTGCTACTGCTTCATAGAGTCAAATGATTCATTCTTCAAAGGAGTAGCAATATGCAAAATAGTTTATGAAGTGATATCAAGTATTCAATGCAACGATGTTCAATGATAGTTTACATAGTGTAACATAGAAGATAGTAATATGGACCACATGTATGCATAATGATAAGTAAGAACATCCTACATTGGTCATAGAGTGTAGATGAAAATCTGAATATAAAAGGTGGACACTTTGGAAAGATATATATGTGAGTAGAGGTAAAGCATGCATAAGTTTCATCTATCTTCCAAACTCTTCTACTTAAGTTAGTGATTGCAATGTGGAATTCTTGGTGTCAAGCTCTCATTACCCTATCATAGCATCTTGAATGATTAAAGTTTAATATGAAATCAAATATGAGTAGTGTGCTTGATAAAGTAAAGGTTAGGTGTCTCATGCCCCTTGAATACAAGTACCTACACCATGATTACTCAACTTAGGAAAAAAGCAAGTTCAAGTTATATATCATTGTAAGTAATAATAGTATCATCAAGAACGTCAACTGGGGTACCTCTTGTCCCAGGATATGGAACAAGCCCATATCAAAATGACAAGACAAACAAACAAGATGAACAACCTCAACACCATTTTTATTTACCATTGGAAATGCTTTTTTATTATAAGATGCATCACAGACGGTTCACCATAGCATGTAAGTAAATTTCCACCATGAATGATGCATGGCTTAGATTAGTGGCCCAGGCATCTCTCTAACCATTTATACAAACTCATTTAAACTACTTCATTTCCACCTCATTTCACCATGATAGGCATCCATAAACAAAAGTACATGATATCAACTAAATGAGATGAGCATGTTGAAAGCTTTGCATGTGACAGCACATATGGGCTAACTCCCAACCTCGGACATTTATCAAACCACTAGCATCATAATCTTAATCACAATGGGTCATGTTTTATTTATGCAATAAAAATAAATTGTGCATCAAGTTCGTGAGAGCTATATAACCAACTTTTCCCATAACAATCAATAACATAAATATTTTCATTCAGAGGTATAGATAACACAAATATCACGATAAACATACTCAGAATAGCATAAAGCCAGATTCCTTGGCCATGTGGGCCACCCTCTTTTGGGCCTCGGGCCTCCGCTTGTTTGCTTCCTTCGCTCCCAAGTCTTCTTCCTTGCAAAAACTGATGCTCGTAAATTTCCAGGTCATTTGGACGTCGTTTGGGTCCCTGAAACATCAAAATATAGAAAATAGGGTTTTCGGCCTGTGCCGGGTTAATTCCATAAAAATAGGAAAATTATGAAATATTCCAAAAATCATGATAAAACATTGATATAACCCTTATATGATGCAAATATGATTGGAATACAAGTAATATAGTGCAAAGTTCATGTATGCATTTTACATGCATCACCGCCAGATCCAAGATCTTAGATTTTCACCCTGGACAAAGTTTGAACTCTCAAAAAAAAGTCTTCAACAAGACCACTGATAGGCACAACCAATAAAGGTCGGACCTTAGGTTTTCACCCACGACACACGAAGAGCGCCACCAAACTTGAATTCCTCCGGTGCTGCCGTCCCCACTTGCCAAGGCTGCTCCTGCAAGTCATCAAACACCAAGCTCACAGAGGCCATGTCCGAATTGGATCCGAACACCGGCTCCCGCGAAGCAAAGTCTTCATCGTCTCCGCCAACTCCGATCCTCAAATCTCAGCCACCATGAGCTTCTCCACCACTGTGTACAACATGGAAATCGAGATATCGATATGTCCCATGGTTCCAACAGCGAGCGGAGCTTCAGGCCGCACCCTCATAAAAGCTAATATGGGCGAGCATGACCGAATTCTTTATATCCAGATACCCGGGGGCTTAGAGCATCTCCACCGGGGGCCTCTAAAGGACCCCCCAAAGGCCCTTTGGGGCCCGGACACTAAAAAACGTGTGGGGACCCCGGACTAGCTGTCCGAAATACCCGATTATGCTTAACACAACGATCCCGTGATCAGTATGTCGTTGCACATATCCGAATTGGATACCAAAGTTTACATCCATTACAGTACCGAATTAAAAGTCTTACATAAATGGTCATTTAGACCAAGTTCTTACATAGGTGTCTTCAAGGGCCAAACCAAAATATCAGCGGAAGCTACGGAGTGGTAGACATCATTCTAACGACGACGACCCGACAGGCAGCTGACTTGTGGAGATCCTTAGTTCGCATAGAAGTCACCATACTCCTGCTCGGTGTAGTGCTCCTCCTCGTAGTCTGGCTAGGACAATAGCCAGGGACGAAACCAATATGAGTACATTTGAATGTACTCGCAAACTACCCCAACATGAGTATGCACTAGTTTTAATTTAATTTCAAACTTTTATTTAAAACATCTCTATATCTTTATTGAAAAAAATAAGAAGAGTTTTGTAACCATCTTTGAATAAATTCATCATTTTATCTGTTTCTCCAAAACTCCTCCTTTTCCAACCATAGTTCACCATGGTTCCCTTTTTCCATCAACAACCTCATACCGATCCGTAGGTATAGGTACACCATTCCATTTTTTTTTTAAACTCAACTCTTTTCAAAACTTGCACAAAGGTCAGAGTAGGGCCTCCCAACTGTCCATATCCGAGGACTCGGCTATTCGAATAGTTTTTAACCCTCTGCAGAGGTAGAACGCTTTTATCCCACATCCATCCGGTAACTCATCGTGTCAGCCACGTCCCGCCATACAAGGTGTATGCGAAGTTGAGCCACCGGCCATAGCCTCTCCTTTGCTCATGCTAGTGTAGGATCCTACCCATATGATAATTCCCATCGACACTCAGTCAGGTCCCCGTCGGCAACCCTAAGTGTGAGGACTCATATGTTTTTCCCGCGACCACATTTATGAAGTCTTCAATCCTCCTCCTTATCTTTCCATAGAGTTTGAGCGAGGACCCAGGTCAGGGGAGTTCACTAACCATCCCCTCATGCATAACGGAGTCATCTCCGTTGATGAGGTATCCCATACTAATAAGAGCAAATTATATGACTAAGCCCTTTCCCATATGTGGTGAATGTGGTCGCACAGAGTATCGGCTGGTTGACGAAAGTACAAAGACACACTGTGCATTTTTCCCAAATAACTCAATTATCCACTTCTTCAGTTCATTACCGACATCTCGGTAGTTCACCTCAACACAAGTATTTCCAAAGGAGTTTTGAATAAACAACATTGTTTTCCATCCTAAAGTTTTATATAACTACTACATAGGGTGGCAAAATAATATCCATATATTTTTCGAAAAGGTTTTGTAAACCATTGCCTTAAGAGTAATCATTTGATCAAAGTAGATGCATATATATTTAGGTGCAAGCTCAGAGAGTAGCTTGCCTTGCTCGGCAAAGTGGACTTGGTCTTGCTCTTCAGGTTCAACAAATTCCCCCTCCTCGATAAATCCGGCAACGTTCTTGTCTAATTAATAAGCAAACAAATACAACCAATCACTAAACTACTCAAGCAATCATTTCAACATAACAATCATAAACACCACAAATAGCTACTGCACACATCAAACAAGACAATTTGGTTTCAAAATAGTTGAATTAAACATTATTTGTTTATGTCCAAATTATGGCAGCAACTTGTTAAACATGTTTAATTGCACAACTTGAGTTCTGTTTGTCACAAAAATACAAACTAAATTTCTATGGAAAGATACTGATGTGTAGAAGACAACCCCATTTGATTGGGAGTCATTGGAGTTACTAACTCTATACACAAAGGTTTTAGTCCAGTAGCTTAATAATCAAGTTTTGGCTACCAAATAAGTTCTGTTGCTCGTAAAATTAAATCCTTTTAGAGGCAACTAAATATGACTAAATGTGATCCAAAAAAATTGGTCCTAACTCATTTGGGTCAACCATTAGTCATAATTAAATGTTTGAGTGCAGAAGGGTGTTTAAATTCTACTTTAAACTAAACAAATCCTACTGCACAAATAATTCTACCAAAATTAGGGAAGCTAATACATGGTAGTACTAAGCTAACAAAATTGGTTTGGAATTATTTGGATTAACAGAGTATCAGAAACAAACAAGTTTAGAATTTAAACCTTCTGTAGTATTTTTAATAACACTTTTTTCTATTTAATTAAATGACATGAATCCAATTGGGTTAGTTAAACATTTTTATAAGCTTTCCAGAACAATTGAGTTTGATTTATTTGGATTCCTAAATCTCGAGATATTGAATTTCAAAGTTGGATCCAGTACTGTCTTGACAGAGAAGTTTGAATTTGAATTTAATTGATTTCTGGATAATGTTGAAAGCTATGACAGGGGGACCTACATGTCAGTGACACAGTGTGCGGTTGGAAATTAATAAAATCCTAACGAGCGGGGCCTGCCCGTCAGTCTCTCTCTCTCTCTCTCTCATTTAACCGAAGCGGTACGCGCCCGTTGGATCGAGATCCAACGGTCCACGATCAAAAGCATCGGCGGCGCTGCCGCGCCGGCGACGGCGAGGTGGAAGGATCTCTCACCTAGGGGGCTCGGGAGGTCGCAGATGATGCAGATCGACGGTGGTGGCGTTGTGGGAAGCTTCTGGCCGAGTTACACTTGCTGGGGTGGGCTGGTTCGTCGGCGGCGCGCTCTCGCTCTTCCACGGCCACGGCAGCAACTCCGGCGAGGTCCAACGGTCGCGTCTGGGCACTAATCAAAGGGGAAAAGGGATGGGGTGAGTGCGGGGAGAGAGAGCAACACGGTGCAGGGGTTTGGGAATGAAATGGGGCAGCCCAATGGCGTGGCCACTGTCGCCTTCTACCTCGGACACGACGAGGTCGACGCGGCAGTGAGCACGCCCTCCTGGCGGGGCACATAGGGGAGTGGAGTGGTGGTGGTGCGGTGTGGTGTCTGTGGCGAGGCTCGGGGTGGTTAAATAGGGCAGGGGCGGCGTATCGTGGACGGAGCGCGTGGACAGCGTCCATGGCGCCTCCGGCGGAGATTTTCCCGATTCATTGGCGACGCGTGCGAGCAGCGCATGGATGAGAGGTCTGGGGGGTCCGGGAGTGAGCTGGGAGCAGCTGTGGCGACGGGTGCGTGTTGGCATGCAGCGGGTGGGGCGAATTTGACCGGCACCATCCGTTCTCTCCACGGCGAGCAACGGGGGACAGCGGCCGCGTCGGGGCGAGAGAGGCTCGAGTGCCCGCAGAGGCTGCAGAAGCAACGACCGTGGACGAACGCGAGCAAGGGGGGGCTGGGGGGCTGGGAGTGGCGACGACGGCCATGGCGACACGGCGACGGTGACGGGGAGCTAGGGGTAGGAGACGACGCCATCTTCGCAGAACGCCCCCTAGACTTTCTTTTCCATTTACAACTAGGTCCTTTTCTGTTTCTTTTTCTTCTTTTCAATTCCAGCAGCAGTTTCTGGATTTTATTTGGGACACTTAAACAATTTATAAAAATTTGGCAAAATTTGTGGGGCCTTCCCATAGTGTGCAGAAGCTCCACAAAAATTGGCTTTGCAAAATAAAATGTTTTGAAACATATTCTTTATAGTGTTTCAATTATGGTATTTTAATTTATTTCTACTTTGTTTACTTTTGAATTTTTAAAACTAGTTTGAAAATAGTATTTGAGAGAGATAAGTAGTAAGGCTGAGATGGGAGGGTTTGCACTACCACTCCACTGAATTTTGTTGGAAACAAATGAGGTCCTCACTTGGAGAATTTGTGTGGCACTTGCCACATTTATTTTTCTTGTTTTGCTTTTACTTTATTCCTCTCCTTTTCTTCATGTTTATCTTTATGGCAAACAACACATGCTAGCAAGAAATAAACCACACAAGCAACAATATGTGATCAACACATATAATTTAGCAAAAGTTTTTGTTGGTTCTCATTTTTGGAATTCATAATACTTGTTAATAATTTTGGGATGTTACAATCCTTCCCTCCTTACCACGGAATGTCATGTGGTGGGCCTTGGAGAAACACAAAGTCCCAACAAAGTACATTACCCTCATTAAGGATATGTATGATAATGTTGTGAAAAGTGTTCGAACAAGTGATGGCGACACCGATGACTTTCCAATTAAAATAGGACTGCACCAGGGGTCAGCTTTGAGCCCTTATCTCTTTACTTTGGTGATGGATGAGGTCACATGGGATATACAAGGAGATATCCCATGGTGTATGCTCTTTGCGGATGATGTGGTGCTAATTGACGATAGTCGGGCGGGGGTTAATAGAAAGTTAGAGCTGTGGAGGCGGACTCTAGAATCGAAAGGTTTTAGGCTTAGTAGAACCAAAACTGAGTACATGAGGTGCAGTTTCAGTACTACTAGTTACGAGGAGGAAGATGTTAGGCTTGATGGACAGGTGGTACCTGAGAAAGACACCTTCCGATATTTGGGTCTATGCTCCAGAAGGATGGTGATATCGATGAAGATGTGAGTCATCGAATCAAAGCTGGTTGGATGAAGTGGCGCCAAGCTTCTGGCGTTCTCTGTGATAGGAAAGTGCCACAAAAGCTAAAAGGCAAGTTCTATAGGATGGCGATTCGACCTGCGATGTTGTATGGCGCAGAATGTTGGCCGACCAAGAGACGACATATCCAACAGTTAGGTGTAGCGGAGATGCGCATGTTGAGATGGATATGTGGCCACACAAGAAAGGACCGGGTTAGGAATGATGAGATACGTGAGAGAGTTGGGGTAGCACCAATTGAAGAGAAGGTTGTCCGACACCGTCTAAGATGGTTTGGTCATATAGAACGTAGGCCTCCGGAAGCGCCATTGCATACCGGACGGATAAAGCGGGATGAGAATGTTAAGAGGGGACGTGGTAGGCCAAACTTGACATGGGAGGAGTCTGTTAAGAGAGATCTGAAGGATTGGAATATCACCAAAGAACTTGCCATGGATAGGGCTGCGTGGAAGTTAGCTATCCATGTGCCAGAACCATGACCTGGTTTCGAGATCTTATGGGTTTCAACTCTAGCCTACCCCAACTTGTTTGGGAAAAAAGGCTTTGTTGTTGTTGTTGTACAATCCTTCCCTCCTTAAAATAAATCTCGTCCCGAGATTTGCTAGGCTTAGGTACTAAAGAGGTCTGGGAATTCGCTCCTAAGATAATCTTCACGTTCCCAAGTTGCTTCTTCTTCAGAGTGGTTAGTCCACTGGACTTTGTAAAACTTGATCGCACGTCTTCGGGTAACACGAACATCTTCTTCGAGAATCTTGAGGGGTCTCTCGCGATAAGTCAGGTCTTGGTTCAGGTCGATGGAGAGGTGGTCGATGTTTTTGAAAACATCAGGCTGGTCAGGAACTTCAAGACACTTCCGGAGCAAGGAAATGTGGAAGACATCATGATAATCTCCTAACTCCGGGGCAATTCCAGCTGATAGGATACTTCTCCTCGACGAGCGATGATCTTGAAGGGTCCAATATACCTTGGCGCTAATTTTCCTTTGACATGGAAACGCTGCATTCCTTTGAGGGGTGTCACTCGGAGATAAACATAATCTCCGACACTGAAAGTGAGGTCACGGCGCTTGGTGTCAGCGTAACTCTTCTGACGGGATTGGGCAGTTTTGAGGCGTTCACGAATAAGCTGAACTTGCTCTTCAGCTTCACGGAGGGTATCTGGTCCAAACAATTTGCCTTCTCCGGTATCGGACCAATTCAGGGGTGTACGACACTTCTTGCCGTAAAGGGCTTCAAAAGGGGCCATTTGCAGACTGGACTGATAACTGTTGTTGTACGAGAACTCTGCAAACGGAAGACAATCTTCCCACTTGGAACCATAGGATAGAACACATGCGCGAAGCATGTCCTCCAATATCTGGTTCACTCGCTCAGTTTGGCCATCGGTCTGGGGATGATAAGCTGTGCTAAATGCTAACTTGGTTCCGAGGGCTTCATGAAGGGATTTCCAGAATCTTGAGGTGAATTGCGTGCCTCTATCAGATACAATCTTCTTAGGCACACCATGCAGGCTTACTATTCTGGAAATATACAAGTCTGCTAACTGAGTCCTCGATAGTGGTCTTGACGGTATAAATGAGCAACCTTGGTCAGTCGATCAACGATGACCCAGATTGAATCATGGCCTCGGTTGGATCTTGGAAGTCCGGTAATAAAATCCATTCCAATCTCATCCCACTTCCACTCGGGAATTTTCAAAGGTTGAAGCAATCCAGCGGGCCGCTGATGTTCAGCCTTGACTCGCTGACAGATATCACACTTGGCTACAAAAGAACCAATCTCTCGCTTCATTCCATGCCACCAAAATCTTTCTCGAAGGTCTTGGTACATTTGGTTCCGCCGGGGTGGATTGAATAAGGGGTCTCATGGGCTTCCTTCAGGATTAACTCCTTAAGTTCCGTGACATTGGGCACACAGATACGGTCATTGAATTTCAGCACTCCTTCAGCATCTTCGGTAAAACCGGGTGCTTTGCCGAGGGAAATCTTCTTCCTAATTCCTTCAATGCTTTCATGACCTTTTTGGGCTTCTTTGATTTGATCCATCAGGGTTGGGGCTAACTCCAAATTGGCGAGATATCCATGGCTAACAAGTTCTAGTCCAAAATCTTCGAACTCTTTGAACAAGGCTGGCTGTTCGGCTTGGATCAAGGCATTCAGGGTGCAGGTTTGCGACTAAGGGCATCGGCAACTACATTAGCCTTTCCGGGTGATAGTGGATTCCAATATCATAATCCTTGATTAATTCCATCCATCTCCTCTGTCGCAGGTTCAACTCCTTCTGGGTGAAAATATACTTCAAGCTTTTGTGATCCGTATAGACCTCACAGCGATGTCCCGCAAGATAGGGACGCCACTTTTTAAGAGCAAGACAACAGCAGCTAATTCCAGGTCATGGGTTGGGTAATTCTCTTCATGCGGTCGCAACTGCCGGGACAGGTACGACACAACTTTGCCTTCTTGCATCAGAACGCAACCAAGTCCGAGGCGTGATGCATCGCAATACACGTCGAAACTCTGGGTGACGTCTGGCATAATCAATTGGGGTGAGGTTAGTCTCTTCTTCAACTCTTGGAAACTATCTTCGCACTTCTGAGTCCATTCAAATTTCTTGTCCTTCTTCAACAGTTGGGTCAAGGCTTGGCTATACTGGAAAATCCTTCAACGAACTTGCGGTAATAACCGGCGAGTCCGAGAAAGCTTCGGATTTCAACACTGGTTGGGGATAACCAGTCACAATGGCTTGGATCTTCTCGGGTCAACAGAAATTCCTCCGCAGATACAACATGTCCGAGAAATGCCACTTCACTGAGCCAAAACTCACACTTGCTAAGCTTGGCATACAGCTGGTGCTCTCGGAGGGTCTCCAAAACTAGACGCAGGTGTTCAGCATGCTCTTCTTCGGTCTTGGAATAAATAAGGATGTCATCAAGGAAAACTACCACGAACTTGTCGAGGTACTCCATGAAAATCTTGTTCATGAGATTCATGAAATAGGCTGGGGCATTGGTCAGACCAAAGGACATCACGGTGTATTCAAACAAACCGTAACGGTGGTGAAGGCGGTCTTGGGAATGTCTGTCTCTCGGATCTTCAACTGATGGTAACCTGTCCGAAGATCGATCTTGAAAAGACTCGGGCTCCGTTCATTGATCGAACAGATCCTCGATCTTGGGAAGGGGTACTTGTTTTTAATGGTCACGTCATTTAGCTGCGATAATCCACACACAGGCGTGTGGTACCGTCTCTCTTGTCCACAAAAATAATGGGTGATCCCCAGGTGAAGCGCTTGGACGAACAAGACCTTTGCTGAGCATATCTGCCAACTGCTTCTTCAATTCAACTAGTTCTTCCGGATTCATCCGATAAGGCCTTTGGGATATGGGGATGTCCTGGGATAAGCTCAATTATGAACTCAATATCCCGGTCTGGCGGCATACCAGGCAATTCTTCTGGGAAAACATCCTTGAATAGGTGAACAACACGGATCTCATCTAGGGGGTCGAGCTATGCTCTCATGGCAGCCTGGTTGGAGTGATTGGTTTCAGACACATACTCCACTTCTACTTCTTTGTCGGTGGTGATGGATACAGCTCTTCTGGCACAGTCAATTCGACCATGGTACTTGGCTAGCCAATTCATACCGAGTATGACATCTATGCCTTGGGTTCCTAGAATAATTAGGTCGGCTGCAAATTTTTCGCCTGAAATCTCTATGGCAGTATTTGGACAAAATCTCTTGGTTTCTAGGTGGAGCCAGGATTTGTATACTCAAGGTTTTATTTAGGAAGCCTTCTACTAAACCTCCCTTAGCAACAAACTCCTCGGTAACAAATGAATGGTTGCACCAGAATCAAACAGAACAGTTGCAGGTACTGAGTTGACAAGGAACGTACCCAGCACAACATCTGGCGCATCCTGAGCTTCTTCAGCATTGATGTGGTGCAGACGACCCTTGACAACAGCAGCATTTCCGCGGGGTGCGGCATTCTTGCCATTACCATTTCCATTGCGGCCTTGACCATTGTTCGGTGCATTGGGGCGCTGAACATTCCTCTTGGGATTGGGGCATTCTCTGGAGTAGTGACCTTTGTTGCCACATTCAAAGCAGACAACATTGGCATTGGGGTTGAAGTTGTTGAAGTTTCCTCTGGGACGGTTATTGTCATTGGGGCGGTTGAAGTTGTTTGGGCGGTTAGGGAAATTGGGGCGTGGAGCTTGGGTGGACGATAGGCAGGTGGGGTTTTGCTGAAAGATACGAGGTTCTGACTGCTCGAACCTTCCTGAGCATTCATCCTCCTCTTGCGACCTTCAACATAGACTTGCGCTTGGTCTCCAGCTGGATGGCTTTGTCCACAAGTGACTCCAGATCACGGAAGTCATGGACAACCAAGCACACTGCAGTTCATCATGAGTCCACTCATGAAACGCTCCATCTTCTTCTCTTCTTTGTCGGTGTCATCAGGAGCATACCGAGATAAGTCGGTAAACTCATCAAGATAACCGACCACATCTCTACTTCCCTGCCTCAGCTTGCGGAATTCATCCTTCTTCCTCTCAATAAGTCCCTGGGAATATGCTTCTTGCGGAACTTCTCCTGAACTCAGCCCAGTTGATACATGACCAGCTGCTGGAGAGCCTTGGTAGTTTCCCACCAAGCTCGTGCAGGTCCAGCGAGATAGTGGGTTGCATACAGCACTTCTCATTGTCTCCTACAGCAGCAACTTCCAGATTGTTCGATGGTGAAGCCAATCATCGGCTTCCAGTGGGTGAAGTCCCTTGGAGAAGGTAGGTGGGTTGGTTTCTGGAAATCGCCTAAGGTGGATCGCTGGTTCTCATTGCCATTGCCATTACCACCATTGTTGTTGTTGTTGTTGTTGTTGTTGTTGTTGTTGTTGTAAGCGGCTGCGAGTTGTTGCAGGGCAGTGAGATGAGCCTGGCGCTCCTGCCGGGCATTTTCACGTTCCTCCATGATAAGCGCGAGAAGTTGGGCGGGGGTTGGGTCCGGTGGTGGTGGTGCTGATCCTGATCCTCCCGTATTGTCGCGACGGGGCGGCATCCTGAAGCACACCGGGTATAAGAGGCAAGGCAAGAAAAGTTCGACTAAGGGAAAAGACGATTTCGCAAGTGGTTGATTATTTTAAGGATTTATGAAAATATTTCACACAGATCTAACAAGACAAACATACTTATATTTCACAAACATCACATCAAGGAGTTCACAACAACATCAAGCTTACAACCTCAAGCTTACAACATCACCTTACATCTAAGATACATAGCATCTGGTTTCCAAAAGAACCACTACTTCTACTCGACTAGCGATAGGGGTCAACCTAATCCTGCGGTAGTGATCAAGTCACTCGCCTACTGAGGTGGAACCTCCAGCTCTAACACGTCAGCATCTGACTGGTAGAGTGGCTCCTCGGGATCCTCCTCCTCGTCCTCGAGAACTGCCTCGAGTGGCTCCTCCTCCTCGTCAACTAACTCCTCCTCATCATCTCCTCCTCACAGTCCATCTCCTCCACAAGTCATCATCGTCACTGAGGAAAGCGTTGTTCTCCTTGCGGAGATCCTCGCCCTCCTCCTCCATCTCGTCAGTATGGTGCTCTAGATCCTCGATCAGCTGGTCCTGCTCCGCCACCTTTTGCGGAGCTTCACGATGGTCCTCCTCAGCTGGGCCCTCTTCCGAGAAGAGCGACCTTCTCCTCCAGCAGCTTCTCCTCATTCTCGCGAAGCTCAACGAGCGACTCGCGGTCAAAGCGAAGCTGAATCCTAGTGCGCAACAGATCATCCTGAGTGTGCTGAAGTAAGAGCTCCATGTCCATGATGTAGCTCCCAAACATCGGGTGGCAAGGGGAAGGAGTAGGGTGTCCGTCGCAGTTGCGCCTCCCGTAGAACCGGAAACGGGAGTCTACTAACTCCGCCTTGTGCTCCTCACAAAGTCGGGCTAGCATCCTCTGTGTAGCAGTACAGAGACCGTCAACCCAGGTGGCCTCCTTGGTGGTGAAGACGAGCGTCCTGGAACTGGGAGACTTGATGTTCCTGCGAACTGACGACCTGATGAGCCAGCTCAGCCTTCCGACACCGTGAACATCAATCTGAGCTCCCTCAAACTCTGGAGCGGGGCGACCTAACAGCTTGCTCAACTCGAACAAGTCCCTCTCAAACGTCAGCTTGCTATCCTTCTCAAGCTGAACGAACTCGGTCCAATGGAGTGCCATCTACAAATTTTTAAGCAAAATTTTAAGTTAGTGAGATGACGAGTGTACAAAATTTTAATTAGTGAGGTAACAATGAGCAAATTTTAAGTTTAATGAGAGAAGTCTGCAAAATTTTAAGGATACTAAGGAAATGTAATGTTTAATGAGATAAATTTTTGCATAAGTAAGAGGATTGGAGATAAGCAGTTTTCGAAAATACTTCATTCCTTTTTTTTAGAAATTCATCTTTTGTAACATTTGTCTGACGACCATGCTAACTAAGGTTTCCTAAAGTCAGGATGGCTCTGATACCAAGTCTGTGGGGACCCCGGACTAGCTGTCCGAAATACCCGATTATGCTTAACACAACGATCCCGTGATCAGTCTGTCGTTGCACATAATCCGAATTGGATACCAAAGTTTACATCCATTACAGTACCGAATAAAAGTCTTACATAAATGGTCATTTAGACCAAGTTCTTACATAGGTGCCTTCATGGGCCAAACCAAAATATCAGCGGAAGCTACGGAGTAGTAGACATCATTCTAACGACGACGACCCGACAGGCAGCTGACTTGTGGAGATCCTTAGTTCGCATAGAAGTCACCATACTCCTGCTCGGCGTAGTGCTCCTCCTCGTAGTCTGGCTAGGACAATAGCCAGGGACGAAACCAATATGAGTACATTTGAATGTACTCGCAAACTACCCCAACATGAGTATGCACTAGTTTTATTTAATTTCAAACTTTTATTTAAAACATCTCTATATCTTTATTGAAAAAGGTAAGAAGAGTTTTGTAACCATCTTTGAATAAATTCATCATTTTATCTGTTTCTCCAAAACTCCTCCTTTTCCAACCATAGTTCACCATGGTTCCCTTTTTCCATCAACAACCTCATACCGATCCGTAGGTATAGGTACACCATTTCATTTTTCTTTTTAAAACTCAACTCTTTTCAAAACTTGCACAAAGGTCAGAGTAGGGCCTCCCAACTGTCCATATCCGAGGACTCGGCTATTCGAATAGTTTTTAACCCTCTGCAGAGGTAGCACGCTTTTATCCCACATCCATCCGGTAACTCATCGTGTCAGCCACGTCCCGCCATACAAGGTGTATGCGAAGTTGAGCCACCGGCCATAGCCTCTCCTTTGCTCATGCTAGTATAGGATCCTACCCATATGATAATTCCCATCGACACTCAGTCAGGTCCCCGTCGGCAACCCTAAGTGTGAGGACTCATATGTTTTTCCCGGCGACCACATTTATGAAGTCTTCAATCCTCCTCCTTATCTTTCCATAGAGTTTGAGCGAGGACCCAGGTCAGGGGAGTTCACTAACCATCCCCTCATGCATAACGGAGTCATCTCCGTCGATGAGGTATCCCATACTAATAAGAGCAAATTATATGACTAAGCCCTTTCCCATATGTGGTGAATGTGGTCGCACAGAGTATCGGCTGGTTGACGTAAGTACAAAGACACACTGTGCATTTTTCCCAAATAACTCAATTATCCACTTCTTCAGTTCATTACCGACATCTCGGTAGTTCACCTCACACAAGTATTTCCAAAGGAGTTTTGAATAAACAACATTGTTTTCCATCCTAAAGTTTTATATAACTACTACATAGGGTGGCAAAATAATATCCATATTTTTCGAAAAGGTTTTGTAAACCATTGCCTTAAGAGTAATCATTTGATCAAAGTAGATGCATATATATTTAGGTGCAAGCTCAGAGAGTAGCTTGCCTTGCTCGGCAAAGTGGACTTGGTCTTGCTCTTCAGGTTCAACAAATTCCCCCTCCTCGATAAATCCGCAACGTTCTCGTCTAATTAATAAGCAAACAAATACAACCAATCACTAAACTACTCAAGCAATCATTTCAACATAACAATCATAAACACCACAAATAGCTACTGCACATAAACAAACAATTTGGTTTCAAAATATTGAATTAAACATTATTTGTTTATGTCCAAATTATGGCAGAAACTTGTTAAACATGTTTAATTGCACAACTTGAGTTCTGTTTGTCAAAAAATACAAACTAAATTTCTATGGAAAGCTACTGATGTGTAGAAGACAACCCCATTTGATTGGAGTCATTGGAGTTACTAAACTCCCTACACAAAGGTTTTAGTCCAGTAGCTTAATAATCAAGTTTTGGCTACCAAATAAGTTTGTTGCTCCTAAAATTAAATCCTTTTAGGGGCAACTAAACATGACTAAATGTGATCCAACAAAATTGGTCCTAACTCATTTGGGTCAACCATTAATCATAATTAAATGTTTGAGTGCAGAAGGGTGTTTAAACTTCTACTTTAAACTAAACAAATCCTACTGCACAAATAATTCTACCAAAATTAGGGAAGCTAATACATGGCAGTACTAAGCTAACAAAATTGTTTGGAATTATTTGGATTAACAGAGTATCAGAAACAAACAAGTTTAGAATTTAAACCTTCTGTAGTATTTTTAATAACACTTTTTATCTGTTTAATTAAATGACATGAACCAATTGGTTGGTTAAACATTTTTATATGCTTTCCAGAACAATTGAGTTTGATTTATTTGGATTCCTAAATCTCGAGATATTGAATTTCAAAGTTGGATCCAGTACTGTCTGACAGAGAAGTTTGAATTTGAATTTAATTGATTTCTGGATAATGTTGAAAGCTATGACAGGTGGGACCTACATGTCAGTGACACAGTGTGCGGTTGGAAATTAATAAAATCCTGACGAGCGGGCCCGCCCGTCAGTCTCTCTCTCTCATTTAACCGAAGCGGTACGCGCCCGTTGGATCGAGATCCAACGGTCCACGATCAAAAGCATCGGCGGCGACCTAAAATCGGCGGCGCTGCCTCGCCGGCGACGGCGAGGTGGAAGGATCTCTCACCTAGGGGGCTCGGGAGGTCACGGAGATGATGCAGATCGACGGCGGCGGCGTGTGGGAAGCTTCTGGCCGAGTTACACTTGCTGGGGTGGGCTGGTTCGTCGGCGGCGCGCTCTCGCTCTTCCACGGCCACGGCAGCAACTCCGGCGAGGTCCAACGGTCGCGTCTGGGCACTAATCAAAGGGGAAAAGGGATGGGGTGAGTGCGGGGAGAGAGAGCAACACAGTGCAGGGGTTTGGGAAGGAAATGGGGCAGCCCAACGGCGTGGCCACAGTCGCCTTCTACCTCGGACACGGCGAGGTCGACGCGGCAGTGAGCACGCCCTCCTGGCGGGGCACAGAGGGGAGTGGAGTGGTGGTGGTGCGGTGTGGTGTCTGTGGCGAGGCTCGGGGGTGGTTAAATAGGGCAGGGGCGGCGTATCGTGGACGGAGCGCGTGGACGGCGTCCATGGCGCCTCCGGCGGAGATTTTCCCGATTCATCGGCGACGCGTGCTAGCAGCGCAAGGATGAGAGGTCTGGGGGGTCCGGGAGTGAGCCGGGAGCAGCTGTGGCGACGGGTGCGTGTCGGCGTGCAGCGGGTGGGGCGAATTTGACCGGCGCCGTCCGTTCTCTCCACGGCGAGCAACGGGGGACAGCGGCCGCGTCGGGGCGAGAGAGAGGCTTCGAGTGCCCGCAGAGGCTGCAGAAGCAACGACCGTGGACGAACGCGAGCAAGGGGGGGCCTGGGGGCCTGGGAGCGGCGACGACGGCCATGGCGACACGGTGACGGTGACGGGGAGCTAGGGGTAGGAGACGACGCCATCTTCGCAGAACGCCCCCTGGACTTTCTTTTCCATTTACAACTAGGTCCTTTTCTGTTTCTTTTTCTTTTTCAATTCCAGCAGCAGTTTCTGGATTTTATTTGGGGCACTTAAACAATTTATAAAAATTTGGCAAAATTTGTGGGGCCTTCCCATAGTGTGCAGAAGCTCCAAAAATTGGCTTTGCAAAATAAAATGTTTTGAAACATTTTCTTTTATAGTGTTTCAGTTATGGTATTTTAATTTATTTCTACTTTGTTTACTTTTGAATTTTTAAAACTAGTTTGAAAATAGTATTTGAGAGAGATAAGTAGTAAGGATGAGATGGGAGGGTTTGCACTACCACTCCACTGAATTTTGTTGGAAACAAATTGAGGTCCTCACTTGGAGAATTTGTGTGGCACTTGCCACATTTATTTTTCTTGTTTTGCTTTTACTTTATTCCTCTCCTTTTCTTCATGTTTGTCTTTAGGGAAAACAACACATGCTAGCAAGAAATAAACCACACAAGCAACAATATGTGATCAACACATATAATTTAGCAAAAGTTTTTGTTGGTTCTCATTTTTGGAATTCATAATACTTGTTAATAATTTTGGGATGTTACAAAACGCCCACCAGCGGCACCCCCCAAAGCCTCGCCCCGAGCGATTTTGTGTCCGGCCCCCAGGAGGGCCTCCAAGCCCTGACAGCGCTGGCCTGCCCGTCATACACACGATGCGCCCGTCCCGTGTTAATAAGGCTGCGCAGGAGGCCGTTCCGCCGCGTTAAATGTCGAGTCGACGAGACGGTGCCACGCCTGTCATCACGCGTCGCAATAACGCCGCGCCCGTTCCCCTGGCGGGCGCAGAGTGAAGCGACGCGTTGCAATAACGCTGCGCCGCTTCCAATGGCGCAGACGGAACCGACGCGTGCTGGTGTCGTAGCGGCTGGCCGCGGCGGCGCCCTGCAGACGCTTCGTCGGCGTCAATGCGCGGCCAGGGGAAGCGGTGGCCGCGTTAATGCAGGCCACCCAACCCCACTCCTCCGGCCGCCTTTAAAACCCGACGTAGCCCAGCCCCTTCTCCTCACACCATCTCTTCTCCTTCTCCCTCCCTCTCCCTCAAGAACATAGGCCGCCATGGCGGGCAGCCCCGGCGGGCAGCAACGCCACGAGCAGCTGGAGGAACTCCGGCGTCGCAACAAGGAGGCGGAGATGGCCAAGGTATTCCAGCGAGGCATGTGGCGCGAGGAGTACGAGAACGCACCTCCCTATGCGCTCTCGCTGGAGACCGCGTGACTGAACAGCCGCCACCAGCTGCCGGTGGACGACGACGCCCCCTTCCAGACGGGTGGGTGAGGAGCGCCGCCAACATTCCGGTAGCGCCGCGGCTCAGCGGGCAGGACGGCGTCGAGTTCCTCCGGCGCAAGTGGACGGAGTTGCCGTACGAGTAAAAGCTCGACCCCAAGTACTCCATCGCAGCGCCCTACTGGCACGCCGTGGTGAACAAGGAGTACGAGGCGCGTCGTAGCGGTCGACGAGAGCCAACGCCGGAGTTGTCCTCAACGGACGATGAGCGTGACGGCGAGGAGGACGACGACCCGAGCTGCCCGACCTGCTTCTACAACCGGCTGCATCTTGGGCAGCAGCGTCGCTGTCACCGAAGAAAGGGGTGGCGCAAGCCGAAGAGGCTTCCCATCAAACGCCCCGCCGCATGTCACGGCGGTAAATCGAAAACGACGCGCCGGCGAAACCAGAAGCCTCAGCTGCCTCAGCCGAGGCTACGGGACGTTCCTCAAGGCCGGAGCCCATGATCTGGGGGGAACCGGCGGAACGTTTCTAAAGGCCGTAGCCGATGGGAACGGAAGATGCGATCCCAGCGCCGGATCATCAAGGCATGCAAGTCTCTTGATGATTCTTTGGCTTGGTTCGCATCTTCCTCTCCTTCGGTCAGCCATGGAGCGACATCTCTTCTCCTCGCCGGCGCGTGTATTGGTTGGCGAGAAGCTGCATAGGCCCCCTTCTCTCTGCCTAGTCTAGGTTTAGTTTGTTAAATCTCGTTTAAATTCAAAATTGTAAGTTTGTTAAATCTCGTTTGAACGAAGTTTGAATAAATGAAAATTACAAGGGAACACATGCGGCGTACTTATCTCCACCTAGTCTAGGGTCTACGCATCCTTCTTCTTCTTCTTGGAGGCCGAAGCTTCCGCATGATCGCCATCTTGGCGAGGACGCTTGGGGGCCTTCGGCTTCTCGACGTCGCCGTCGTAGCCGTCCTCGTCCTTGTCATCGATGGCCGCATCCTTGGCGGCGGGCGCGACCTCGCTCTCCTCCCCACCGCCTGCCTCCTCCTCGGAGGGTGTTCCATGTGGGTTCAACACCTCGTAGGGAGATGCGGGGGCTGCCTCGTTCCCGTCGGGCATGTCGTCCTCCTCGTCGTCGTCGTGCTCCTCCTCGTCGTCGTCCTCCTCCTCTGCGGGGGTATCCACGTATGATGAGGAACGCGGCGAAGGGGTGTCATCGAGCCCGTAGAAGAGATCGAGTTGCTCGACTTCGGACGGCGATGGCTGGACGGAAGAAGCTGTATCCGAGCCGTTGCTGCTCGAGGATGAAGACAGTGGTGCTTGGCCTTTGCCGCCGGACTCCTCGCTAGTGGCGCCGGTACCCCACTCGGCCATGGCGTCGAATAGAATGACATCGACATGCGCCCGCGAGGATGGTTAGATATTGCTGCCAAGCGGCGGCGGTTGCACGCCCACACGAACCTGCGGCGGTTGCCATAACGCGGAGCGACGCGGCGGTTGCCGGCAGCGGTTCGTGCGCCCGCTAGGTGTTCGACAGTTCGCAGTAATTTCGGGGCCGTTTGGGGTTGGGTCTTTGGGGAGTACCGCTGTGGGCGGCCTCTAAATGTTGACCGGACACATGTCCGGCACCCCCCAAAGGAGGCCCAATTAGGGAGTGCCGGACACACATTTGGAGGCCCCCGGTGGAGATGCTCTTAACGTAGCGGCGCAGCGGCAGCTAGCATCCGAGCCAGGCGCACATGCAGCAGGAACCACGTGGGATGTGGTGTGCACGTGGAACTGCTCCCTCGCGATTCGCCGGTCTTATTGATCCCTCTGGGCTCTAGCTCTAGCTTGCTTCAGGCTGACCTACCGGGGCAACCTGGCCAGGTATGTGAAGATACTGATAGTTGCACATGCCGTGCAGTGTCAATGACTAATTCTAGAAATCTTGACACCTTTTAATTTATAGAGAAAAATTCGCGAATAATCACTAAACTATTCTGGCGTGTGCAAAAACGCCAATGAACTCACGAAGTGCATTTTCGGGTTTGTGGAACTTGTCCCGTCTGCGCACGTATGGTCACTGCAGCTCTGAACGTACATATTTTGGAGCTACGTCAGCGTATAAGAAGGGGGGCGGCGGTGTTCTGCAAAAACACTTCGCTGGCCTAAATTCCCCATTCTTTTGCAATCTCGCTCGACAAACACAAATCGCTAACCCTAGATCGAGAGAGGAGGATGGCCAGCGGTGGCGACTGTGGCGGCAGCGTGAGCTCGGACAGCGTGTGTTCCGGTGTGGGCGCCGGTCGCGATCACGTGCAGCCATGGTCTCATGTCCGCGACGAGGTACTTCTTCGAGACAATGCGGCGCGGCGCGGGCGACCTACGCTCGCACGCACGGCTGGGATGGTGGAGTTGGAGAGCAAGCTCTGCGGGCGCTCTCCGGTGTGGGCACCGGTCGCGAGCCCGTGCAGCCTTGGTCTCGTGTCCGCGACGAGAGCTACTTCTTCAAGACAATGTGGCGCGGCGAGGCTGACCTGCAACCGCCGGCAGGGTGCATTGTGCTCACACGCACGGCTGGGATGGTGGAGTTTGAGAGAAAGCTCCGCGGGGCGCGCGCTCGGTGTGCATGATCGTCGAAGGTGGGCGGCGCGCCCCGCCAGCTGCTCTGCTGGCCACTCTGGAACAGCAGTGCAACGTCCGGCGCACGGCAGTGACGGTGGAGGAGGCTTGTGATGACCCACAAGTATAGGGGATCGCAACAGTCTCTGAGGGAAGTAAAACCAAAATTTATTGATTCGACACAAGGGGAGACAAAAAATACTTATAAGCCTTAACAACTGAGTTGTCAATTCAGCTGCACCTGGAAAAGCACTAGTAACAGGGGTGATGTGAAAGCAGCAGTAATATGAGAGCAATAATAACAAAAACGCAACAGCAACAGTAACACAGAGGCAATGTCACCAGAAAATAGTTGATACTACTTCTAATGGCATGTAGGACCGGGTGAGCATTCGATGATGACAGATGGACCGGCGTTCCTAATACGTCTCCAACGTATCTATAATTTCTGATGTTCCATGCTTATATTATGCCAATTGCTACATGTTTTATTTGCACTTTATAGCATTTTTATGCATTTTCTGTGACTAACTGATGACCACAAGTATAGGGGATCGCAACAGTCTTCGAGGAAAGTAAAACCCAATTTATTGATTCGACACAAGGGGAGACAAAGAATATTTATAAGCCTTAACAACTGAATTGTCAGTTCAGCTACACCTGGAAATAGACTTGCTCGACACAGATTATCAGTAGCAACAGGTTTATAGCTGTAGCAGTAGTAAAATAATAGCAGCAGTGAAATAAAGACAACAGTAGTGATTGCAGTAAACAGTAGGATTAAAATACTGTAGGCATAGGGATGGATGAACGGGTGTTGCATGGATAAGATAATTCATATAATAATCAAGTCATAGGCATTTGCAGATAAATAAAGATAAAGCATCCAAGTACTAAGTAACCATAGGCATGTGTTCCCTATATAGTCGTACGTGCTCGCAATGAGAAACTTGCACAACATCTTTTGTCCTACCAGCCCGTTTGCAGCGGGGCCTCAAGGGAAACTACTTGTAATTAAGGTACTCCTTTAAATAGAGTACCAGAGCAAAACATTAACACTCCGTGAACACATGTGATCCTCACATCAAAGCTATCCCCTTCGGTTGTCCCAATTGCTGTCACTTCGGGGCCTCGGGTTCCGGACAATAATATGTTTATACAACTTACAGATTTGATCTAAAACAATAATGATTATCCTCATGATACAATAACATGTTCATATCTGAAATCGTGGCACTCGGGTCCTAAGTGACAAGCATTAAGCATAACAAGTTGCAACAATGACATAAAGTACTAACAACGGATACTAGGCACCATGCCCTAACAATCTTATAGCTATTACATGAATGATCTCATCCAATCCCTTCCATCCCCTTCAGCCTACAGCGGGGAATTACTCACACATGGATGGGGGAAACATGGATGGTCGATGGAGAGGCGTCGGTGATGATGATGGCGATGATCTCCTCCAATTCCCCGTCCCGGCGGAGTGCCAGAACGGAGTTTCTGGTCCCCGAAATAGGGTTTTCGATGGCGGCGGCGCTCTGGAGGGTTTCTGGAAATATGGATGATCCCCCTGGCGTTTTCAGGTCAGAGGCTTTAAGTAGTCGAGAGGGGGACGCGAGGGGGTGGCCGAGTCGGCCTCACCACCTGGTGGCGCGGCCCAGGGCCCACCGCGCCCTCTGTCTCATCTTCTGGCACCGTGGGTCTTCTAATAAAATAGGGGCTTTGCCATATTTTCTGGGGATTTTTCCGAAAGTTGGATTTCTGCACAAAAACAAGACACCAAGGCACAATTCTGCTGAAAACAGCGTTAGTCCGTGTTAGTTGTATTCAAAACACACAAATTAGAGGCAAAACAACAGCAAAAGTGTCCAGGAAAGTAGATACGTTTTGGACGTATCACTAACCTATTAACAAGATGCCATAGTGCTAGTTCATGTTTTCTGCTGTTTTTGTATTTCAGAAAAGTTGTTCTGAAAATATTCTCGGAATTGGACGAAACAAAAGCTCAGGTCCCTATTTTTCTGTCACGTACACGGAGTCCGACGGAGACACGAATGGGGCCGAGGAGGCGGCCACACCACGTGGCAGCGCGGCCCCACCTTCTGCCGCGCCGTGACGTGGTGTGGGCCCCTCGGGTCTCCACCGATGTTGCCCCTTCGCCTATAAATTGATGTTTTCGGGAAACCCCTAGATACCCGAGTCATATTCCACGAAAAGTTCCAGAGCCGCCGCCACCGTCAACCCTAACTCGGGAGGGTTCTCAAGCTCTTCCCGACACCCTGCCGGAGAGGAGAATCATCACCGGAGGGCTCTACATCGCCATGCCTCCCTCCGGAGTGATGTGTGAGTAGTTCATCCTTGGACTATGGGTCCATAGCAGTAGCTAGATGGTTGTCTTCTCCTCTTGTGCCATCATGTTTAGATCTTGTGAGCTGCCTATCATGATCAAGATCATCTTATTGTAATGCTACATGTTGTGTTTGCTGGGATCCGATGAATATTGATACTATGTCAAGTTGAATATTGAATTATCATGTCTATGTTATTTATGATCTTGCATGCTCTCTGTTGCTTGTTGATACTCTGGCCAAGTTGATGCTTGTGACTCCAAGAGGGAGTATTTATGCTAGATAGTCGGTTCATGCCTCCATTTAATCTGGGACAGTGGCAGAAAGTTCTAAGCTTGTGGATGTGCTGTTGCCACTAGGGGTAAAACAGTGATGCTTTGTCTAAGGATAATTATACTTAATGCAATAGTCTGTTGCTTGCAACTCAATACTGAAAGGGGTACGGATGTTAACCTGAAGGTGGACTATTTAGGCACAGATGCATGCTGGATAGCGGTCTGTGTACTTTGTCGTAATGCTCAAATGAATCTCATAGTAGACACTACTTGCACATGCATTGTTATTATGCACTTTCAATGTTGTCAATTGCCCAACTGTAATTTGTTTACCCAACATGTTAGTTATCTTTATGGAGAGACACCACTAGTGAACTGTGGACCCTGGTCCATTCTTTTACATCTGATAATACAACCTAGTGCAATCATTGTTTTCTTTCAATTAAACATCATTTTCCACACCACACTTTTAATCCTTTATTTTCAGCAAGCCGGTGAGATTGACACTCTCACTGATTCGTTGGGACAAAGTAGATTGATTGTCTTGTGTACAGATTCCACGTGGGCACCGGAATCCCTGGTGTTGCGCCGCGCCACATTTCGCCACCAACAACTTTCAGAAGTGACTTTGATCTCCTACTGGTCCGATTAAACCTTGGTTTCATACTGAGGGAAAACTTGTTGCTGCACTCATCATACCTTCCTCTTGGGGTTCCCAACGAACGTGTGACTTTCACATCATCAAACAATTTTTATGGCGCCGTTGCCGAGGAGATCAAGCCTTCTGCAAGGGGAGTCTCTCACTTCCAATCTCTTTACTTTGTTATTGTCTTGCTTAGATTATTTTTATTTTGTTTTGTTTGCTTCTCTTTATCAAAAACACAAAAAATTAGTTACTTGCATTTACTTTTATATTGCGGTTTTGTTTTATTTTTGCTAAAATGAGTAGTCCTGAAGTTGAAGTTCGTTCGTTTAAGCAACAAGGAGGAGAAAGTTTGAAAGATGCTTGGTATAGGATATGTGATGCTCATCGTAGATGTACAAAAAAATACTCTACCTTTATCCTTCTTAGGAATTTTTATGTTGGTATCACTAGTTGGTATAGGTATGCTCTAGACACTCTTACAGGCGGTAATTTTCTGGGTACTCCTGCTTTGGAAGCTTGCAACTTAATTGAAAGTTTGGTAGGGATACCTCCACCTACTAAAGATATTAAAACTGAGATCACTGTAGAAGATGTTATTAAAAAATTGAATTTTATAGAGAAAAACTTGCCAAGTTTTCTTGATAATATTAGCAAGGTTAATGAATCAATAGTAAGCATTGATAAAAGAATCACTGTTTTAGAGGTTAGTAATACTCATGACACTCAAAATCATAGAATTGGTGAGTTAGAGGAAGCTATGGAAACTTTAAGTTCGACTTTTTATTCTCTTAAATTTAAGAGGGAGAAAGCTTTTGCGGGAAGAGAGCAAAAGTTCATTTATATTCCCAAGATGTCTAAGCCAAAGCCTCCTAGTGCGCTTAAAATTGATAAAACCTTTAGTACAATTAATGGTGACCTACATGTTGAAACATCTTTGGGGATACCTAAATTATCTATTGTAACAAGTTGTGTTTTAGAAGAAGCCTTTGGTGATTTGGATGCTTCTTCACTTGGAAACACTTGATTTTCACTTTCTGCGCCTAGCTGAAAGGCGTTAAAGAAAAGCGCTTACGGGAGACAACGCATGTTTTTTATTTCTGGACTTTTTCTTTTATTTGAGTCTTGGAGCTTGCTTACTCTGTAACAACTCAATTGTATCTTTATTTTATTGCATCGTTGTGCCAAGTAAAGTCTCTAATAAAAAGTTGATGCTAGATTTGGATTTCTGCGCAGAGACAGATTTTTGCTGTACACCGTTTTGAGATGTACGCACACCAGAAAAATCGAAAAATTCTGAAAACATTCACGCGTGATCCTCCGATATGTACGCAACTTTTATTAGTTTTAAGTTTTCTGATCTGAGCAACTTAAGTGTCTCGAAAAAATTCGTCTTTACAGACTGTTCTGTTTTTGACAGATTCTGCATTTTATTTTGCACTCTCTTTTTACTGTGTTTGAGTGGATTTCTTTGCTCCACAAAACATCAGTAGCTGTAGCTAATGTCCAGAAGTATTGGAGATGATTGTGTCCTTACAGAACATGTGAATTTTTTATTATGCACTAAGAAAGAACTATGTGGCGGTTTGGCTCATCGTATGATGTATTCGCTTACTTATCTTTTCTTTTTTTGGGGTAGGGTAGACATGTCCTTCACATAGAAAACTTGAGCCACTTCACTGGCTAGAACGAATGGTCCATTCACGTACTCAAGATTATTGAGATCCACTGTAGTCATTCCATACTGTGGGTCTACCTCTACCCCACCGTCTAGGTTGAACCATTTGTACTTGAACAAAGAAACCTTAAAAGAAGGTCCATAGTCAAGTTCCCATATCTCTCTATGATACCATAGTATGTTACCTTTTCCGCATTGCAGTCTTTTGCATCAAAGCGGACACCATTGTTTTGGTTCGTGCTCTTTTTATCTTGGTCGGCCGTGTAAACTATATTTCTATTTATCTCGTACCCTTTAAAATTCAATAGAGTCGAAGATGGTGACTTGGCCAATAAGTATAGTTGTTCTCCAACATTGGTGTCATTAATCAGACGTATTCGTAACCAACCGCCGAAAGTCTTCATGTGTACTTCATCAATACAATCTTTCGCGTATTGGGAGTGTAAAGAATTCTTGTGTTCGTCGATATACGGATCCGCCAAGCTGGAACTAAGTAGAATTGTGTAGTGTGCTCGAGTGAAAAAATTCACGTCTTGACATAGTGTCACTTTCCTTCCTAGAGTGCCTTTTGCACGCAGTCTCCCCTCATGGCGCGATTGAGGAACACCAATCGCCTTTAGATCAAGAATAAAGTCAACACAAAACTCAATGACCTCCTCTGTTCCATAGCCCTTGGAGATGCTTCCTTCTGGCCTAGCACGGTTATGAACATATTTCTTTAAGACTCAGATGAACCTCTCAAAGGGGAACATGTTGTGTAGAAACACAGGACCGAGAACCATAATCTCTTCAATAAGGTGAACTAAGAGGTGTGTCATAATATTGAAGAAGGTTGGTGGGAACACCAACTCAAAGCTGACAAGACATTGGACCACATCCTTCTCTAAACCTTTTAGAGTTAGTGGATTGATGACCTTCTGAGAAGTTGCATTCAGGAATGCACATAGCTTCACAATGGTACTCGAACATTTTCCGGTAGAAGCCCCCTCAATGCAACCGGAAGTAATTATGTCATAATCACGTGGCAGTCATGAGACTTTAGGTTTTGGAATTTTTGCTCTGCCATATTTATTATTTCCTTTATATTCGACGAGAAGCCAGATGGAACCTTCATGCTGCGAAGACATTCAAAAAATATTTTCTTCTCTTCTTTCGTAAGAGCGTAGCTCGCAGGACCTTGATGATTCTCCGGATGAGTGCCGTCTCGTTGGTTCATATGTAGATGGGCCTGCCTTGCTTCCGGTGTATCTTTTGACTTCCCATACACGCCCAAGAAGTTTAGCAGGTTCAAGCAAAGGTTTTTTTTCACGTGCATCACGTCGATTGCAGAGTGAACATCTAGGTTGATCCAGTAGGGCAGCTCCTAGAATATAGATTTCTTCTTCCACATGGGTACATGGTTGTTAGCGTCATTCGGAACAGATAGTGCACCAGGACCCTTCCCAAAGATTACTTTTAAATCCTTGACCATATCATGTATAACAGAACCACCAGGGCGGGTAGGCTTCATGCGATTATCTGCCTCACATTTGAAATGTTTGCCTTTCTTTCTTGCGGAATGTCTGGGTATAAGAAATCGACGATGGTCCATGTACACATTCTTCTTACCTAAATGTATACTTTCAGTATCACCTAAACAGTGCGTGCACACTACCAAAAATCCGGCGATCCGTGACGTTTTTTCGGCGACGTTCCTATAACGTCGTGTGTTTCATCGAGGTGGGGGCGAAAAGTTGATTTTGCTCGCGACCTTTTTTTATTCTTTGTTAATGGGCCGCCTGCGCGCGACGTTTCGTGCATTTTATGTCGTGGATGTTCGTCCCCGGCCCACTAGCCCAGTTGGAGGCCAGTTTCATTTGACGAAACGTCCCGGATTTTTGTCGCACGAACATACTGTCCTGTTTGACTAGTTTTTCTTTTTTTGGTTTGGGTAGCTTATCACATGTTCCATGCGATCTGATTGACTAGTTTGTGTTCCCCTTTGTGGTAGAAATTAGGGATCAACACAGCAGAATTACGTAACATAGAGACATATAATTCCTTACATATTTTCGACTTGCTAAACATAAACATAGACTGTATGACATGTAGGTCCCGCATCTTCGGGGATCCCCTGTCAGTGATTTTGTGGTAGCCTAATATACTGCAACTGACGGTTCCGAATGACGCTAACAACCATGTACCCATGTGGAAGAAGAAATCTATATAGCACGTTACATATTAGGAATCAACTGGGCAGAATTACGAAACATATGGACATAAACTTCCTTAGATATGTTTGACTTGCTAGACATAAACATAGACTGTATGACATGTAGGTCCCGCATCTTCGGGGATCCCCTGTCAGTGATTTTGTGGTAGCCTTGCCTTTGTTATGGGATCCACGTCTGTGTGCGTATAGCCACGGTGAACGGGCGCCTCCTATGACCTGCAACCATACACCTATGAAGAAGTAACTTTAACTGTAGGTTCTTCGCCGTGGCCTTCGCTGACTGGCTGCCACGAACGCTCCCGCTGCACAACTCGTCAGACATATCCGTTGAGCTAGCCGTTTTTGCCATCGTCCCCTCCCTTCTTTCGAACCCCAGCCAGAGCTGCCCCGCCGTAGATCTGCTGCGCCATGTCGACCGCAAGCTCATCCCGCTATGTTCTGCGCCACCGCTGCCCCTTCATCCACGCATTGCATGCTCCGATTGTGGTCAAACCGTCATTGTCAAGACCTCCGGCACTAATCAGCACAAGGGCTGGGTCTTCTACAAGTGCGAGAGGCATGGGCTTAAACCGCCGGAGGTAGGTGTTCAAACATGAAGCTTTTGGTGTGATTTCTTGTTCTTCTCTTCTTAATTTTGTCTCTATCACTGTCCGCTGGTTAGTATTTAACTGTACATTTTTTTGTTCAATTCATAGCGTCCGTGCAACTTCTTCCACTGGGAGCTCGAATATGCGCTCTACTTGATCCAGTACAACCAACTGACAGGAAATGATGCATTTCAAGCTACTGCATGGGCAGAGGAGAGGAGGGAAGAACTGATCCTAAGGGAGAGGGAACGTCAAGCTACCGTTCCTGGACAAGATCAGCTGGTGATAAATATGCTTAAAGAGGTTCTGCTGCTGTTGAAACATGCAAATCTCCTTCTGAAGATTGTAGTTGGTTGCCGTGTGCTTGTAACTCTATTTCTGAAGAAGTGAACATTGTATGCAGTGTTAGAACTGAGTGTAGCAGTGTAGCAGTATTAGAACTGAATGTAGCACTGTGTAGTAGGTGTTAGAACTGAATGTAGCATTGTAGTAATGAATGCAGTTGTAGAACGACTGAATAATTAATGTAGCAGGTGATGACGACGAGTAACAAGCTCAAGACCAGTGACCTTTGATAGATTATCCGAGAGTGTGATATCATAGAACAGAGTCTGACAACTGAACAAAAACATCAAAACAACAAATATTATGATTTGCAAGATTTTAAATTCAAAAACCTCACCAAATATTCATTTTGGAGTGGCTACGAAGGATCTAGGCTTAAGTTTAAATTTTTGTTCGTGGGGAACCTGCCTCTGTTCATGGGGAAACCATCTCTGCCATGCGCTGGTGTCGCTTGGAGCTCACACCTCACTCCTGTCCTGTCGTCTCGGTTTCTCTGGGCTGGGGGAAAACATCCTGGCGACGGCGAGTCGAGCGGCGGCAATGGAGCGGGCGACTCGAGCGGCGGCGTGTCGAGGGAGGATGGAGGATGGGGTGGTGCGGCTGCACGGTCGATCAGCGGCGGCGGCAATGGAGCGGGCGAGTCGAGCGGCGGCGTGAGTTCAGCGGCGGCAATCGGAGTCGAGCAAGCGGGCGGCGACGCAAGGCTTGCAGTCGCAATCGCAGGTAAGGGCGTCGATGGAGGATGGGGTGGTGCGGGTTCACGGTCGAATAGGCGACCGGTGGCCCGATTCGTGACTAGTGCAGCGGCGAAGGATTGGATTTCAGTCCAGCAGGTGTTGAAACAGGCGTGACAGCGTCACGGCTACAACATTGCTGTGGGCGACGAGAGGAGCTCGAGCGGGAGCTCATCGAGCAACATTTTAGCACGCTCAACCCCGAGCCTGGACTTGGAAGTAGCGTTGAGCCTAGAGGCTTTCAGTCTAGTTGCCGGGCTGGCAGAGGTCAGACTGGTGTGCTCAGAAATTCTCTGTGAGATGAAATCGAGCTAGAAGAATCAGCTACAGAGCCATGGCGTTCGGAGGGTAGATTGAGCTCCATTTTGTAGATAGCAAGTCTGGTGAATTTTGTTAGGTGCTGAAACTCTTTCAGGCAGTGTTTGCCCAGCGCTGGGAGCGTGTGTGGGTGTTCTTTTGTGAAATGGCCATGTAAGCACTATGTCGAACACCTTGGGGGCGTGCTCTGGACGTGCCCTGGACGTGCTCTGGACGTGACGTGGCACGTTCCGGTAGGTGAAACCTTGTAAACAGTATGTAAATTATTGTGTTCCTTGTTCTTGTGTTCCTTGTGGAATTCGCACGCCGTCAGATTGTGGCTTTCACAATGTCGAACACCTTTGGGGCGCGCTCTGGACACGCCCGATTGTGGCATTCGCACGCCGTCGGATTGAAAACGAGTTGAAACATTGTCAACTAGGTAGGCACACCAAAATGAAGGTTTGGTGAGGTTTTGGACAATTTCTTGTTGCAAATGACAAACCACCTCTCTTCACACATGAGAGTTCATAGTTTGAGATGTGAGATTTCATACCATATTGAAGCATTTCTTGTTTAATATGTATCTAGACCTTGTTTATCAGTTGGAGCTGTTAGTACATGACAAAGTAAGACCATGTGCGCTGGATTTTCATTTTTTTGATTTTTTTGAATATTTTATGATTATTTCAAATTCGATCGAACTCAAGGTCAAATCAACATTTAAACAAGTTTTAAACACCAAAATGAAAAACTAAGCCTGGATCATTCCTAGACACACCAAAATGAAGGTTTGGTGAGGTTTTGGACAATTTCATGTTGCAAATCACAAACCAGCTCTCTTCACACATGAGAGTTCATAGTTTGAGATGTGAGATTTCACACCATATTGAAGCATTTATTGTTTAATATGTATCTAGACCTTGTTTATCAGTTGGAGCTGTTAGTACATGACAAAATAAGACCATGTGCACTGGATTTTTATTTTTTTGATGTTTTTTGAATATTTTATGATTATTTCAAATTCGGTCAAACTCAAGTTCAAATCAACATTTAAACAAGTTTTAAACACCAAAATGAAAAACTAAGCCTGGATCATTCCTAGACACACCAAAATGAAGGTTTGGTGAGGTTTTGGACAATTTCATGTTGCAAATCACAAACCACCTCTCTTCACACATGAGAGTTCATAGTTTGAGATGTGAGATTTCACACCATATTGAAGCATTTGTTGTTTAATATGTATCTAGACCTTGTTTATCAGTTGGAGCTGTTAGTACATGACAAAATAAGACCATGTGCACTGGATTTTCATTTTTGGATGTTTTTTGAATATTTTATGATTATTTCAAATTCGGTCAAACTCAAGTTCAAATCAACATTTAAACAAGTTTTAAACACCAAAATGAAAAACTAAGCCTGGATCATTCCTAGACACGCCAAAATGAAGGTTTTGGTGAGGTTTTGATCAGGGTTTGGATCATGCCTCATTGTGATATAATACTAACAAACATGAACTCCTTGCACCTACATGTAATTTTGCTGTTTTTGGCGTGCATATGTGGTACTTACACGAAGTGCTCGCAAGTTTGTGCTATTCCAAGTAGCAATCCACATGCAGCAAACAAAGTACAGTACCCTTTTTTAGAAATTTTCCACATGCAGCATATTTTCAGATTATTCTTACAAGTATAGGTGTTGCGTTCATTTTCTTGGAAGAAAAAGGCCAGAAAATGTAAGACGTACGTGGGCATTTTTCATTGACTTATTTTTAGTGTGTTCGTGCCGGCTCCAATGGTGAGCGGCCGGTGGAGACGGTGAAAGACGTACGTGGTGAGACGTGGCGGCTGCTAGAGGAGGGCGAGGGGTTGGTCTCGGACTCGGTGCAGTCAACTACACGGAGTAGGTCGAGAGGCGAGGCACGGCTGTGGTACAGGGGTTTTGATGGGACAAGACATATACCTGCCCATTAACCGCGTGTACATTAACCTGCCCATTAACCGCGCGTGCCCATTTCGTCTCATCTTCCTATGTCACATCGCATCGCTCCTCTGTTTTCCCCCTCTTGCTTCTTCTAGTCTTCTCCGCTTCCACTGCAATCCAATCTTCTTCTCCCCCGCATCGTCGCCATGGAAACCACAGCATGCTTCTTCGAGACCTACAGCGTCACCATCCACAAAGACCAGAAGATCGAGGCGGTCTACACCAACGATCCAGAAGAACTAGCGAGGGTCCTCGACATGTACAAGAAGTGGTTCGCGGAGGGAGACGCCAAGATCATGGGGCTGGACATGGAGTACAGCAAAGACAAGGAACTCAAAGACAAGAGGATGGCGGTTATTCAGCTCGCCATGCGCCGCCATGTACTGGTCTACCAATGCGCCAGGTATGAACAAATTAAGTAACATGCCCACACATGTTGCTGTTTCGAGGGTTTTTTGCTTCATCCCTTGTGCCAGACTGTTAGTGCTACTATTAGTACTAGATGACGCTCAGACTTCTTGCGAGTTCAGTAATTTGGTTCAGATTTAGGGTAGACAGACGTTCCTAGATCTATTCCTGTCATCGGGTTTTTTCAGTCTGTCACTGCGATGACACGGATTAGATTCGTGTATTATATGAAGTGTAAAAGGTTTTCTGTCATAATTAATATGGGAATTTATATTATTTGTGTAGCACGACGATTGATTTTGAGGTCTGGCATTTCTTTTGAGTAGTTTGTGTAGTTGTACACATGAACATGTAAGAGAATGAAAATGCATATATGTTTTTGTGAATTATGTTCATCGTATTTCTTAATCTTTAGGTGGACTTGTTGATCATATCTTTTAACTAAACTTACCTCATTTGGTGGACTTGTTGAACATGTAAGAGAATGAAATCATGGATGTAAATGTAAATAAGCAATATATTTTGAAGGACTATGAACTTCGGTAAATATGATGGTTGTTGTATAGTTGTATACATGAAAATGCATATATGTTTCTGTGGATTCATGTTCATCGTATTTCTTAATCTTTAGGTGGACTTGTTGATCATATTTCAAATCTTTTAACTAAACTTACCTCATTTGGTGGACTTGTTGATCATATACTTGTTTGTCACCTGTGAAATTACATCTTTTAACTAATCTCTATCCACATTCTCTTGGTTATTGCAGTACTGACCATTGGAAGTGTTCATGCTACATTTCTGATTTTCTACGCCACAGAGGAATCACCTTTGCGACCGTAGACAATACGGTAGACAAGGTGGTTTTTCGCCAAACCTGGCCTGAAGTCATCATTCCAGATAACTTCTATGTCGACCTACAGCACATGTACCGGCTCCCTGGATACTACAAGGTTGGCATGGCTGTCATGGCTGCAGACCTGATTGATCCCTGGTACGCAGAAATGAAGAAGAAGTTGCCCTCCGAGGCGCACGATAATTGGCAGTGCAAACCTCTTGACAAGATCAACAAAGACTACGCCCATTGATGCCTTTGTGGCGTTTGAGCTGTACCGGGTCATTCTGGAGAGGCAAAAGGCTGGAGTGCCAGTTGGAGTGCCAGTTAGACACAAGTTTCAGGCAAAAGGCTGGAGTGCCAGTTGGAGTGCCCGTTGGACTCAAGTTTCAGGATGATTCTGATGATTCAGGCACCGATGTTCCTGAAATTCATGATGAAGAAGATTCATCAGATGAAGAAGATTCTGATGAGGAGCACAAGAGGCGTAGGCCTTCCTGAAGATTAGTTTGTCCTCTGTCCATGTGTTTTGTAATTATTTATTTTGGTTTCGATGAACAAGTAAGATCACTAAGCAGTTATGTAAAGTGCTGCTTTTGTTGTGCTGTGGAAGACTAATTATGCTGGTATATATGCAGTTCCTATTTTCTTCCTTCTGGTTATGTGCTTTCAGCCTCGATGTTTCCATCAAACTAATGTTTTTTGACCCCATTATGATACAACTTGACCAAAACTCTGTCAAATCACGTGGTACATATATTTATACATGATTCTACAAACATTGCATGACTAATCTGATTTTAAAATGATCTGACCATGAATTTGACCAATAATTGGCCTTCATCTCAATTTCAGGCATTTTTGTTCAAAGAAAATTTTACGCACACTTAAAATTGTCAGAAAAATCTCAGATCCTGCAAGCCCACCTTGTCTATCGTTTGCATCACCACCCACAAAAAGTTTGAGTCCAATCTGGATCTCCTATGTGCACCTATCTTCAAGGATTTCGACCGAAATGGCACACGCATGATCCGCCTGAATCCCTACCAAATCCTAGGTTGGGCCCATATGTACGAATAGACGTGTGTTGGTATATATGTGGAAATATCCAAGATAAAACTCCTAGAAGGTCTGACCCACTTCACATACGAAACTTATCATGCATGAAGTTCATGCCCGGTAGGGCAAAAACCTTTTTTCGGGTGCACCATATGGTATCATGTGATAACATGGGCTCATAGTTGGTTTTTATGGTCATATCACCAGCCCTAACACAACTAGTGAAAAAATTCCAATATATAGCCCTCCCGAGGCCGGTCAAAAAAGTAGAGGACCTAGGGTTTCGATGGGAATGGCGGTCCGGAGCATCAGAATCCCACCAAATCCTAGGTAGCTAGGACCGTAATATATGGGTACGAGTGTGTGATCGTACATTGGAAATGACAACATTGATCCAACTCCTAGGTGTACCCATTTCACAGACGACACTTAACCTACACGCAGATTTTGCACTAACACATCTACCACTTCGGGGCAACCCAGATGGAATCATGTGACATGGTCTCAACTTTGGTTTTAAATGGTCATATGGCCTACCATAACACAATCAAGTTGAAAAGTCAATTGGTCTAAACCCTCTTGAGGCCGTTTAAGGGCCGGTAGAGGATACAAATTGAGCGGGCCGGGTCAACTGTCAAGGATTTCGACCGAAATGGGTCAACAAATGTGTATGAAATACATCTTGACATTGACAAGACCAAGTTAGATGAGTGATAGAATACGTATAGAAGAGTAATGTGATGTTGAATTTGCCAACCCAGCTCCCCCGCTTCATACACACACTTATATGCACTTAATTAGGTAATTAGATCACCGGGGAACCCCATCGGTTGTATACTTGTGGATTTTTGTGATAATTAGTGTTGTCTCATATTTGGTTTTCCTAGTTAGCGAATAATTTTTTTCCTCGAAAGTTTAGGTCAATAATTTATAGACTTATTCGCATGGTACTGTAATACTAACTTCATTAAATGGTCAATTTGTTTAAGCCATCCATCATGTGTCCGACGGCCAGATATATTTCTCACCGCGCGCCCACCTACCAAATTTCGTACCTCGTGCCCACCCAAAATTATCGTTGAAACTTTGCCGCCTTCTTCTGCGCGCACAAAATTTCGAACCAAAATTCCCTGCCTATACCCCCTCGCCAAGATGTCCCCTACTCGAATGCCGCATTCCCCTCCTCCCTCCCTCCCGGTCCCAAATTTCCCATCCTTTCCACCCAAACCCTAGCTCGCCGTGTAGCTGGCTGTCCCGGTCTTCCACCTCACCGTGTAGCTCGCCATCTAGGTCGTCCACCTCGCCGTCAAGGTCGCCGGCAAGATCTGCTACCTCGACTTCCAGGTTGCCGCCAAGATCTACCTCCTCGTCTTCAAGCTCGCCGCAAGATCTGCTACCTCGACTTCCAGGTTGCCGCCAAGATCTACCTCCTCGTCTTCAAGCTCGCCGGCAGGAACTGCCACCTCGACTTCCAGGTTGCCGCCAAGATCTGCCACCTCGACTTCCAGGTTGCCGCCAAGATCTACCTCTTCGCTGGCAAGAACTGCCACCTCGACTTCGAGGTTGCCGTCAAGATCTGCCTCCTCGCCGTCAACCTCGCCCTCAAGATCTGCCTCCTCGCCGTCCAGCTCGCAGGTCATCCATCGCCGTCAATGCTTCCCCGCACGCGACGAGTAACGGTTCCCGCCAAGAACAGCCGTAAGACAAAGTTCCTAAAGCCCCCGGATGCATTCTTGACATAATTATTTTCGTCTGTTTGATGCTTTTTCGTGTACATGTTTGTTTAATTACCTGTTCGATGCTTCTGTTTGATCAGTTCCTATGGTCAAAGTTTGTTTATTTTCCAGCTAGTATGTCGCTTAAGATCAGTTTTGCGATCCTTTCAGTATTAGGTCCACATATTAGATTACTCAAATCAGTCTTTTAAATCATCAGTACTACAAAACAATTAATACCAGTCCGATTTTTTATAACAGAAAATACACCACATGGAAGCACCCCGGAAGTGAGTAGCTTACTTTGTAGCTGTATTAGGTTCTTAGCATGTGTTATGTTTGTACCTAACAACTTTGAGCTCTCTATTCATGTTAGAACCACAATGAGTTCTTATGGTCAAAGTTTGCTTATTTTCTTGCATGTATGTCGCTTAAGATCAGTTTTGCGATCCTATCAGTCTTAGTTCCACATAATAGATTACTCATATCCGTCTGTTACATCATCACTACTAAAGAACAATCAATACTAGTCATATATTTTAGAACATAAATTATACCCCCTGGAAGAAACCTGGAAGTGAGTAGCGTACTTTGTAGCTGTAGTATGTTCTTACCAAGTGTTATGTTTTTACCTAACTTTGAGATCTTTATCCATGTTAGAACCACAAACAAAACCTGGTGAAGTTCGCAATCGCAAGCGCGTCAATGCAGAAATAGTTGATGGCACAACACCTGAGACTCCGGTAGTAAAGAGAAAGATCAAACCGACTCCTCCAGCTGTACCTGCAGCCGCTACACCACGACTATTAAGGTCTGCAACGAGCGTGGCAGTTGCCCATGACCAGCTGGAAGCTGCCCAACAGAAGGATACAACTGGCCACCACCAGGAGGCAGCCGCCCAATGCGAACAGCACCTCCCCATGACAAATTTCCAGGCCTGGAAAGGGGCAAGAAGTTCAGACTTGTTATTCCTCCGGGAAGGACAAGGCCAGTGGACCCAAAGATTGCTTCCATCTATACTACAGCTTGTTCATTAGCTGTGAATGATGTTGTCCCTATCTTCCCCCATTGGAAAGATTACAAGGAAAGACCTGACATATTTTCTAGGTTTGTCAAACACGTCAGCGTAAGTTTTGTAACCCAACTTTCCAGTTCTTTCCATTGCTGTTCATAAAAGTGAAGAATACTCTTTCTTTTGTTTCAGGTAAAATTTGATTTGGACCTCGACGACTTCTGGATTCATGGCTCTCTTCTAATGAATCTCAGGAACCGTACAAGACAAAGACGCCATTACCTGAAGAGCAGATATTTTGACCATGTTGGAGACAAGGCTTCGGTTGTACGAACACCTCCTCATGTAGTAAGTCACATGAGCGAAGAACAGTGGGGCAAGTTAGTCGAGAAATGGTCCACACCCAAGAATGAGGTCGTGTCTTTGTTCACTGAACCTTGCCACTGATTCAATCCTATATTCTGGATTTCACCTAACCTGTTCATACTCTTTGTGCAGATAGCCTGTAAGAAAGCCACCTGGAGCAGATCGAAAGTCATGTTCCCTCATGCTACAGGATCTCGTAGCTACGAGGTTGGCTGCGACAGGGGGAAAGATGCTTTCGAATTGTTCAAAGATACGCACAAAACCAGGCGTGGATTCAGTTCGCCTGTGAAAAGGGCAATTGTAAGTCCCTGATAATTCTGTACATCTCTGGAAGTTACAATGGCAGACTCAGCCATTTCACCTATGCTTGTCATCTGATAGTTCATGTACATGTGTGCTTACTTGCTTGTCATTTGCTAGTTCATATATCCTTGTGATCTGCTATCTTCAGCTATGTTCCTTACTTGCTTCTCGTCTGCTATTTTCAGTTATGTTCCATACATGCATGTCATCTATCCTAGTTTAGCTGTTGTTGCATCTATGATTGTACATGCAGATCCCTTGTCATTTCGCATCACCAGAAACGCCAGTTCAAATCTGCACTGTACCCTTGCTATTTTCAGTTATATATACATGTGTGCAGAAAATGGCTAGAAAGGCTTACAATTTGGAAAGGAGGGAGCATATTTCATCCATGTTCCTTAAATGTTTATCATCTGGTATTTAGATCAGTGTACCTTACAAGCTGTTATTTCATCTTATGCTTGTACATGCTTTATAGGCTGACATGGAATTTAGGATGGAACCATCTACTTCAGAGGATGGCACTGTCAAGGAACCTCTTTCTGCTGCTGAAGTTGTCGCTGACGTGTTGTGTAAGGGCAATCGAAAGGCTAGTTTCCTAAAAAACATAGGTGTTGTGATACCAAGCCATAAGAGTGTGCCAAAGTTTCAGCTTCAGCTTCAACTTGATTCTGAGAAAAAAAGGAGGCAGGAACTGGAGTCTATCGTTGATGAGTACAAGAAGGCGAAGGAACATGCTGACGCAGACAAGATCAAGTATGAACAAGACTTGAACCGTGTGATCAAGGATCAAGAACCGTGCATTGCACTTATCAAGCGGATTTTGGCTAAACTCGCTGCTGCTTGAAAACCTCTACAAACTCGTGGCTTTTTGGTAAGTCTGAGGTTTTTTGGTGCCCTTCGTTAGTCTCAAACTGCATGTTGCTGGTGGCCTTTGAGAGGCCGAAAACTGTATGTTGCCACTGCTGGTCAACCACATGTTGTCTGGTGAACTGTAGAACGTGGCCTTTATAGCCTATGCTGGTAGCAAGGCTGAGACCTATAATTCGGAATTTATGTATTTTCTGCATGTGTTGTGTTTGCTCTGCTGGGAATACCATTAGGGCAAGAATTTTACATGCGTTTCAGATCGCGAAAATAATCGTTCAAACCTCGTCCCAAAAGAAACGCCGTGCGCAGTAACGTCACGTCCTACGCGAGACGAAAATTTTCGTCGTCGTCAAATGACACGTGGTCAAATAAGGTGAACGCACGTGGCAACTACCGATTGCATGGCAACGCCGACGGATAATTAACGTCGAGACCATAGATGACGTCAGAACGCGACACTATGACGAAATAAAACTGTCGCAAAACATCCACGTGTCGCTTTGTGGACATCCCATGTGGCGCTCACTCATTCGTGCTCATCCGCGATGACCGCGAAAAACGTCGCATCAATCTGACGTCATCATATGTCTCGACGTTAAGATTTCGTCGAAATATACGTGACGTCATCTAACGGCGATGACGGCCGTCTGCCACGTGGAACACTCCGGCGAAGATAAAAAAATGTCGCGGCTTGTTGGGCCGCATGATGGGCCGGTGACGATTATATAAACGTCGTGGATCCCTCGCGACGTTCAGAGGTTCACCGGATCGTCGTAGAATCGTCCATGACTATCGATCCCTGACGTTGTCATAACGTCGTGTGAATCGTCGAGGATTGCACATCCCGACGTTTTGGACCATGATCACCACGTTATGAAATCGTTCCGGATGGCCAAATTTTTTGTAGTGGCATGCATTGTATCCCTTGTTTGACTGTCCTGAAATGTTACTAAGGGCAGGCCAATCATTGATGGTTACAAACAACAGCGCTCGTAGGTCAAATTATGTTTCTTTGTACTCATCCCACACACGCACACCTTCTTCACGCCACAACTGTAAAACTTCTTCAACCAATGGCCTCAGGTACACATCAATGTCATTGCCAGGTTGCTTCGGGTCTTGGATGAGCACTGGCATCATAATAAACTTCCGCTTCATGCACAGCCAAGGAGGAAGGTTATAGATACATAGAGTCACAGGCCAAGTGCTATGACTAGAGCTCTGCTCTCTAAAAGGATTAAAGCTATCTGTACTTAGACCAAATCTTAAGTTCCTAGCGTCATCTGCAAACGTCGGGAAATCCCTGTCGATTTTCTCCACTGCGACCCATCAACGGGGTGTCTCATCATCCGGTCTTTCTTATGGTCTTCTTTGTGCCATCGTAACAACTTTGCATGCTCTTTGTTTTGGAACAAACGTTTCAACCGTGGTATTATAGGAGCATACCACATCACCTTTGCAGGAACCCTCTTCCTTGGACGATCATGCTCGCCCTCAACATCACCAAGGTCATCTCGCCCAATCTTATACCGCAATGCACCGCATACAGGACAAACATTCAAATTTTCGTACTGACCGCGGTAGAGGATGCAGTCATTAATGCATGCATGTATCTTCTGCACCTCTAATCCTAGAGGGCAGACAACCTTCTTTGCTTCATACGTACTGGAGGGCAATTCGTTGTCCCTTGGAAGCATCTTCTTAAATATTTTCAGCAAATTTTCAAATGCCTTGTCAGTAGTACCACTCTCTGCCTTCCATTGTAGCAATTCCAGTGTCCTACCCAGCTTTTTCTGGTCATTTTCGCAAGTTGGGTACAACAATTTGGTGTGATCAGCTAACATGCGCTCCAACTTCAACCTCTGGTTTTCACTTCGACAGTCCATTTGTGCATCACGAATGGCCCGGCGAAGATCATCGTCAGGCTCATCAACGATGGGATCTTCTTCAATTTCGTCTTCCCCCATTGAAGTACCACCGTGATCATCGAACATAGGATAGTTTTCATTATCCTCTTCTTCTTCATTGTCTTCCATTATAACCCCTCTTTCTCTGTGCTTGGTCCAACAATAATAACCAGACATGAAACCATTCCGCAACAGGTGCCGTGAAGAACTGATGAGCAAGAGTGATCCTTCATATTCTTACAAAGACTGCATGGACAACATATAAAACCATTCTTCCGCTTGTTTATCTCAGCCACACGGAGAAAATCATGCATGCCTTTAATGAAATCGTCACAACGTCGGTCACCGTACATCCATTGTCGTCTCATCTGCATATATATACAAGTTCATCAAGCAAAGTAGAGTAGCGACCAATACATAGTTATCAAACACCAAATTAATTAATACAAGTTCGTCAAGTAAAGTAGAGTAGCGACCAAATGTAATACATAGTTATCATAAAACATACATCAATTGAAACTAACATACAACTATCTAAAGAATTTAAATCCAACAATAAATGCGATCAGAATCGCAACTAAGTTAACTATTGAACCAACAGCATAATGATACCAAGCCTCTTGACTAATGACATATTTTCTAATATTTTTAAACTTCAAGCACATTGCATCAGTCTTCATCTCGTGAGCAGCGACGACGTCGGCAAGCTTGACCTCGTGAGCATCAACGATGTCGGCAATCTTCAAGTCCAATACCATCTTCTTTTCTAGGTATTGGAGACGAAGATCTTCACTTATCTTCAACTTTGCTTTCAAATCGTTGTTTCTTTTTTAAAAAAACTCGACAATAGGGTCGGCTGGAATTTCCAGTTCAATTACCTCCTAAATAAAAATATATCTATGTCAAGTTCATCGGCATGATTGTTATAAACACGAAACGAAATAAATAGTTATAAAAATATACCACATTCGAATCATAGACCGGACGAGGGCCGACGGGACGGATATCAAAACCATGACACTATACACATAAAAAACATAAGAAAATTATACAATAAATGACTATGCATTTAAATCATACAAGTAATTTAATTTAAAATAAAAGATTAAAAAAGAGACTCACCGAGATGACGGGACGGCGCGGGCTATCGACGGCGGAGAGGACGGGGACGGGCCGACACTAAAACCCACAAATCATAATTTAGTTTGATCTCAAATTGCATATAAAACAAATGAAATCTCTAACTTAGACATTTCAATAAACACCTAGCTAGCACTAGAAATATTCAATGAGCTAAATGAGCTAAACAAGCAACGAAACGAGCGCCGGAAGAAATAGTTTGCAGTGCTCACACTTGGATAGGTGCAACGCCGTCAATCTTAGCAAATGGTGGAAACAAAAGGGCAAGAAATCGAGATCGGGTGAAGGAAAAATGGAGATGAAACTCGAGCTCAAAGTGGCCATGGCCGGCTCGGGGTGGAAGATGATATAGGGGACGCTTTAGTCCCGGTTCGTGCCACGAACCGGGACTAAAGGTTCGCGTGTGGGCCCCTGTCTCTTCGACCGCATGTGGCGGACCTTTAGTCCCGGTTCGTGGCTGGAACCGGTACTAAAGAACCCTCACCTACTGGGACGAGGCTGTGGGCGCGGCGCGGCGCTGAAACTGGGCGTGGCGTGGACCTTTAGTCCCGGTTCGAAATAAATTCGAGACTAAAGGTCCGAATCTATTGCCCTTTTTCCACTAGTGCCAGTTCTCCCTCTGGCGACTGAAACGATGGAGAAAGATCAATTTCCACACAATATCAAATGAAAGACGACCAGAAAACTAGCCTTTGGTGGGCATTTACATAGCAGAAATCCACCTTCGTGTGAATTCCCAAAATTCTGCCCCGTTCCCATTTCCAAACAATATCATATTGAATTATATTCGCAAAGTGCTTTGACTTACATTGTGAAATACATGTCCGTGAACATACATTGACTCAACCTATCATACATCATACATCGTATGTCTTACCTGTTTCTTCAATTATTCTCCTCGATCGTATGCACATTCCTTAGGTGTAAGGTATACCTTTTGTCCCATTTAATCATCTCAACGTGTATAGATAACCTTTCATACATGGAACATTCCTGAGGCGCAGGGTGTACTATTTGTCCCATTAAATCATATCAATGTACACCGATAAGTGGCGTATATATATAAGTCGTCGTTGCTTGCACATTCCTGAGGTGTAGGTCACTACTAGAAAAATGACCTCTAGTCGCGGTTCCAGAGGACCTTTAGTCGCGGTTGGGCAACCGCGACTAGGCTGGCGGGACTAAAGCCCCCACCCTTTGGTCGCGGCGGATTCCGAACCGCGACTAGAGGTCCCTCCACGTGGGCTTTAGGGGGGACGTGGGGTGTTGGGACCTTTGGTCCCGGTTGGTAGCACCAACCGGGACCAAAGGGTTTTGGTTTTTTTTTCTTTTTCGATTTAATTGCAGGGTTTAGGGTTTATATATGCCGGGGTTTGGTTATACCTAGGTTCCCGTGTCCCGTGGTAACGGTAACCCTTCCCGTTGCGATGACGGTTACGGTGACCGTTACGGTAACCGTAACGTTTTCGATGTCGTAACCGTTCCCGTGTCATATGAAGTCGATGCACATATTTATAACACATACAATTAAATTAAGTAATACTTGAAGATCGTAGACAAGAGTTCGTTGATGCGCCAAGAGTTATCGTAGTACGAGAGTTGAAGCAAAACAACAAGTTACTTTAACGATTTCATGCTTTCAGCATCGTAGTACTCTCCTTTCTCCTGTAAGGCCTCTGAAAGGTAAAATCCCGCCAATTCCTCTCCAATTGCTCTGAAGCGGTGGTCGAGTGGTAGCCTCTCGCGCTTTTTTGCCAACTCTGCATCCTTTCTCATATTCCATTTCTCGGTGACTAATACATATATATACTCGCAAACGAAGAATCCACAGTACTCAGTTTCCTTTGGTTGCTCCATGCAAGACTATACAAGAATAGATTTCAGTCAATAATAATGAAGTATGCATGAGAAATGTTGTGTGGACGAAGAGGTAGCAGTACTTGCTTGGTTTAACTTCCAATCCAGCTTTTGGCGCCACCCACCTTCAGGATCTTCCGCTCGAAACCTTTCCCAAACTTTGCCCGACAAAGAACATTCACAAATGAGTTATTCGTTAATGACTTGACATCAAGATATGAATGACAGAGGCGGTAAGAAATGAATGTACCTTGCTAGTAAGTCGAAACAACTCCTGTAAGTGTCAGGATGATACCTCAATGAGTCAAGTGAATGAATAAGTCCTTCGTGATGTCTAATGACAAGAAGAATCCAGTGGTAGCTGGGCACAGTCATGCATAACTCATCAGTTAAACTTAACATCGGGTGAGCAAATTAGAATGTGTAGAAGACACTAAAACTTACCCGAAGTGGTAAGGCCAATATATAGTTCTTTTGTCGCGGTATCGCTTGAACACCCTTAGCAAATCATCCGGTGTGTTCTTGTTATACAAGGGATTTATTATGGTTTCTTCATTATATTTATCCGGGTCAATGAACCCAATGTCATGCTGGTTCAGCTTTTTGAGCTCGAGCATCTTCAATCTGCATAATATAGCACACAAAAGATTAAAGTGAGAACAATTACAAACAATGAACGAGACTAGGTAAAGACTTAAATAAATCACTTACAGGCAATAGGAACTCATGATAGATTTGTCGAGTGCCCGCAGATTGTATAGCTGAAAAAGTTCGCTAAACGTAACAGTGTGATTGTAGTCTTCTAAGAAGTGCTCATCGTCTTCCCTACATTTCAGAACGATAGCAGATGTCTTCTTTGCATTTTTCATGTACCATTGATGCAGAGTACGCATTTTTGTTGGAAGGCCCTTGATTTGCACCAAAGGTTTCCCCGGAACGAAGTTTTTTACTGGAGGAGCTGGTGGTGCAGTCTCAAAATTCAATCTCGAAGCATATTCATCTATAGGCATTTGCGCTAGACAACCAACGAAACGGGCGCCGAAAGAGACAACCAACGAAACGGGCGCCGAAAGAGAGAGTTTGCAGTTGCTAACCCTTGGATAGATGCACCACCGTCAATCTTAACAAATGGTGCAAAAAATCGTGGATGAAATCGAGCTCGGTGGAGAGAAAATGGAGATTCAACTCGAGCTCGAAATGGCCAAGGCTGGCTCGGGGTGGAAGATGAAGGCGATTGACCTTTGATCGCGGTTGGTGGCTCCAACCGCGACTAAAGGTCCTCGCTAGGACATGCGGCCTTTTTGTGCAGGACCTTTAGTCGCGGTTGGAGCCACCAACCGCGACTAAAGCTCCAGCACAAACCGTCACCTGTCCTAGCCGTTGGATCTGTCGGAGCCGCGAGACCTCTAGTCGCGGTTCGGAAACGAGCCGCAACTAAAGGTCCGCCTCTAAGGCCACTTTTCTACTAGTGGGTGTACTTTGTTTGTCTGGTTTAATCATATCAGTATAACAATATTAAAAGCTTGCATGTATATAGCTGAGTACACGGCTGGCGCGGTGGCGCCGAGGATTAACCCACTAAATCTGCTTCCCTAGGCGAATATTTTCTTGATGGTACGTGCAAAGTACATGTGTCTGCTCAATTATTCCAGGAATATAGCAGCCTAGCCAGCTACTGGGCAGCCTCACACAAAATTATGGATCTAAGCGCCACATGCCCCATCATGTGTCTGTCATGCAACTTGCAAGAATAAACGCATAATCTCCTGGTAATTGAGTATTGGGATGCGCACGAAGAAGGAACTTGATGGATTATCATTGATCCAAATATACAGGCGCATAGTACTGTACATGATAATGCAGCCCATGCAATGAACGATGCACAGATACAGCAAGCTCTGTGCTGACCTAGACTTGATTCATATCTAGATACTGGATAAGTCTAACACACTGACTCCCTCCGTCCATAAAAGTATATCTCAACCTAACCTAAATTCGCATGTATCTACACACTAAATCATGTCTATATACACATAAATTTGGTATAGATTGAGACATCTTTTATGCACGAAGAGAGTATTTTGGTACGCAGAGAATATATTTTAGAAGGGACTCCAGAAAATCCAATTGTAGCATTTCCTTGCAAGTACGTAGTGAGATTATCTATGCACGTAAAGCATTTTTAAATTGAAAATAAGTTTATTTCTGTGAAAAGGAGAGGTTCACAAGTCAAAACAAATCGATCTATACATTTTCCGTTGATACAGTTGCTCTTTTCGAAAAAAAACATCTGGTGTCACCGTGACAGTTCAAACCTATGTCTATCGGTACACAGTACCTATCACCTTCTAGATTATGTGGAAAATGTTCACCTGCAAGATCTTGATCCAACTTGTACCTGAAAAGAGTATTTGTGTCAGGTTAGTTTGTTTGCATTTGCAGGGGCAGGTTGCTTGCTTCAGCAGGTTGCGTTCCTGGTGTCGGCACACCAACCACTGGCAAAGCGAGCAGGGATGGCTAGTAAGCCCTAATCGCTGCGAGAAATCAAAATGACATACGCGGATCTCGTGTTAAATTAACAAGAAGGGTTCCTGTTTTCTAGAGACGGTTGGTGTTCTTCTTGGAGTATGCAGAAAATGGTTGGTCCTTTCGTGGTTAGGAGTAGGAGATGCGTCAATGCGTCATGGCAGTCTTTTCGTTGCAGCCTTTGTTTTTCTTTGAAGGAACATATCCGATTACACTTTTAAAAAGTAATGGTTTAATGCTCAAACGACAATAGTTAAAAGTATGAAAACATACGGGCACAAGTGAAAATAAGAGAATAGGCTGCTCCCCTATTCACATGGACTATACATGATATGAAAAGACATCCACCGCTTGAACAGATAAAATAGAATTAACCCAGTTTATACGGTAAATCGGGTCCAAAACTATATAAACTGTACAAAAGAACACACATACGAAGCGACCCGCCGTTCACACGACACAAGTCGATCAAACGCTACAAAACACACCACCCGCTCCGGGGTCTCCACCCCAACGTAACAACAAGATCGACCTTCGCTTGCCCGAAAGTGATCCAGTCATGGTCGACGAACCCTCTGCCCGCATAATTTTCATCCAGATCGTCACCAAAACCAACATATTCTAGGGCCGCCGTCCTGGCGTAGCAACCAAATTGACCTTCGCGCTGTCCAAAGGCGATCCAGTCGGGTCGACGAACTCTCTGCCCACACAGTCTTCATCCAGGTAAAAAAATGCATTTTTCCGTGACCATGTTATTAATTTTCATCGTATAATGTTTGGTTAAGTTACTTATATGAGATGGAATGTTTTTTTTTTTGATAAAAGGCATAAGCCCAGCTTTCAATTAACAAAGCTAGAGAGTTTACAACGGCTGGAACAACATGCTGAAGAACAGCTTACAAGCATCAGAAGCCCCAAGTAAACAGAGAATAATGCAAAGAACAGCACAACTTGAGGCGCCTAAGCTACAACCTGCTACACTAACAAAAACCAAGACAACCGAGGCCGAGACGGGAGCACCACAAGACCACGACGCCGTCTTCATCTCCAGAGCGCACTTGGACCCAGCTTCCGCTGTCCTCGCCACCGGAAAAGGACCCCTGTCCCTCGCCTTGGCTCGAAAGGTGCATCGTACCGTCCATTGTCGTCGAGGAAAGCTCGCCCGAGAGAAAGATTGCCGGAGTAGAAGAGAGCAGCCTCGCTGCGGGCGCTCCATTGAAAGACCACCACCGCCCGGAGCTTGACAGCAACAGCAGATCCGAGCTGCCGGACGAAGACGCCGAGAGGCAGGGACGGCGCGAGAAGAGGCAGCCACACCACTGTGGATGAAACGAAACCACCGTAGCTCGAGACACTCGCAACCCAAACTAGCCGCTGTTGCTGAAGAGGGGAACCCTTTCCCCTCTCGCCCAGGCTCGAGGGCGCCGACCCATGGCGAACAGTGGCAACGGGGCAGGGAGGAACCAAGCAAGGCACCCGCCAGTCAACACAGAAAGCGTCGTCACCGAACACGAAACCGCCACGATTCCCTCCACTCGCGCGCAGCTCCACCACCACCCCAGACGCCAGAGAGACTACACCGCCCACCAACACCACACCAACAGCTCCACACGCCCAAGACTAAACCATCCCCATGCGACGTCTCCAAGGAGAACACGACGCGCATGGCGTCGACACCGCCCAATCCCAAAAGGATTTTGAGCTATCGCTCGGGAGGTGTTCGGGGGTGTGAGGAAGGGTCACGGCTTCGCCTCCAAGGAGGAAAGCGGCGCCCTTGGGCGTCGCCGCCGCCGGGCCAGGCAACCGGCCAGAGGTTTCCCTCGGACCCACACCTACACACCTGCGCACCGCCACGACGGGCAGCGACGGCCACGGCCGCCTTGCCACGCAGGGACACGGGGTGGGGGAGCTTGAAAGGTGGGGAAGGGGTCGTACCAGTCAGATATGGAGTCAGAGCGGGAGGGGACTACGCGCCGCGACCGTCGTCCGCCGGTGCCCGTCGCCCGCGCGACGAAGGGCTCCAGCCACCAGCACCTGCGACCGGCGCCCGCCGCCCAGGCACCGTCGCCACACCCGCGCCGCCCGCTTGACGCCTCGCCTCCGCGCGAAGGGAGCTCATCGGGGTGCGCCCGCCTCACCCGACAGCTTTGCCAGCCGGGCGCGGCCACCACCGCCGGCGCCGGCGGCGGCAGCGGCCAGAGGGAGGAGATCGGCCGCCTCTTTTTCTAGGGTTTGGGGTCCTCTGGAGCGGCTTGCGCGAGCCGCCCGAGAGGAAGGAGATTGATCTGAGATGGAATGTTCATTAACCTAGATACTTTTAGCTTAACTATTTTTCTCCCCTATTTTGTTTCACATACATAGTTTTGTCAAAGCTAGAAAACTTTATCTACTAGTAACGTTGATCATTACATGGATTGCATACGTAATTGGGCATATCAATGCAGTCTAGCATAGCCTTGCTCATTTTGCTAGGTTAACGGTCATGCCATTTGGCACGCCCTTTCCATTCCTGGAATCTTGCATCCCTTTGCTTGTTTGCTTCCAAGCACATCGTTCTAGAGGGCGTACGTATGCAAAAATGAAACACCAAAACTAAGGGCATCTCCAGCAGCCCCCAGAGCCCCCAGAGGCCTTTTTAGCGCCGACGCTAACGAAAATCTACCAGTCGCCCCCCAGAAGTCGATTTAGCGCAGGTTAGCGCCGCTTTTAGCGCCGTTTCGCGCCGGCGAACCCAGCCAAAACCCAGCTTGCTGTGGGGGGGCAAAAGGCGTCCGCGGGCCAGACTTGTCGGCGAGGGAAGGCGTTTTCCATCCATAATTTGGCCCCTTCCCTCCATAATTTGGCCACTTCACTCCATTTCTCCCCCACATATATACCTCTCCCCGCGCCGATCCCGCCATTTCCCACAGATCTGGCAGCCATGGCTCCCGCCCGATTCACAGGACCCCGCGCCGTCGCCATCGCCGTCCCCGCGTCCTCTGCCACCTCCATGATCGGCAAGAAACCACGGAAGCCGAGAGCGCCGAAGGAGAAGCCGGCGGGCATGAGCAATGCCCAGTGGATCGCCCAGAAGGCGCGCCGGGAGGCGGAGAACCTCCAGCGACGGACGAGGGAGAAGGCGTAGCGGCAGAGGGAGCTGGCCGCGCACTTGGCCGCGGATGCCGAGACCCAGGACGTCGACGAGGAAGAAGAGGAAGAGGAGGTGGAGGCGCTGGCTGAGCCGCCAACTCCGGCTGCGTCGGCGGCGCCGCCGGCCAAGTGGAGGCCCGGCTTCTCTGCTCATCCCCATCCTCAGTTCGCCGGCTAGAGCCAAACCGCCGTCGCCCCATGGTGGTTTCAACCCTAACGTCACCTTCCCCCACCATCCGCCGATGATGTACGTTGGCGGCTCACCGGGCTACGCAACTTCGCCGTCGCTCCGCCGTTCCCTCCCCTTCGCCGCGCAGTCCCCGTTGGGCAGGATGCCCAGGACCTCATGGACGAGATCATCACCACCGGCTCGGTGGCGGCGGCGGCATGCCCGGGCTTCCTCTCGCAGGACGGTGTGGATTTGTTCTCGCAGGGCGGCGGGGATTACGGCCAAGGTGCGTCTGGCGCCGGTGTCGGCACGGAGGAGGCGGATGCGGAGGCGAAAGAAGAGGACGAGACGGCGCCTGCAGCTGCGGAGGGAGCAGAAGGCCCGGCCAAGGATGGCGACACGGGCGGCCGCTGTCCCAGGAAGGGGTCCAAGCCGGCACCGAAGCCGTCGGCCAAGCCGCGCATCAAGTGGACATGTAGGGAGGATATCCTCCCCGCCGAGTCATGGAAGGTGGTCAGCTGGGACCCGATCATCGGCGCGAACCAGCCTTGGACAACTACTGGAAGCGCATCAAGACGGAGTACGACGAGCGCCGGATGATCGACCCCGACTATGCGTCGTGCGTCACGGAGCGCGACCAGAAGGCCATGGCCAACCATTGGCAGAACATCCAGGCCGCCTGCAACAAGTGGCACGGCATACAGGAGGAGGTCACGCACAGGCCGAAGAGCGGCGCCAACCGCGAGATGGAGGTGAGAATTTCCGCCGTGATTCCTTTCTTTGCGCCGCCATGTAGCTGAATGGTGCCGGTCCCGTCGCCATGTAGATCGCCCGGATGTTCGAGGCATACAAAGAGGATAAGAAAACCAACTTCAAGTGGCTCCACGTCTTCGTCGTCACCGAGGGGTGCGAGAAGTGGGCGGAAACACGCCGTACGCTCGGCAAGGTCAAGGATTACATCCCGGACGCGGCGGCTGCTGGTGCGTCTGATGGCCGTCCACCGATGGGCCACAAGAAAGCCAAGGCGGCGAGGGACGCCGCGCCGGCAGCGGCAAAGCTCCAGGCGTCCATCCAGACCTGCATCGCCGACGCCCAGGCCAACGCCGGCAAGATGGAGGAGGTCGCCGCGAAGAGGTGGTCGGCGCTCATGGCCAACTCCAAGGTCAGATCGAGCTCCTCAGGACCAGCACCGTGGCGAAGAAGAGGAACCACGACCTCGCCTTCCTCACGGGGGCCGATCCGGCCACGATGGACCCGAGGTGAGGACATGGTTCATGGCACAGCGCCGTCTCATCCTCACCGACATCAGCCCGGCTCCAGCCCCGACACCGACGGACACGAGCTACGCCACCCCGACGGACACGACCTACGGCAGTCCGACGAGCTCGACCAGTCCAGCCGAGACGCCGCCCGCCCAGCCTACGTCCACGACGCCGATCACGCCCATCGACCTGGACGCCGAGACTGCTGCGACGGCCATCGACCTGGAGGATGCCACGCCCGTCGTCGACCTCGAGGCCGCCGCGACTGCCACTCCGACCACCACACCTATCGTCGACATCGACTCCGACGTCGCGGCGTCACCGGCCTCTATCTGATCTGTGCATCAGCAGAATGCCGAATGTGGCGGTGGATCGCCCGACTATGGCTTGATCGAAACTATTTGATCGCCCAACTGTGGCGTTATTTTGTAATATGACTGGCCAACTATGGCTGCTGTGATCGCCGAACTCGGGCTATTTTTTGGGGGCGGGAAGAAGAAAGTTCAAATTTATGGGCCATGTGTTTTCCTGGGCCGCCGCACGGCTGGTGAGTCCCCCCCCCCCCCCCCCCAGGTTTTGGAGACGGCCGGCGCTAACGCTAAAAAGCGCCGCATCAAAACCTGGGGGGGCCGAACGACTGGAGATGCCCTAAGAGGATACCTACCTACTACACACACCCTTCATTCTATCAAGATTTTTACAATAAATTTATCAACGAATTTGAAAATATCAATGCACAATCAATAAATGATTAATTTGTGTAATTTAAATTTTAGATTCATGTACTGACATGAATATTCTGTGCATGGATTGACAAAAAAACACGCATTAACATATTTTTTAGTTTTTAACACATAAAATAGTAGAAATAATATGGTTAGTTGGATGCAAAATCAACGTTCATGATAGTAGGTGGGTATCCTCCTAGTTGTGGGAAACCCACGTTGGTACGTACGCCACTTACCATTTTGTCTGAAGCGCACAAAAGATCCATCTTTTTATTAATTAAGAAAAGAGGAGAGTTCAAAACATTAAGCACCACATGAGGAAAAGCATTTTCGAGGTTATTGCTTGATTTCAGAAGACACGAGCATTCCTCTCCTTCCAAACTTCCCATCCAGAGCAAGGGGATCCATCCTGGAAGCGGCGGCGCAAGGCGAGGTGGCGGCGCCGCAAGGCGAGGTGGCAGGCTGGCTACGATGTTGGGGACTGGGAAGAGAGGAAAAGAAGCGAGGCGAGTGTGCGGCGCGCTGCGGTTTGTGGCGCTAGGGTAGGAAAAGAAAGGATGCACGCTACGGGTGTGCGGCGCTAGGGTTTCTTCCCTGGAATTAGCAGATGACAGGTGGGGTCGAGTCCTAAAGCACACTGACATGTGGGGTCTCCCGGGTATGCGGGTTAAAGGGTATGCGTATGGCACCCCCATACCCGCACCCGCCATACCCGATGGGTATGAAAATTTCCTGCTAAGCAGACCCATGGGGATTTTTCTAGGCCAAACCCTCCCCATTTGAGGCGGGTACCCGTTGGATTTGCGGGTATCGGCCCATTGCCATCCGGAGTCGGGCCATTGATGTCGTACCCACAACCCAAACACACATTTTTAAAATGTCAGTAGTTCCGTGTTTTCAGATGTATAATCGGACATTCAACGTTTCACATAAAACGTTGGACATAATGCCACTTTTTGTAGCCCGTATAAAAAGACAATTTTCGGTGCTCCAAAATTAATTTTCACGAGACATTTTTCCTTTACACAAAACAAAAAATGTATTTTTCACAAAACTTTGCATGCGAACATAGAATTGTACATTCAGCTATTCTTTTCACATTTTATTGACATTTTAAATATATTTAAAATACACTTTTTCATGACCACTACATCTATGAGGCAAAACATCGTGTCGTGTCCTTCTTCAGCTAGCCAGCTATTATCCAGAAAAAACTCTGCTTCAGCAAGCACGCGCGCATGTTTTCTGCCAAAGTGCCGCAGAAAGTGACTGCGACCGCGACTATCTCGAGAGAATTTACAGTGATCGATGCATGCGCAAAGTAGAAGTATAGTAAACATGCATATGCATCAATGCATGCTTGGATGGATGCCACAGGTCCATGCAAAGAACCCAGCCACGGTGGTAGCGACCCTGCAGAGGGCAGAAAGCAACCCCGAGCCGGCGACGCAGACAACCCCAGGAGGGCTCCCATTACACCTCCCCCATCGCCCGACCAACAGTACAACCACCGCAGTCGCCGACTCGCCGGTGTCGCTCTCGATGTTGGGCGCCTGCCTGCAGGCCACCTTACACGGGCAAAGAGGAGAAGAATTATTGTGCAAGATGCAATGTCTCCGGTCGCTGCTACGTACGACGTTTACACTGGACTCCATGGCTCGCCAAGTAAGTCGATCGCCGTGACTCAAAGCAGAGTGCACACGCTGTGTTTCTCTGTGCCATGACAAGTTTTTGGAGGGGCTCGTCGATCGCCTTCGACAGTTGGGATCTAGTTGGATGGACCACGAAGTGCTGCCATGATGAGTATTCGCCGAGCGCTGACTCACCGGCAAGTATTAGTTCAGCCCGAGCTTATCCTTCAAAGTTTTCTAGGATCCGGTGTATTTTTAGTATTTTGATACAAAATACTACTGTAGTACTAGCTTCTTTCTTTCGAATCCAGTCGGCCATATTTTCTACTCCTTTGTGGATGATGTTAAAGAAAAAAATTGGCGGGAAAGGAGAGACGTCGCTCGCTTTCCTTCGCACCTAGGACCGGCAAGTATATATAGCTGGCGGGAAATCTAACGAACTCCTTTAATACGTTGAGATTCCTCTGCTACCACCTCATTAAGGGCATGTTTGATTCAAAGGATTTGCATAGGAATCTTGTAGGATTCAAATCCTTAGGAATTTTTCCTATGGTACTTGTTTGATTCATAGGATTGAATCCCATAGGATTCTTTCCTATGGAATCCTTTGCACTAGTTCCTATAGGAATTCTAACATCCACTCACACCTCTTTTTCAAAATCCTTTGTTTTTCCTGCGATGGAATCAAACAATGATTGATCCATGTGGAATCCTGTAAGATTGAAGTGGACATGACATTACAATCCTGCAGTTTTCCTATTCCTGTGTTTTTTCAATCCCGCGAATCAAACAGGCCCTAAACAAGACCGCATCATTGAGTGCTCCACAATTTTGAAATCCAAGTGGAGGGAATCTCTTCAAATTCCGGTAACCGGGTCTTTAATATCTTGTTCTTCTTCTTCTTCCTTCCGGGAGTACATTGTAAATCCCGGCATGACATGTCATCACAAAAACCCGCTCTACACTTGAGAACTTGCCTGTGCCAAGATGGTTAGGAAGATGGTTGTACCCAACCCACCAGAGTTTAAACCCCGACGCTGGCGTTTCACATTTAGGCGGAATATTCTTCAGTGGGAGGCGACGTTCCCGTCGACAGCGAGGTGTCGGTGATGACTTCGTCAATTTCAAAACCGACCCCCTGGCTCAGTGTTTCGGAGGTACTCATAGGGGTAGAGTGTGCGTGCGTGCGTTCATATGGGTGAGTATATGCGCGTGTGTGTGGGTGTCTGTGTTGTACTGTGTTTCAAAACCCGCTCTACATTTTAACTCCGCTCAGCACACTTGGAAAAAAAATCCCATCTGGCGACCTGCTAAAATAGATTTACATTGACATTAATTTACCGCGTCCTAGTATGTGATTTAGCTGAGTGGATGATGATGATGTAGCAAGCTACTGTGGCTGGTCCAGGTCCAACCAAGGCGGATCGACAGCTCGCAGTAAGCAGCAGCTAGCCATGGTGCCCCCAGATCCAGCTACACTGGTCCCGGGGCCCCACCGACAGGCGCCTCAATGCCCATGTTCTCTACCTTAGCTTGCGTTTTTGTTTGGTACTCATCCTCTTCCTCTGCGCTGATCTGGGCGGGCGCAGTACACACGATTGCTTGCGTTCGCAGCTAAGAAAGATTTTCACAAGTTCGTTATACTGAACTACTGAAGAAGTAAGTTTGCTGCGGCAGGAAATTACGGCGCTAGTTGGTATTGTACGGGCTGCATGCGCGCGATCGACCCCGTATTCGTCGTCGATCGTGGTGCGTCGTCGTTTCTCCGGCTCCGGCGCGTGTGGATCGGTGGATCATGGCGTTGGGACTTGGTGTGCAAGGGTGGCGGCGGCGCCATGCATCCATCGGAGTGCTCGAAGTTGCCGCCATGCTTCTTGATTGCCCTAACACCACTAGTGAGCATCTACGTACCTAGCCCATCGACCGGTGTCTGTCACACAATGTAAGTACCGAAATGAACAAAAAGAAAAAGGAATGAACCAAATAAGCATGACGCCAACTTTGATTAGTGGCTTGGGCTTGTGTTCTTGAGATCTGGCGAGATCAGTTCTCGTTGCGTCGCTGGTGTTCGTTGTCGTCCGCGATGGCGCTGACGGCTGGGGCGAGGTGGTTCTTGTGAAGCGAGTATGTTGGTTCAGAGGTGGTGGATTTGTCGTTTTTCTCCGACTTGGTCGATGGGAAGCGGCAGATCTCTTTCTTTCTTCCTTTTGGCGCGATTTCTTTTGGCGGGAATCAACTCAATTAGCAAGCAAGCAAGCAGAGCTTTCAACCCAAAGCATGCAAGATCCAGGCGGGGTCCCAAGAGCGCAGGCAGTAGTACGTAAAAGAGATCACACGTTCACCGTGATAGATAGATCCTACTGTAGATAGATAGCGAGCGACAGGGGGATCAGGGGTTCAGAGTGTGCGTGCACGGAGAAGTAAGTACGCACAGGTTCCTCCTGCCGAGAATTTATTTACCGCTCGTGGTAAATCTCCACGCCGAGGATGTCACTGTCACGTACACACGGACGCACGCACTTATCACAAACACGCACATCTGGCCAACGGAGCGGTATATTGCGGTATAGCGACCGTACTCACGTAGGTATACGTATATCCCCGTCACCCGCCGCGTACGTACTACGTAGCTGGTCGTGCTGCGGGGCCGGGCCGTCGTTCTCTCGTCATCATGAGCTGTCGACCCATCCATCGGCCCAGCAAGAACAGCGACGACATCCTCACACGGTCATACCACGTCAGCCAGCCAATGAAGCGCGCGCACGCACGCACGCCGCGTCGTACGTACCGGAGCTGGACACGGTCGGCCGGCCAGGCACGGCGGCGCTGCCATTAAAACGCCGGCGGGTCTGGCTGTCCGGCGTTCAGAGCTCTCCTCGTTCTCGCCGGACGAAAACTCCTGTGGGCGGGTCTGACACAACCCACATGCCGGTTCGGGCGCACCCACGCGCCCAACCGGTGCATGCAATGCAATGATCGGGGGCGCACATGGCCGGCCTTGTGATGGAGGACCAGCGACACGGCTTGACCCACACCAACACCCCATTGCCCCCCACCCCACACCCAGCACCAGCAAGCCTCGCTTAAATCCCTCCCTCTCCTTCCCTCATCCTCCCTTGCTCCATCCCCATGCTCGCCATCACCAGCTCACGAGGACCTGCATGAGCGAATGATAGACACCATAATTAACATTCCTCCTCTGAACTCACACACCCCATCCTCCAAGACCAGAGCAGGCTTCCATATCTGTATAGCGCGGATACACCGCGCTGCTTCTTGCACTTCCAGGTTCCTCTTGCTCTGCATTCTCCTCTGCTTCTGGAACCTTCCCCTGCTCTGCTCCTGTGCTTGGGTGCCCGCGGCGGATGCGAAGCGGCGTCTGATCGGTTCGGACATGCCACGGGCGACCAGGGTGCTCAACGCCTTATCCTCCGACGACATGCCGGAGCTCGATCGCCACATGGGCTGCATGGCCGGCATTTTCCAGATCTTCGACCGCCAGCGCCTGCTCACCGCCGCGCCCCGCGCCAGGCGCCACAAGAGCCTGCCTCCAGCGCCAGGTAAACCACCTCATCATCTGCACCGGCTTCTTCGTCTCCATGTTAGTGTTGGTATCGAGCTGCAGTGTGTTTCAGTTATCCAAGTTCTGCAGTAGCATAATCTCCTCTGTTTTTGCATCATCTCGGTTACTGTTTCCTTCTATTTTTTCAAGTTATTTTTTTTATCAAGCTCTGAATCGCGCGCTCGCTGCAACTCGTTGACTAGATACCAGGAAGTTAGGTGGGCGTTTTTTTTCTTGTCAGAAAGATTGCTTCTTGGGTTGGCTGAACACAAGTCCTTTCAGACTGCCATTCAGAGATGGGTAACATGGACAGTTGGGAGGTTCAGCAAAATAAAAATAAAACGCCTTGCCTTCGTTAGTGGTAAAACGGTACCATGGGAGAAACTTTCTTTGTTGCGGTAATGGTGGATGCTTCAAGTTCAAGTTGGAACTTGGAAGGGAGTTTTGAGAAACTTTTGAGTTTCCTTCTGCTGAGAAGAGACAGCAGGATGAAAGCTCAAGGACTCCACTGATGTTACCTGCAGCACGCACATAGTAATAATTAGAAACAGTAAAAGTTGATTCTGATCATAAAACTAGTTGTTGCTTGTAATGTACCGCAATGACAGTGCCATGACTACTTTTAGCGCTATACACGAACCGGGCATCGACATAGCGACAGGCAACTACTATGTGTAGCTCCGTATCCAGAATTAGCAAAACTATTTCCTCTCTGAAGAGGACAGCTGAACAGTTGGTTACTAAAAATTCATTCAAACTGAAGAAGACAGCTGAACATTTGATTAAAAAAACATTCTGGTGATGACCGATTAACTGAAGATGACAGGTTAACAATCAGTGGTGGAGCCAGCAAGTTAACTCTGTGTAGTCAAATACATGTATTTGTATTTTTATTTTATTTTTTTTGCATGATTTTTGCTTAGATTGTCAAAAAACCTGTGTAGTCTTATGACTACACAGCCCAAGTGTGGCTCCGCCACTGTTAACAATTGGATTTAAAACGCTCAAGCATGTACTTTAGACAATAATGGTGAACAGAAAGACAAAAACTCGTCACCTTTTCTCCCACCGAATCCGTCCATTTTATTACGTATGCATTACCAGGATTACACGTTATATTTCTCTATTTTTATTCTCTGTTTTAAAATTTAGGCTCCTATTCTAATGTCCTCTTGTTTTGGTATCCAGGCCGTACTCCGCCAAAAAGCAGCAGCGATGTTCCAGTGCAGACCTCAAGTACCCCAAAGATCGTTCTGGTAATTCCCCTGTCTGGACTAGACTAAATCAACTTACTGTTGTCAGGAAAACAGATCTAGACATGAATGGATGTTACATATTGGAGAGGGCTCTAACTAACCTGTGGATTTCATTTTGCAGGAGAAAACATTCAGCAAAACTATGACTGAGAACAGTAGCCTATCTATCGAGTCATCAAGAGCTTCTTGTTCTTCCTCTTCCAGCTCATCGTTCTCATCAGTCGACGGCAGCAAATCTGTCCAACAGGAGCCTCCACACATCAGCGAGGAGCTCTTTGCGCAGAGGCCACTGAAGAGCTCACCAAGTCTCAAGGGCGCTAGCGCTGACACCAAGACCGGGCAACTGAACCTTGGTTTCAGAGACATCGTCAAGGACTCCATCAACCGGGACACCGGGGGCCTAACTGTAAAGACCTCGGCAATGGAGACGAGGAGAAACGTGCAGTACAAAGACTCGCCGAGGCCATTGCTTCTCTCCAAATCAATGGATGGGACTTACGTCATCGGCATTGATAGGAGCAGCAAGGTCGTTCCTGTGAACGTCGTCGAATCCAGCAGGCGTTTCCAGGAGCAGTCACGCTTCTCATGCGACGATCGGCGGCTCCTGCGGTCGGCCGAAACCCAAGAAGCCAAGAAGCCTGCTTCTACAAGGGCCAAAGAGCTTCCTAGACTGTCCTTGGACAGCAGGAAAGAATCTCTGAGCCCAAGTTCACGTCTGAAGAACAGTTACAGGAGAGCCGATGACTCTCTCCTAGATGCTCTGAAGCCTCAAGATTCTCCAAGCCACAGGCGGTCCAACAGTGTCATCGCCAAACTCATGGGGTTGGAAGAAGCACCAGATGCGACGGGGACGCTAATCGCTGATAGCTATGAGCCCACAAGATCGCAGAGAGCAGCAGCACAAGATACTCGGAGCGAGCGTCCATCACATTCACCGAAGAGCACTTGCCAGGATCCGTGTGTGTCACTGCCGAAGGACGAGCCTTCAGCACCAAAAACCAAGCCTTCTCCAAAAATTCTCACTGAAGCCGCTCCCTGGAGGCAGCAGGAAAGAGGTGTCAGCGTGACCAACAGCAAGGCCTCACAATGCCGCGATGCTGAGGTGAGGCAGAGAACCTCGTCTCTGTATGCCGATATAGAGAGAAGGCTCGGTGGGCTCGAGTTCTCGGAGTGCAACAAGGACTTCAGAGCTCTCAGAATTCTGGGGACATTGCATGCAAAGGATGCTAAGCGTCAGAACGATGACGGTGATGTTGAATCAGTGGCTGTTCAGGGGCAAGAAAAGGATCTAGCCACCACCAGCTCGAGAAGCTTTGAATCTCCCATTGTAGTCATGAAGCCGGCAAGAACCACCGAGAAGCCTGGGGCCTCAGCTGCACCCCTTTCAGGGTTCAGAAGCCTCAGGAAGTTGCAGCCAAGAGACTCATCCTTCAACGACAAGAATGAAGCCAGCACAAATGAGAAGATCCATTCTCGCACTGCAAGGGCTCAATCCAAGTCAGAGGAACCTTCAAGCAGAGCAAGCTCACCGAGGCCTACAGGCCAATCAAGCCCTAGGCTAGTGCAGAGGAAGGCAGAGTCAGAAAGGCGGTCTCGTCCCCCAGTCTCACCGAAGTCTCCAAGCAAGAAGTTGAATGAAGCAGCATCCCCAAGAGGAAGAGCAAGATCAAAGCATTCTCAAGTGAAGAGCAACCGTGACAATGAGGCTTCACAGAGTCCTGGAAGAAGGATCAGCTTGGTGAAGCAGATTGACGTCAGTATAATGGACTGTCAAAATCATACGGTTGTTAGTCCATCATCAGTTCAACCAAACTACACTGCTTCAACACCAATTCAAAAGGTAAAGATATATAGATAATCATAGACGAAAGAAACCAGCCAACCCTGAGATTTTTTCCATATGCTCGCTCTTTATCACTAATTAATGAAGAATTCTTATTTCCATCAGAGCCCTTCTTCAATCCTGGGGTCAGATCACAAGATTCATTCACTGGAGAATGTCCCTAGCCCCGTTTCGGTCCTTGACACATCCTTCTACCATAAAAGTATTTCGGATTCATTCAAAGGTGAGAAGTTGATCTAGCCGTAACTTTTCCTGCATATCAGATAATCAACAAATTATTGATAGTCGATAGCCACCAACTGCAAGATCAATAGCATGATGCATCCTACTATTTGGTCCCATTTAATTCAGAAGCCCAGACCACACAGTGCTATGCAAAGGACAAACATAGTTAGCTGTAAGCAGAACACCGATGACGCTAGTGACAGATAATTGCAATAAAAGCTACCACCAGGTGCTCGTGGTCCTGCGATTGCGAGGAACCACCGCATATTGATAGTTGCTTCTGAAGTGCTGGTGCTGAACAGTGCTAAGTTAGCAAGCCCCACATGTTGCACTTGCCTGCAGCAGCATGATGCATGTCGTCTGGTGTCTATACATTGATAGTATAGATGTGCCCCCTTTAGAAATACACCTAGTGTTGTAATTCAATGGATCATATAGATAGAATATTGATTTCGCTTCAATCTGATCCATGTGCATGTTGTTTTAGTTACTGTCTGTCTTGCTACAGCATTTTTCTTCAGTTGTATTAAGCACTGGTTCCTGAATATATGTCCAATTTCTGTTTGTTCAGATGGTGAGACACACACTTCAGACGATTGCTGGAACCCAAACAGCCTACCAGACACGCCGCATTCAAAGACGAGCAGTGAAGTCAACCAGATCAAACCAGAAAATCTAGAAGCGCTCATTAAGAAACTCGAACAACTGCAATCGATGAACGATGAAGCTGCAAACTCCAAAGATAACCAGTATATCTACGAGATACTCTTAGCATCTGGCCTTCTGCACAAGGAACTTAGCTTCGCAGTGATGCCTGGTCAACTTTCGCCATCCAGTTGCCCGATCAATCCGGAGCTCTTCCTCATTCTAGAGCAAACAAAGCCACACTTTATTTCAGCAACTCAAGCTGTTACTGGAGCCAAGAAGAGTTCTGATCCTAACATGGAAAGGCTTCAGCGTAGAATTGTATTTGATCTGGTAAATGAAATTATAGCTCAGAAGATGAACATCTATAACTCTGCAAGTGGAACGGCAAAATTTCTTCGATCAAGGAAGTTAAGTGGGTGGCGACTTTTCAAGGAATTGTGCACAGAGGTTGACAGGCTCTTATCCGAGAGCTCGGCAGCAAAATGCTCCGAAGAGGATGAAGACGAAAACATGCCATTAGCTGAGGATGCATTGTATGAGATGAAAGACTGGGGGAGCCCTGACGGCGAGCTACAAGGCATGATTTTGGACATTGAAAGATCCATCTTCAGGGACCTTGTTGACGAGGTCATAGGTGGCGAGGTTACAGAGAAGATGCAAGCTGGGCAATCGAAATTGCGTAGGCAGCTGTCTTTCAGTAGTATATAAACTGAACATGATTGGCGATAGTTGTTTCCATCTTTAGGAAGCTTAGCCACTAGTAAATGTAACCATTTGCATTTTGCTGAAGACTGAATTATATAGAAGAAATATAATTATTCCTGGCCTCATTGACATTAACACTAGAAGAAGCAAGCAATTGAATATCAACTTATACCCTTATATAAAGTCTTCTCTGTAGTTATACCTTTGATCAGATCGTATTCCTTTTCTTGATTCACAACTACTGCTTGTTTCATAATATAGGATCACATGAAGCGATAGTTTTACCCAATCTGCATCTATTTTGGATAGGAAGGGACCATCTGGCTCCTGCATTCCAGGAACATGACACACTGTTATAGATAACAAGACGTTTCCTGGCAAATAGGTGCGATAACGCCCACTTGAAGTTTCAGCCCTGTAGTTAGTTCCCAAACTGCTCGTACATCATGAATGAATTCTACAGAGATCCTACCCCCGACATTCGCACGAGGACGGTGTAACTTAAACAAATCATAAGCTCATTGTCTTGCAGTAGATTGAATAGCTATATTGTACGAACATAACATCCATAGCTTGCAATGGAAGCCCAGTACAGGCAAATCACCTCTGCTCGGTGCAACGAAGTGTCGAACTCTCCAGTAAGAGAAGTGTACTACAGTCAGTGCCAGATCATCCAGGACGCCGGGCAGATGATGCAGGGTGGGAATTGATTGGCAACAGCCAGAGGAATTAACAGGAGAGGACACCGGATCATGACACAGGACCCAGTTTCATTGGCAACAGCTAGAGGAATGCACAGGAGAGGAGTGTTGGAACATATCTGTTTGTTAGGTTGTTTATATCTATCTATCTATTATATACTAAAAGCAAAATGAGTTAGTTTTCTGAGCCACCACGTTAAGCCACATCATCTAAATTAATTTTAGTGGTTAGATGTAAAATATATGGCTAAGATTTAACAATAGATTTATTGTTACATAACCAATTAATCCACACATATATACGTACAAGCACGTGTTGCACGTGATTTTTTTGGCCAAAGTTACAGTTTTCCCGAAAGTTACGTAACCAATTAATCCACACACATATACGTGCTGGTGCACGTGAACTTTTCCAGAAAAAAACTGATTGGACATTAGCTGTGTATTTAATCTATCTTGGACTCTATTTGTTTTTTTGTTTTTTCGACCGATCAATCGATCAATCGTGAAAATGGCAGGCCATATATGTTACAAGCGTGCACAATCCCGATATTTTTTTTTGTTTATATTATGATATTCATAAAAAGTTGGAAATCAGAAACTATACTCAGATATATACATTTGTCTTTCTGTGTAGTTCAAAACGTAAACAATGTGCATTGAAATTTTTCACGATATATTATTGCGAACATGTACGATCTGTTTCCAAAAAAATCTTACTTTTTGATATTTTAAAATGGTGAGATCACTGAATCTCGGGAGCACCAAATCTAAAATGGAGCAGTCCACTGCAAAAAGTTATTTTGGCTCCTGAACTCCAATGATCACACTATCGATGGCAATGTCATTTTTTCGTTCAAATTAAAATCTACTTTAGTGAGGCCATGTCGATATTTGTTATTAAATGTATCAAGATATTGTCAAATCATAGTTATAGTAAAGTAACATTTGACTTTAGTGCGGATTATAGCACAACAATTTTAATGTGGGTAATTGCACAATATAGATAAATTGCAATAGTTTGATAAAATAATTTAAACGGACATGAGGAAGAATTATCTTGCATATTTCGAACACATCGGCAGTGATTCCGAACCCTACTGCGCACATGCCACCAAGTTCCTCTGACCACCACCCCGATGATCATGCCGACAAAGGATGACAAATGGTTGGATCCTTCAGTAGGATGAGAAGACATGCCTATGAAAAAATTATAATTGGTGGCATAGCAAAACGGAGGAAGATGAAGTCGATGCAAAGTCTTATGTTTGATACCTCAAGGTTTTGGAAGTTTCAACATCGATGAAGCTAACACTAAGCTAGCAATGGGAACATCAACTTCCATTTAAAATATAATCTCCCTTAATCAGACACACATGATAAAAATTTAGGGGGTTGATATTTGGTGATCAGAGCCACAAGCACCTCCCTAGCCATCCAACCACACACTTTAAGACATCTACACTCAAAATTCGAGTTTAAAACATAGAAGAATATATGAATGGTCTCAAAACTGACTCATAAAAAAAACTTATAAATGGAAGTCGATGAATTCGTGATCCAGAAATTAAAGAATTTCTTTACCATATCATTTATGTCGACGTTAGAGGCCAACTATTTCTTCTCACATAATGTGATATCCATAACATAATATTATTTCTCATAAACTTTCAACATACCGAGGTCGATGAACTCAGAATTATTATTGTTAATTCAACTAAAATATGAAGACTTTGTAACTATATAATATTGATGTTAACCCCACACTGCACCATATAAATAAATTTATCTTTAATAATCTAATATCAGACACAAATAACACATATGTTTGTTTAGGGAAATGACATCATAATCCTTAGCCTATAAATTAATGTTGATTAGAGATACTAGGTACCTACATATCAGATAATTCACTTAGGCACCCGGATGCATATGCACCCGGTATTTGAAAAAGACATTTCAAAATGTCAAAAAATCTGAACTAAAATTTCACGGATACATATTCATATTATATGTGCTCACAAAATTGATTCACCAAAAACCGATAAATTTTGTGCTTTTTGTAAAAAATACAAAAAAAAGTGTCGTTAAAAGCCTCATTTTAGCTAAATTTTGTGTTTTTAACACAAGCCACATAAAATGTCGGTTATTCATGAAATGACTTTGTAAACATATAACATGTTACGATCTATGCGCGAACATTTTTTCCCAATTTTTTAACATTTCAGAGCCAAAACACCACTCCCCATATGTGTTATATCTAAATTTATGGTGGTGGTAGAGTTGTATGAGTTCGTATGACATAATATGACAGCAGATTGAAATCAATTTAATTTGTTAGATCTTTCAACATGCTAAAGACGATGCCCTCGCATTTGCGAGGGCCACCTTGCTAGTTGTTGTAACAATACCTAGCTAAGATATCCTTGTACGCCGATCCTTACTTGGTTGTCACGTAAGGGATTCGTGCTTGTTGTAAGGCTATATATAGCCAGCACCATCGATCAATACAATTGAGCAATGTTGCATCACCTCTCTCCTCTCTAAACCCTAGTTCAGCTTCAACATGGTATCAGATATCTAGATCCAAAACCCCTTCCGCTGCCCTCTCCAACCCTAGCCGCCACCCCGCACCGCCCTCTGCAAGTTCGGCCTTCGTGATCACATCGATGGCTCCCCTGCCCAGGGCACCTCCGATTGGGTGCTAAACGACTTCGCCGTCCTCTCCTGGTACGACGGCACGGTCACACCCTCCACCCTGGCGATTGTCGACACCAAGAACGTCAGTGCTCGCTCCCTCTGGCGCTCCATCCACGCCGTCTTCCGCGACAATCGCGGCACCCGGGCCACCTTCCTTCGCGATGAGTTCCACGGGTTCAACCAAGGCGATCTCTCCGTCGTGGACTACACCTCGAAGATGAAGCACATGGCTGACACGCTGGGCGATCTGGGCTCCCGCGTCAAGGATCGTGAGCTCGTCCACAACGTTCTTCGCGGCCTCGATCAGCGTCTTCAGCACGCCGTCCCCCACATGACGCGCGGCCGGCTCCCGAGCTTCATCAAGCTCCGCTCATTCCTCCTTCTTGAGGAGCAGCGCCTCGGCCGCCAAGCTCGTGTCGTCGCCCACAACGCTCTTCTCGCCCAGGCGTACCACGCCGCGGGCGCGCCGGCCCCGGCGCATCTCGCCCAGGCGTACCATGCCGCGGGCGTTCCAGTCGCGCCGTCCTACTTCTCCGCGCCCCAGGCTGCTGGCCCTCCCTCGCCGGCCCCGTTCAACCCTGCCGCCTTCGGCCTCTACGGCGCTGGTTCTTTTCACGCTGGCGCCCAGGGCGGCCCCACTGGCTCCTCCGGCTCTAACTCCGGGAACGGGAAGAAGAAGCGCAAGAAGAACCCCACTGCTCCTTACGGCGGGGCTCCCAACCCGGGCACACTCACTGTCGGCCACCGTCCGCCCGCGCCACGCCCTGCGCCGCCCGCGCCCACTGCACGAACCTTGGCGGGCACGTTCCAAGACTGGTCTGGCTCTGGCCTCCTCGGGCCTCGCCCTGCGGCTCCGCGTGCTCTCACTGCCGCCACCAATGCCGACCCTAGCTGGGATCAATCTGCTCTGATCGCGGCGCTCAACCAGATGTCCCTCCAGGCGGCATCGGACAATGGCGGCCAGCCCAACCTTGGAGGCGAGTGGGTCTTCGACAGCGGCGCATCCTCACACATGGGCTCCGGTCCTGGTATACACACTCGACCCCTCCCCTCTAATTTTCCAACTCAGATCATTGTCGACAATTGGTTCTGTCCTCCCCATCTCCGGCTCTGGCTCTGCCCACCTTCCCACCCCCTCTCGCTCTTTCTTTCTTCGAAACATTCTCATCTGCCCCCATCTAATCAAAAATCTCGTGTATGTTCGTGCCTTTACGCGTGATAACTTTGTTTCCATTGAATTTGACCCATTTGGTTTCTCTATTAAGGATTTGGCAACGGGGCGGATTCTTCACCGATGTGATTCCACCGGCGACCTCTACCCATTTGTTCGTCCTCTTCACGGCTTGCTCGCCACCGTCTCGGCTACACTCTGGCATCAACGACTCGGACACCCTGGCGCCCAAGTTCTAGCATCGGCCTCCAAATACTTCAAATTTAGTTGTAATAAGAGTTCTACTCATTGTGAGTCATGTCGATTAGGCAAACACACTAGGTTACCTTTTTCTTCTTCCACCACCAAAACTTCTTTTCCTTTTGAACTTTGTCATTGTGATTTGTGGACGAGTCCTGTTTTAAGCATCTCAGGTTATCAATATTATCTTGTTATTCTTGATGATTTCACGCATTTTGTATGGACTTTTCCTATCCGTCAGAAATCCGAAGTTCACCACCTACTCTCCCTCTTCTACAAATACGTTCAAACGCAATTCTCTTGTCCAATAAAAGCTTTTCAGACCGACAATGGACGTGAGTTTGATAACACTGCCAACCCGCCCTTTTCGACTCCCATGGCACTCTCCTTCGTCTCACATGCCCATACACTTCTCAACAAAACGGAAAGGCCGAGTGTATTCTTTGAACCCTAAATGACAGTGTGCGTACACTTCTCCTACATGCATCTATGCCACCAAAGTGGTGGGCGGAAGCACTTTGCACCTCCACCTATCTACTCAACCGGCGTCCCTGCAAACCTAACCTCCTCACCTCACCGTTCGAGCTTCTTCATGGCCACGCACCCGACTACCGTTGTCTCCATGTTTTTGGGTGCCTCTGCTATCCGAACCTCACTGCTACAGCCCCCATAAACTTGCACCACGGTCCCTCGCTTGCATTTTCTTAGGCTATCCCGATGGAAGGAAAGGGTATCGCTGCTACGATCCCGTATCTCGGCAAATCATCTTTTCCCGCCACGTGACATTTGTGGAGACTGTGTTCCCGTTCAGCTCCTCGCTCTCCACAGCTGCTTCGATCGCTGCTTCACCGAGCCACGATGATCCACCGCCTCCTTACGTCGATCACGGTGCATGGCCACCTGCGCCTTCCCCCACAGGCCGCGCGCCCTCTGGCTCCCCATGCAGCCCAATGGGCCGCTCTCCACCGGCGCCCACGGCCACAGGCCCATCTTCGTCTGCAGCCTCTCCACCGGGCCGCAGCCCACCAGAAGCTGCAAGCTCTGCTGCTCCTTCGCCGCTTCCAGTACCTGAAACTCGTCAGATGGTAACTCGATCTCAGCATGGCATCCGCAAACCCAATCCTCGCTATGCCACTATCGCTATGACGATGATCTCTCCGATTCCCACTTCCGTTCGTGAAGCTCTCCGGGATCCGAATTGGCGATCTGCAATGCAAGAGGAGTTCGACACCATCACCGCCAACAACACCTGGACACTCGTTCCCAGGCCCCCTTGATCTAATGTTGTTACAGGCAAATGGGTTTTCAGGCACAAAACTCGGGCAGACGGCTCCCTCGAGCGCTACAAGGCACGTTGGGTCGTGCGTGGCTTTGCCCAACGACCCGGCGTCGACTTCGGTGAAACCTTCTCACCTATGGTCAAGCCGGCGACGATCCGCGCCGTCCTCACCCTCGCATGCTCGCGCAACTGGCCGGTACACCAGCTGGACGTGAAGAACGCATTCCTCAATGGCGTCCTTGACGAACAAGTGTTCTGCTACCAGCCAGCCGGCTTCGTCGACGAACGCCATCGTGATCACGTCTGCAAGCTCGTCAAGTCGCTTTATGGCTTGAAGCAAGCGCCTCGTGCATGGTTCCAGCGCTTCGCCACCACCATCGGCTTTGTCGCCTCCTGCTCGGATGCCTCGCTGTTCACGCTCAAGCGAGGCACTCAAGCCGCATACCTGCTGCTGTACATCGACGACATCGTCTTGTCTGCCTCGAGCTCGACCCTGCTTCACGACATCGTCACCAAGCTGAAGGCCGAGTTTGCCATGAAGGACATGGGACCTCTGCACTATTTCCTCGGCATTCAGGTTCGTCGCACACCTCACGGCTTCTTCCTCAGCCAAGCTCAGTATGCCGAGGAGGTTCTCCAACGTGCGGGGATGGTCAACTGCTCGCCTGTTTCGACGCACGTGTACACCGCTTCCAAGGTTGCTGCCGATGCTGGCCCGTCCGTGGCTGATCCATCTGAGTACCGGAGTCTCGCCGGGGCCCTGCAGTATCTGACGATGACTCGCCCTGACCTGGCATACGGTGTGCAGCAAATCTGCTTGCATATGCACGATCCTCGCGACGGCCACCTAGCCATTCTCAAGCGCATCTTGCGGTATGTTCGTGGTACCGTGTCCTATGGACTGCTCCTTGCCGCGACGCCCTCCACCGACATTGTCGCCTACTCGGACGCCTATTGGGCTGGCTGCCCGGACACCCGCCGCTCCACCTCTGGTTACTGCGTCTACCTCAGAGGTGCTCTTGTCAGTTGGTCATCCAAACGACAGCCCACCGTGTCGCGTTCTAGTGCGGAGGCGGAATACCGTGCAGTTGCGAACGCTGTCGCCGACTGTGTCTGGCTACGACAGCTGCTTGCTGAGCTCGACTGTCCCCTACCCAAGGCCACAGTTGTTTTCTGTGACAACGTGTCTGCAGTGTACATGTCCACTAATCCGGCTCATCATCGACGAACTAAGCATATTGAGTTGGATATACACTTTGTCCGCGAGAAGGTTGCTCTTGGCGAACTCCGCATCGTGCACGTTCCTACAACTCAACAGCTCGCTGATATCATGACAAAAGGACTGCCCACGGCTCCGTTTCAGTCATTCAGATCCAGTCTTTGCGTCTTGCCATTCAATGACGTTTCGACTGCGGCGGGGTGTTAGAACATATCTGTTTGTTAGGTTGTTTATATTGTTGTAACAATACCTAGCTAAGATATCCTTGTACGCTGATCCTTACTTGGTTGTCACGTAAGGGATTTGTGCTTGTTGTAAGGCTATATATAGCTAGCACCATCGATCAATACAATTGAGCAATGTTGCATCACCTCTCTCCTCTCTAAACCCTAGTTCGGCTTCAACAGGGAGGTGGGTGGACAGGCATACCTGGGCCACGGCGAGCATGCCGCGAGCATGATGATGCACCACTGGACCGTTCCGTGATAGAATACGTATAGGACTTGTGTATGTAAACCTATTGTAACTCTGTTGTATTTGTCAATATATAAGCAAGGACGCCACCCACGTTAGGGTTGTGCGTTTCACCCTAAAATCTATTTGTCTTACATGGTATCAGCCTAAAACCGATCTAGTCATGTTTTCCGCCGCCGCCGCCGTCTCCGACGCCTCGTCGTCCCTCTCCACGGCGCCTTCAGCTGCCGAGTTCGCTGCGCTGCAGCCTCTCTCAGCCATGCACTCCGCAGCACCTTCGACTGGTCCGATCTATTTCGGCCATCATCTCACAATCAAGCTCGCCGCCGATACCTATCTTCTCTGGCGTGCGCAGGTTGTCTCCCAGCTCCAGAGCAACCTCCTCCATGGGTACGTCGAGGGCACCTATCCGTGTCCCTCCGCCACCATCTCCACTCCCAAGGAAGGTGGCGCCCCGGAGGTCAAGCCCAACCCCGCCTTTGCGGCTTGGGTTCAGCAAGATCAGGCCATCCTGTCGGCCTTCAATGCATCCTCGACGCCGACTGTCGGCGCCATGATTATGTTCGCCGAAACCTCGGCGCAGGCGTGAACCATCATCGGGCGCACCTTCGCTGCTCGTACTTCGGCTCGCGCCTCCACATCCGTTCCGAGCTTGGCCGGATGCAGAAACTGGACTCCTCTATTGCGGTGTACTTCGCAAAAGTTCAGACCCTCGCGGATACGCTGGCGTCCATTGGACAGCCGCTCCAGCCCTATGAGTTCACCAATTTCATCCTTGATGGCCTTGACGAGGAGTACGATTCGATCGTTGAGCTGGCTCGCGACCGTGAAGTCCCTATGCCACCACATGATCTCTACGCTCGTCTCCTCTCGACGGAGCAGCGTCTCGAAGCTCGACGTGCCGTCATCCATCAGGCGAACGTGGCTCGCTTCGGCAAACAGTCCAAGCCGGGGAACTCCTCGTTCTTCCGTCCTGGCCCATCTACCATGAAGACGGGTGGTGGTTTTGCGCCACGCCCTGGCCCAGCTCCTGGTGGTCGCCCTGGCCCAGCTCCTGATGCTCGCTCTGCTGGTCGTGATGATGTGCGCGCTGGCGCGCCCCGTGCTGCCACGATCTGCCAGCTCTGTGATGAGCCTGGCCATGTTTCTGCCCGCTGCTTCAAGCGGTTTAACAAGTCCTTCCTGGGTATGCACAATGATGGGCGGTTTCTTGCTCGCCAGCTTGCGATGGCCAATCATGTTTATGGCCCGCCGGCACAACCTGAGGGACACACATCTACGCTTCCGGTTGATCCTACTTGGTATGCGGATTCTGGAGCTACTGATCATTTTGCTGCGGAGATGGAGAAGCTTCACATGAGGGAAGTCTATCAGGGCAAGGACCAGGTTCATACGGCTGACGGTTCAGGTATGCGCATACTTCACGTTGGTCAAGCAATCCTCCCTACTCCTTCCTCTAGGCCTCTTTATCTTCGCAATGTTCTTCATGTTCCCTCAGTCACTAGGAATCTGTTGTCAGTCCATAAACTTTCTCATGATAATAATGTTCTTGTCGAGTTTCATCCTAACAGTGTTTTTGTTAAGGACCTGGACACGCGGGCAATAATTCTTAGAGGTCGCTGGCGTGGTGGCTTGAAATCTTCGTCTGTTCCTGCGGTCAAACAAGTTCTCAGTGCTGTTAAGGCTTCGTCTACACAGTGGCACGCTCGCTTAGGCCATCCTTCATCTCAGATTGTTCAGCATGTCCTTAGTCGTAATGAACTTCCCACGGTGTCCAATAAAAGTAATTTAGTGTGTGATGCCTGTCAGCAAGGCAAGAGTCATCAGTTACCGTTTTCGCTTTCTCAGCATGTAACAACTGCTCCTTTAGAGCTTATTTATTCAGATGTGTGGGGCCCAGCCCAAACTTCAGTCAGTGGTCATAATTATTATGTCAGTTTTGTGGATGCTTATAGTCGTTTCACATGGTTGTATCTTATTAAACGTAAGAGTGATGTCTTTGATGTTTTCTTACAATTTCAATCTCATGTTGAGCGTCTTCTTAATCACAAAATTGTGCATGTTCAGTCTGACTGGGGTGGCGAGTACATTAAACTTGATGCCTTCTTTCATAAGATAGGCATCTCTCATCGGGTCTCCTGTCCACACACACATCAACAGAATGGTAGTGCTGAGCGAAAACATCGTCACATAGTTGAAACGGGTCTTGCTTTGCTCGCTCATGCCTCTGTCCCATTTCGTTTTTGGAGTGATGCATTTGTTACTGCGTGCTTTCTTATCAATCGCATGCCTACTCGAGTTATTAATATGCAAACTCCCCTTGAGCGTCTCCTTGGTGAGATTCCTGATTATACCTTTTTTAAGGTTTTTGGGTGTGCTTGTTGGCCTAACCTTCGTCCTTACAACAAACATAAACTTGAGTTTCGTTCTAAAAAATGTGTGTTTTTAGGGTATAGTCCCCTTCACAAAGGTTACAAGTGTCTCCATGTTCCCTCCAATCGTGTCTACATTAGTCGCGATGTTGTCTTTGATGAACTTGTGTTTCCGTTCTCTAATTTGCCATCACATGAGTCTCCTTCTACTTCTTCTGTTTTACCTGTTTCGCTTGACCAATTTGAAGATTATGCACATGCACCGTCGTTGCTACCTAACCATGGTGCAGGTACTGGTAGAGGCGCCCGGCTTGAGCTCCTGGATGATGCTCCATCACCTTCTGATCACGTCGATCATGCGGGTCTTGATCCCATGCAGCGAACTGGGTCCGTGCCTCTGTCGCCTGGACTTGGTCCACGACCGGTGCACCACGGTGTCACCTCCACACCACCGCCGCGCACCCACGTGCGGGATGCTGCCTCGTTTTCGACCCCGCCTACGACAGAGTCCACGAGATCTTATACGTCTCCTGATGCGAGGTCCCGTTTCTGCCGGATCCAACTGAGCTCGCGGACGAGTCGCCATCTGTCATGTTGCCGTCTCCTGTGCCTGATCTGGTACTTGCACCTACTGTTCCGCTCCCAGCTGACTCTCGTCGACCTATTACTCGCAGCCTCCGAGGTATTCATCAACCAAGAAAGCTGACTGATGGCACTGTTGCCTGGTTAGCTACATGTATGGCTCAGGCTGCTGCTGATCCACATTCTGAGCCTCGTCATTTTCGTGCTGCTATGGGTATTCCGCATTGGCGTGCCGCCATGGAGTCAAAGTTTGCTGCGTTGATCAAGAATGGTACTTGGCAGCTTACTCCCCCTCGGACTGGTATTAATATTATTGACTCTAAATGGGTTTTCAAAGTCAAGCGACATGCTAATGGTACTATTGAGAGGTATAAAGCTCGATTGGTTGCTAAAGGTTTCAAACAACGTTATGGATTGGACTATGAGGACACTTTCAGCCCAGTGGTCAAACCTACAACTATTCGTTTGCTTCTCTCGCTTGCAGTTACACGTGGATGGTTTATGCGTCAGCTTGATGTTCAGAATGCCTTCTGCATGGTGTTCTTGAAGAGGAGGTTTTTATGCGCCAGCCTCCTGGTTTTGAGGATTCTGATCGTCCTCATCATCTCTGTCGTCTGTCTAAGGCTATTTATGGTCTCAAACAGGCGCCACGTGCGTGGCATGCCCGTCTTGCTACAGTGTTGCGACAGCATGGTTTTCAGGAGTCTACTGCTGACACATCCTTGTTTATTCTTCAGCGGTCTGATGTCACTATATATCTTCTTGTGTATGTTGATGATATTATTGTCCTCAGCTCCTCGTCACAGGCTATTGATCGTCTACTTCTTGGACTTCGTCAGACGTTTGCAGTTAAGGATCTTGGTCCCCTTCATTATTTTCTGGGTATTGAGGTGGCTCGTCGTTCCGGTGGTCTCACGATGACTCAGCGCAAGTATGCTCTTGATCTCCTTCGCCGCGCTGGTATGTTGAAGTGTAAGCCTGCCGACACGCCCATGTCTGCTACTGTCAAACTTTTTCCTGCTGATAGTCCGTTTTTGCCTGATGAGGATGCCACTAACTACCGGAGTATTGTTGGCGGTTTACAGTATCTTCTTCATACTCGGCCTGATTTGTCTTTTGCTGTTAACCGAGTTTGTCAGTTCCTTCATATGCCTACTGAAGGCCATTTGTCTGCTGTTAAGAGGATTCTGCGTTTTGTCAGTGGTACTCTTGATCATGGATTACTCTTGCGTCCATCAGGATCTCATTCTATCTCTGTTTATTCTGATGCTGATTGGCTGGGATGTCACAGACAGGACGATCAACCGGGGGATATGCCCTCTTTTATGGTGATAGTTTGATCGCCTGGAGTTCTCGGAAACAGGCTACTGTGTCTCGTTCTAGCACAGAGTCTGAGTATAAGGCTGTTGCTAATGCAACTGCTGAATTGATCTGGGTGGAAGCTTTGCTTAAGGAACTTGGTGTTCGACAGGATTCTCCACCTGTCTTATGGTGTGATAATATGGGTGCTACATATCTCTCTTCCAACCCAGTCTTTCATGCACGGACGAAGCACATTAAGGTTGATTTTCACTTCGTACGTGAACGTGTTGCTCAAAAGTTATTACAAGTCCGGTTTGTTACCTCTCGTGATCAGCCTGCCGATATCTTCACGAAGCCGCTGCCACTTCCATTGTTTCAGGAGTGTAAGCGCAATCTTCACATGTTTCCCATAGTTGAGATTGAGGGAGGCTGATAGAATACGTATAGGACTTGTGTATGTAAACCTATTGTAACTCTGTTGTATTTGTCAATATATAAGCAAGGACGCCACCCACGTTAGGGTTGTGCGTTTCACCCTAAAATCTATTTGTCTTACATTCCGGGCAGGCAAGGGGAACTTTGCACTGTAAAGATTTCAACGCCACTGTTAAACAGGTCAGAGGTTGATCACTATTCACCTCAACACATGTGGAAGTGAAGTTTACCGGGGCCTTGGAAGAGTGGAAAGGGAAACATGGAATGCACCCACCCAAGAGCAATATGCTCGGCCGGAGTACCATGGGATGGTCGTCTGGAATAGGAGCCGGCACTGGCCAGTGGAGCACAGGAGCACGCCATCCTGCCCTTGGCGACGCCGCGACGGCAAGAGATCGCACGCCTCATGCAGGCATTGGGTCGACCACGTGGTGGCTGTGGTGCCACCGAACCGTCGTCCACACTGCAGCAAAAATGTCCAAGGCATGCGAGCTGGCCAACCTATGCAAAAGAAAAGAGAAAAAAAAAGAGTAAGCATCCATGCCTGAAGGTGACCCGAGCTACATTACATCACCATCACCACTAATATAAAAAAGGCACAGATAGGGGTAGTCCAAATCATCTCAGCCACACACCATTTGATCCGACGGTTCTTACGTATCAGACTGACTACGGACTACTTACCTCTTCGCTAATCGCTAATGATGCATCTAATTAATCCCCTTCAACTGCCGCCTTCCAACCGCCGCCACCGGCGTCCTCCATCCCCGACGGTGGCGCCCTCCATCCTTTCCGCCGCGCCCTCCTTCCCCGAAGCCGGCGCCCTCCATCCCCGCCGCCAGCGCCCTCCATCAACGCAGGTCGCGCCCGCCCGCCGACCGAATACACGGCCGGCCGCCTGGACGCCAGGGGCCGCCCTGCAACATAAGCATCCTCTCGCTCGCCCCCTACTGCGCCTTTCCGCCAGCCGCTGCCCTCGCGCCACTCCAACTATTACTCCTACCAATCTCCCGTATTTTTCTCTCACCACACCCTGCACGGCTGCACTGCTCCACATTCTACAACGCGCCTGCAGATCGCATTCTTGCTCGCCATACTGCTGCCTGAGGCGAGGAGCTCACCGGCGTCCTGCTCCCCGAGGCGGGGAGTTCATTGACGTCCTTCTCCTCAAGGAGAGGCGCCCGCCAGCTCCGTTGCTGCCGCCTTTGCCATAGAGCGGCGCCCATCCACGCTGTCTGAGGGAACCGCCCATGCCCAGGTCATCGTCAGAATCTTCCGAGTTGATTTATCGAACGTATGTTTCCCAAACCAACAGGCAGTATCCCCCACCTTATGTTTTGCAACTTCACTATTTTCGTCTTTTCACTCGAGGCTCATATGCAGATTTAAAATCACCAATGTTGGATCCTGCTCTAAACGAGAATACCAACGATTTATGTTTGGAAGCTTGCTGATGAAATCGAGTAGAGATTGTCTCATGTTGGGTCCTTGCACGGTATGCGCTTGAGGATTTTTCTGAAAGGAAAACGTTGTATGCTGAATATTCTTACACCCTCTATGTGGCATTTTGATGTGAGTTATCCGGTGCAGAGGAATACAGCGACATGTTCTGTTTGAAGATCAATCAAGCGGAGCACGGGAGTGATATGATACTCCATATTGCCACAAAATAGCATGGTTAGTGATCCCAATTTTAGCATCTCATCATCACGATTCATTTACATAGGTATGCCCAGATATACATGAAGAAATATGCCCAGATATAAAGCTACAGTACGCATTTTCTTCCCTATATATGTTTAACGAGTCATCTCCTCCTTGAATTTTCTTCTACGCCGATAAGATTTGGTCTGAATTGTTTTGTTTCTTTGCTGGATATCAGAGCAGATGGAGAGTCTTGTATCCATTTTTCGTCTCCGGTTCTTAGTTGCCTCTCGCTGTGTTTCAATTTTATTTTTAGCGCCAATTCAGAATTCAGATGCAAATTCAGGGAACCTTTCATGTATCTGGCGCGCCGATTTAAATTTACAGCCTTCTCTTTGCAGACAACTTGTAGGCATGTAGCTTCTCTCTACATAAACGAGGTAACTTCCATTCTTTTCTCCGGAAGAGGTGTCCTTCTCAAGTTCTTCTTCAAGCTCTTGTGAATTGTGATCTGGTGTCCACGTATTACTTTTGTTAAGTTTATAGTTTGGTATCTGATCATGCAAGAAGTATGGTTCCATGATTCAGTTGTTATTGTCTGAACCGAATATACTTACTATATCTGCAGATTGGAGAGTTCACTCGAGATTTAGTAAATTGGCCGTATTCATTGATGCCTCTTGAATTAAATTTACATTCCCTTGTTTAACTAATTACTCATTTTCCTTAGATGTAATACTTTTGTTGGACCTTACATGTAGTCTCTAATACAAGGCTCATTGTTTTACTCAAGATAGTTGATACCGCGAAGTTCGAAAATATTTGGGTAGCTTTTATAACCTGGCTCTGTTTTGTTTCAGTCATAATAAAGGTTGTGTCACATATTGCGTTTTGGTGGTATTTATTTTGTTGCTTCTATTGACTCAGAAAAGGGATACACTGCCCTATTTTTCAGTCCTCTGGAATTATTATTTGCTACTGTAGGTTTATAAGCAAACAAGATAGTGAAGATCTGCAGCATTGTCCACTACTAATTTTCAGTCCCGCTTTTCTAGATGATGTTTTGTACCCAGAGCGAGATTGTCCTCTCGAAGTCTGGTTCTTTAGACACTGCAAGTTACTGTTGTATACTGGTATCCTATTTAGCTGTATCATGCAACCGTACAATCAGATTTGAGTCAGATTCAGATGTTCCAAAATGTTTAAAATCATTAGTTTAAAGCCAAATTAATTCAGTATTCCTCACATATGATGTTGTTTTCTGTTAGCTTCAATACATTTGATGTAGAATCTTTGTTTTACAATGCTCGCAAAGGTGAAGTAATGCTAGAACTTTCTGGTTATCTCATTCTTCATATTCAGAATGAGCTTCAACATGGGGGAAAGGGGAGTGAGCATAGAGATTGCAAATTTTATATGGTTGGCGCAATATTTATTGTGATATTTGGAGGAACATTACGCGGTAATTCAAATTATTTGTATAACCCTAAATGAACTACGCACTTTGCATCAAATCCGTGGTTGACATGATATATAACTTATTATGCTTACATTCGTTGGAAAATACATCATGATGCTCACTACCACTAAGAAATTATCAAGATTACACGTGTGTTACACTGCAATATTACTAGTGGGAGAAGGCACAGACTACTACTGCACGTACATACGATGCGTAACGAGAGCGTAACACCACGGAATCAGTCACCCATTGAAACAAGGGGAAAACACCTACTTGGAGCGCACAAACAGCAGTCATCAGCCAGATAACATAGACTATTAAACTGCTACTCCATCTTTCTTCCAACCATACCCACATTATTCTTAACGGTGTGCAGAAACTTTGCAGTGCACAGGCTGACAGGCAGCAGTATACAACTTGCATTTAGAAAAGAAAGATCACGGTATAGCATTAAGAATTTAATATCAGTGACATCTAACACCACTCAAAGGGCAAGGGATTAAGAAGAATCAGGCCACAGATAACAATCAGTTTTCAGGAAGCAGAAAAATACAGTGTCAAAACTGGATTATCCATGTTAGTCTTAGGCGTTCTGATAGTGGTGCAGCTTGTACAGCAAAACTTTTCCACCGGCATGTCCGACCGAGAGGAATCCATCGCCAGGGCTGAAGTCCAGGCACCGTGGGTACCGAAGGATGAACCGAGGCCCTGCCAGTTCTAGAACACGGTGAAGGATGGGGCGTGCACAAGCCTCATACCGTTCCTCTCCTTCCCAGAGCTTATCGCCAAAATCTGGGCGTCATGGTTGAACTTCATTTGAAAAATCTCGGCTGTAAGGTTTTCGATCGTCTTCAGTGGCTTCCTCTTCCCGCCGAGGAACTCATCCCTCTTGTACACATTCACGATGCCGCTGCTGGAGCGGTGGAGCCTGTGGCGAAATAAGAGCTGTCCTGAGAGTTGAAGAGAGAAAGGCCTGTCAGGGAACCCTCGTCAGTAGCCTTGTGCATACACTTGTTCTAAGATCCCAGTGATAAACATGAACCGTCCCCGCCACTGCTTAATAGCTGATTCCCACCATCCGCAAAAGCCAATGAACGCACATTTCCATTCATCAAAAGAACGTACCCCTCATTACCAACAAATGCAATGGTTCTTGAATCAGGTGATATCTCAAGTTTTCCAGCTTTTTCTCCTCACGTCCAATCAAGGATCCAATCTTACTGGCAGCAGCTTTAACCAAATCAAATGAGTAGAAGAACTTTCTCCTGCCTGAAAGGATCACCTCAGAGCCATCAGGTAGAAAAGATGCCTTGTGAACCAGACAGTCCCCGATAAATATGCTCTGAATCTTGGGGTTTCTCTTCCTGTCAATCTGGAAAAATCTCAGATGCTTGTCCAGGCCAGCAGCAAGCATCAGCTGCCCGTTCCTATGAAACTGCACTGAATTGATAGGACTACTGGATGGCTCCTGCGCATTAGCATCAACAAGCCTTGAGAAGTCTAACCTTTGACAACAAGCTCATGATTGTTCCAAAGAATATTGTCAACTCGACCGTCACCGTCTTCATCGGATTGATCATCAGCCACACCGGGGTTTAACTTGGCATGGTTACTGCGCAACCTAGCTTCATACTCTTTGCCTGAGATCACACGCTCATCAGCATCCTTTCTCAACTTTCTCAAACTTTCCACCTTTAAGATGTTTACCGCAGTCCTCTCATCCTCGTCATCCACCCAGGCAGGCTTCCTGCCCTTATTGATCATCTCATCTTCATCAACTTTTTTTTGAAACAGGACATCTTCATCAACTTCACTGGACTAGTCCTCCTCATAAACAGGCAAGTCATCCTCATCATAACCGGCAGACGGTCCATGAAGAACAAAGGACCATCCTGGTCACGAGCCGACAGCACAGCCTCAGTGCCAAGCTCCAATGGCGCATAGATCGCACCAAACAGCGAATTCTCCAGCTGTCTCATCGCCTCAGACTCTTGGTTCTGCTTGGCTTCCAACGATTTCACCTTCTTTTTCTTCCAATCCATATTGTGATTCTTCTCGGCCCTCTTTTTCTTCAGGTCCTTATTTTGATGCTCTGGCTTGGCTTCCTTACCAATTTCTGCATCCACAGGAATGGGGAAACCAATGCCCTCATAACTATCATCACCAACTCCAATTTTCTCCGTGTGGCGCTTCTGGAGCGTGTTCATCAAGGTCATACTGGCCGCAGGAACAGCCTGCGAATAACACCAACACGTTACACAACGCTTTGATGCTCTACAATTGGGGATGCTACGTTGTGCAGACCGCACATGCACAAACAAAGCTACACGATACAAATCCCACAAATTCCAGTTGCAAGTTCGCATAATGGAGCGTATGTACAGTAGCGGATCCAAGATGCGCAAAATTCGCGGGGGTTAATTGGTTTGGATTTAAGCAATTACTGGATGACTAAGAGCGCATACCTCAGAGACCAATGTCGATCCTCCAATGCTGCTGACGGAGTGGAGACAACAGGGACGCGATAAGATAGAACAGGAGCGGCGGAGTCGGGGATGACTAAGAGCGCATGCCTCAGAGACCAATGTCGATCCTCCAATGCTGCTGATGGAGTGGAGACAGCAGGGACGCGATAATACAGAACGGGAGCGGCGGAGTCGGCGAAGCACGTGAGAGGTTTGAGGCGTCGGCGGCGATGCTAACCTACGGCGGCGGCGGCGGACTGGAGCTGGGGTACGCCAGGGCACGAGCTAGGTCACGACAAGAAGAGGACGTATGGGGTCGGAGGCCGAGAAGCGACTGCTAGCACGCGGAGGGTCAGGGCGACGTCGGAGGTGGAGGGCCGCTGCGCCGCCGTCAAGAGGTAAGGGGGCGCCGCGCCGCCGTCAAGAGGCAGGGTTCTACAGTAATAATAACTAATAAATAAAGAAAAAAAAAAAGACGAATCGTCGGGATCGTAACAGACTCGTGGGTCGGACCCGTCGGAGCCCGAGCCAGGGAGCAGGTCCGACCGTGAGCTTCCGAGTGAGGGCCCACAAGCCAGTGACACGCAGAAGCCACAGTTCGCCACGCCCAAAACCCTTCCCGTTATAAACCCCCTGCGCCTCCATTCTTCCCCTTCTCTCTCGCTCCGCCTGCCTGCCTCGATCGAACCCCAACTGCTCCGCCTCCCCCACTCGAGCCGCTGCGTCGCTCCGTTAGGGTTTGCCCCCCCTCCCTTGGCCGTCGGCGGCGCCGGCCTTCGGCCCCTGCTCGGCTCGAAAGGTAGTATTCCTCTCCGTACGCGGTCTCGATCTCTCCTCTTTTTCACGCTTTTTGCGCGGTCGACTCTGGTTTGCTCGGTGCGCGGCCGTCCTCGTCCTGGCGGGGTTCGCGAAACGCTGTGGGTTTCGTTGGTCGATGCGGGGGCCCGATTTTGGTCCGGGGTAATGCTGTGAGTTCTGGGCAGATTCGGATCTAAAATTCCGTCGTCAGTAAATTCCCGCTGGATTATTTTTTCTGGGTGGTTTTGTTGAATAAATTGGTCGCATAGGGCCACGAGCTAGCCTTCGTGTGGCGTATTTGCTTGATTGTGTGGTCGAAAGGGCCTCCTTTTATTGACAGATTTGACATATGGTATGAATTGCTGGCTGGGGTTTACGTAATGCTGTTTTTGGTGTGAAATTTTGATCTTTATTTGTATAGATTCTCAGTTCTTACTAAACCAATGCTAGCCGATGACTGGTTTGGAGTGTCAGGACATCTTAGCGCTGCAAATCTGATACATTTTTTGCTGCGGCCATTAGATTGGTAGCTTATGAGTCTTGTATGGTTTCAGAATTTTGGTGGGGGGAGCGTTTCAGTTGGCACTGGGATCTAGCTGCAGACATTTAGTACTGATTTTGTCTTGTGGGGCATGTTTTTTTGTTGCAATGTGGTAGCCTGGTAGGCCTACGTGCAACAAATGTGATGGATGGTTCTGATGTGTAGTTTGTTCATTTTGTTAGCTACCTTACTGTTTTAGTTCTGAAATTTCAACCATTTTCCTCTTGTGAGTTGTTTTTTCTATCTGGATGTTAGTCTAATGTTTGGCCAATTTTCCTTTACAGAAAGAGGTCGAAGCATGCTTCCGTGTTGATTTTATATTATATCCCAATGTTTGATTAACTCACATCGAGTCTACTGAGTAAATGGTTGTTTTTGTCTCATAATTGGTAGAAATTCGGTGGGAAATCATGAGTTCAAGTGCAGTTGATGTATTCATTTTTTTCTCAATATGGTAGTTATTGTCATTTGTGCTATGTAAGTTGTGCCAATAATACAGCACGGATGCAATATTGTTGGACAAGGACCACTGTGCTGCCGAGTTTTTGATTGTTGGTTGCCAATGCTTTGGGTATTTGGAAATTAAGGGCCTTGCAGATGATCTCTATTTTACTTTGTAGCAACAATTGTTTTTTCCGCAACAAAATCACCATGAACATTTCTGATTAACTGTCGATTTTCAAATGCTTACGCTGCTCGATAGTAGCATAATATTCATTCACCTAAAAAAAATAGATACTAATTAGTGTTATATCTTGTACAGCAATGGCTACCCAAGGTGGGAATTTCGTTGGTCCTCCTCATCCGAGTGTGGTAGCTTTTCTCTCCATTCTTTTTATTAATAATCTGTAAATGATAGCAGTATTGTCAGACGTGATTGATTGGTCTTGCTTACAGATTGGGAGTGCATTTGCTCAACAATACTACAGAATTCTGAATTCGTCACCGGAACATCTCCACAAGTTCTATCATGATGAAAGTACTCTTGGTCGAGCAGATTCTGATGGTGCATTTACATCTGTAACAACTACAAATGTAAGTTCTCTGCAGCACAGCAGCAGTATTCTATCATATTACCATTATGCTTAAGATGTATAAATAAAACATGATTAGGGGGACACCAGGAGTCAGTGCACACCTATTCGCTCATCTTACATTTAAAAGAATTCAGAGCTTAGTTTCCATCCATGCCGTTGACATCACTTCTACCATTTGTCACCTAGAATTAAAATACCTTGAGGACATGTAACGGTAGATGGTCTCCCATTTGATCATAGGGTTTGCTAGTATGTTGAGGACACCAGGCTGTTTTGGCATGGTAATTCACAAATGGATACTACTTCTGCATGTTCTAGCTTGTGGTCTGCTATGTAGAGCAATTTTTGGTTGTCAACTGGGCAGGTAGTATTAGGTAGCAGCAGCAGCAGTAGTAGTTGATGAAATGTGGTTGATGAACATCGATTAGCTAAAGAATGTGCATGTTATATCATTTGCTCATAATATAGCATTTCCAGCACTTCTCTTGGTTAATGTGCCATGTAATCAATTAAGCGTTAGCCAGGTCACATGTCTAGTCACATGATTTGTTATAACTGATTTGTTTCTCATGCTGGACCAGGCTATCAATGAACACTTCTTATCTACAGAACTGAAGGACTGTACGATAGAGTTAAAGAATGTAGATTCTCAGCTATCCCTTGCGGGTGGTGTGCTCATTGTGGTTACTGGATTTTTTATTATGCCTGATACTGCGAAGCATAGATTTACTCAGTCATTTTTCCTTGCTCCACAAGAAACTGGAGGCTATTTTGTTTTGAATGATGTGCTTCGATATGTGCTGGAGATGCCATCCGCTGAGACAAATGAAGCTTTAGTTTTCCGTTTTAATGGAAACACTCAGATTGCCCCGTTTCCAGCTGAGCCAGGTATTGAAATTTCATCTTCAAAATATTTCCTTCGTAAGTTGCTGACATTTTAATTTTCTATCAGAAACATCTGTCAACGAGAGGATGGACCCAGAGCTTCCATCTGCAGAGGATATGTCTGTCAACGGTGAAGTCATAATTCCATCTGCTGAGACTACTTATGTGGATGTTGAAGTCATAAAGCCATCTGTAGAGAATATTTCCGTGAACGCTGAAGTCATGGATCCATCTGTAGAGAGCATTTCTGTCAAGGACAAAGTCATAAATTCAATTGAAATGAAAGTTCTCAGATTAAGAATGCTGTTAGTAAGATACCTGAGGCAGCCCATGCTCCTCCTGTTTCAGCTCATAAGGATGTTGTCAAGAAGTCTTATGCATCGATTGTAAGTTTTCTCTTGTTTTCCTGCAGTTTCCCTCGCTTATTGTACTGCATGAATTTAGTCAGTTCTGAATATCAACTAATAGTTAACTTGATGTTTCGTGCTTTGCCTACTGGCTTCTATGACGATAGGTCAAGACCAAGAATGAGAGCACACCGCCTGCACCCATTACCAAGACCAAACCTAGACCAAATCCTCCAGTAAAGAGAGCTGAAAATGTGGAGAAATCTTCGTCTGTTCCTGCAAAAACTACCTATCTAGCTGATACTGCGCCTCCAAATGAAAAAAATGATTATGATGGTTAGTGCTTCCTCCATATTTGTAAACAAATTTGAAGCATGAACCTTCACTGTACTGAAGAATAACACTACCTTGTTCGTTAGACCAAGGGTATTCAATCTTTGTGAAGAACTTGCCTTTCGATGCAACTGTCGAAATTGTTGAGGCTGAGTTCAGGAAGTTTGGTGCTATCAAGCCTCGCGGCATACAAGTTGTGCAACGTCTGGTTAGTTAATATTGTATGAATGCAGGGCTTGGTTTTCATAAATCATATGCCGTCTGACATTCTTATGATGGTTTTGCAGGCTGATGGGTTCTGCTTTGGCTTCGTCGAATTTGAGTCTCAACAATCCATGGATGCTGCAATTGAGGTTTGTTCTCTTAGATGTTTGTCTTAGTCTGTAGTAATACTTACAAGTTCAGTATTTAGCTATGCTGCTGACTTCTGTTTAAGTTTTACTAGAACTAGCGTTGCAGCATAAGAAAGCTTTGTTGAATCCTCCATTTGTGCAACTTAAGTTAGCTGGAGCACATTTAGTTCAGTGTGTAAATTAGTGCGGGGCTAATCGTAACTTGGCCTACTTGTCTATCGTACATTTCAGTATCTGCAAGATGTTGCAACAGCTATGTAACTAACACTTGTTTTGATTTTTAGGCAGCAAAAATTCGCTTTGGTTCGTACGTGTCTTATGTTCAGGAGAAACGAACCCCAAAACGAGGTGAGAAATTATTATGATCTGCATAAGCATATACACAACTAAAACAGAATGATTTCTTCCATAGTTTTAGCCCGGCTTGCCCAGGTATACCATCGGTATGTCTTAGTTTTAACCATGCATGTGTCTTCTAGTCCCTACTCTCCATCTGAAAAATAGTCCTTAATTGAAATGCAAATTTGTATCCTTTTCATCTCCAACACTTTATGTTGCTGATAACTGATAAGTGTACAGAGATTGCTGCCTCCTTACCTATTTGTTTTAGTTTTAGTCAGTAGTTTCATTTCACGTGTTCGCTGGTTAGGCCTTGATAGTTGATATGTTCCAATTGTCTCTCCTGTGTTTTAACTTTCAGTTGTTAATTCTCCTAAAATCTTTCAGTTATTAATAATGTCACCCATAGCTACAACAATGGCAATGCTCGGGACAATCGGGTCCTGCCAGGCAGAGGAGGTTATGGCGACAACTTCAAGAGACAGGGAGCAGGTTTTGTGAACAATGGCAACTACCGTAATGGCGACAACTTCAGGGGTCAGGGAGCGACTTTTGTGAACAATAATAACTACCGTGATGGTGAAAACTTCAGAGGACGCTTCGTGAACAATGGCAACTACCGTGATGGCAATACCATGAGGAACGAATCCAGAAATCAGAATGAGTACTCAGGCCATGGTCGAGGACCGCATGGGAATGATAACCGTCAGAACGGGAACGACTACCGTCAGAACAGAGACGGCTACCACCAGAACAGAGACGGCTACAACCAGAACAGGGACGGTTACCGCCAGAACAGGGACGGCTACAACCAGAATGGGGATGGATACGGCCAGAACAAGGACGGCTTCCGTCAGAATAGGGATGACTACCGCCAGAGTGGGAATGGATACCATCAGGCACGGCCTGTCCCAAATGGGAATGGTGACGGGAATGGGAATGCGAGGTCTGGCCGCTTCAATGGTCCCAAGCAAATACCTGTTACTGCATAGAAGTTCTGTGCAATCCAGCAAAGTAGGAAACTAAGATTATTCTGTGCAATCCAAGCAAAGTAGAAAACTAAGACTATTCGCCCCTTGGTAGTATTTCCAACCTCGGTACTTCTGTAGCAATCTCTGAAATCATCCCCATTCTCGTGCATCCTATTAGGCTAAGGAAAGTTCTGTTTTAACCTGATGATACCTCGTTTTGACGTACTGGTACCTTTCTGGTGGCTACTTATTGCCGTATTTTGGAATACTCTGACCTGTAAACATCATGCGGAGATTCTCTATATGTATATGTTTCAGTATTTGTGCTTGTTATGGCTGTTTACTTTTAATTCCTGGGGGGGCTTAAACGTGTTTGTGATGTGTTTTGTTGAGCTGTTTTTCTCTTGTAGTTTGTGATCTTTGATGACCCCACATTTGAATTAGTGTTCCTGGTCTCAGGGCTCAGGGTCTCTTGTACTAGTTTCTTGATGCTTATGTTTACGTAGTTGATGCTGCAGGAAGGTGCTTATATACTCTCTTATGAAGTCGTAAGCTCTAGGTAGTGCAAACATACCTTTTACAGCAAGCATATATTGGTTTGAAGTTGAACCAAGTGCTAGGATAACCAGTTCTACAAACACGTCCACCCATGGGTGCTTGTTGGCACCACAATTCAGTGGCTGATCTAGGCCATCTACTGTTACACTATTGAATCAGAGCTTGGAATCTCTATGGTTTTTCTTTGCACCACCAATGTTTTTTAATGACTTGTCAATTTTCCCACAAAATCGCCCCTTGGTTTATAGCTTCGGAAAGCAGGGTAACAATGTTTTCTCATATTTTTTTTACTTTTAGGAACCCTTGCGAATTCAAACGCACCGAAGGATAGAGACTTTGACGTGAAGGAGACCAAATGGGGGATGAGGGCCCAAATCCCTCCCGTGGCCCGTCGGTCCGACCAGGCGTCCCGAAGAGGTGATCTAATGCCTCAGTCGTTCGGTCGACTCCGTTACAACTGCCATACCTCTACATTGACCTAAATTTGACAATGTAAATCCTCGTTTTCGTGACTACCATATGAGGTGGCTCCACGAGAGAAACATTAAAACAAAGATAGAAACTTCTCCGTCGTAGGAGAATTGGAGGGAAAACCATTGTCGGAATCACGTGTAATCTTCAAGCAGATATACGATAAACATAGAGAGATGCACGACTTGAATAATTACGCAGGTAGGGCTCCTTAGTACTAGGATGATGAGTGCATTCTTCAAGCGAATAACATATATACAAAAGGTAGCATGCTTCAAAAAAAAAAGCACTCGCAGCCAGGACATGCACTCAACAAGAGCTGATTGAAATAACAAGACTACAAGAGGATGATCTTAAGATCTTGAGAATGTAAGTATGCTTCAACCAACTACAGGCCACTATAAGGACATGCTGACATGCACAAACATAATCAACATATATGAAATAGGTAATCAGGAGCATTTTGAAGTAAAAACATATGAATAGATTTGCCATGAAGCAATTATAATAAAGTGCATGTTAGCTGAGCAAGAATAGGTTGAGGAGGGCAATAATGTCAACACAGATTAGTATACATCCTTAACCGTACATATTTGCAGGATAGAGATAATGGAAAACAGGTGCATACAAGAGTATGAGTTGGATATTAAAATTGATAACTATCTAGATAGCGGGGGATTCTCACTATTGGCATGCATGTTTCAATTCTCACTCCTCAACCGTGGTGTCAAGCCGACCATGCAAGGCATACATTCCGGAGCTATTTTCAAGGCCCATCCTCTTGTCCTCCTCCTACGTCATAGCCGTGCGTCGATCCCCGTCCGCTGGCACGCTCACCCGCATGTGTAGATATTGCTTCTCTCCTCTTCCACCTTCGGGGCAGGCCCACTTCACTTCAAGGGTATTCAAATGCATACCCAAATTTTTGGACAAAAAACTAGTGGAGTATATAATCGACATATATAAGAACGGAATTGCTAGTTCTCAGTCGCCTGAGAACTCACTAATTCTCAGTCATGTTCCTAGCCGTTGATCTGGTATTCCAAGATTCGTGTTCTGATTTTTTTTTCCCGCGATCGCTCTGTACGACCGAGAATTCAGCTGCGTGTGCGTAGGCGTGAGTGCCCTGGTGGCCCATTTAGGTGAGAGGAGTTTATGGGCCTTTTGTTGGTGCATGATCAGGTGTTCGCTCATGGGCCTGTTAGTTCTTTCTTTTCCTTTACTTGTTTCGTTTTTAATTTTTTTTTGCGCTTTTTTTTCTCACCTGCCAGCGTAGCTTTCCATTCCTCACTCGGTAGGGCAGCTGCCATTTGAAACATGAGATGCGAGGGAGGTCACGTCTGAAATTTTTCAGCTATAAGTCGGTCGCAACCGATTATTTATCCAGTTGCAAGTGGATTGTAATTGAATTTTTTTAACCAGTTGCAAGTGGGTTGTATTGTAACTAAGTTTTTTTTAAATCCAGATGCAAGGGCTTTTTTTACAGTTGCAAATTGGTTGCAACTGGGGTTTTATCTAGTTGTAGTGTGTTGGAACTGAGGTTTTCCCGTTGCGAGTTGGTTACAACTAATTTTTTGTCCAATTGTAACTGATTTTTTGTCCAGTTACAGGTGGGTTGTGACTTCTTTTACGGTTGCAAGCAGGTTGTAACTGAGTTTTATCCAATTATAGTATGTTTCCAGTTTCATGTGGGTTGTAACTTAGATTTTCATCTTTTATTTGTTCTAGCTAGGAGTGTTATTGTGTTGTAACTGAGATTTTTACAGTTTCAAGTCGCTTGTAACTGACCTTTTGTCCAGTTGTAACTGGGTTGTAACTGGGTTTTTGTCCAGTTGCAAATGGGTTGTAACTGAGTTTTTTTGTCCAGTTGCAAGTGGGTTGAAACTTCTTCTTTTTATAGTTACAAGTGAGTTGTAACTGAGTTTTATCCAATTACAGTATGTTTGCAACTGAGAATTTCCAGTTACATGTGGGTTGTAAATCTGATTTGCATCTTTATTTGTTCTACCTAAGAGTTGTAATTGTGTTGCAACTAAGATTTTTTAACTGCAGTTGGGTTGAGCTTTCTAAGGATTTCAGTTGCAAGTGGATCACAATTAAGGAAAAATGTCCCTGAATGTTAATTTTTGCGTCGTGATTCATGATGATCAGTGAGTTGCAAACATATTGCAATTGAAAATTAATGACGTCTTATGACAGCTAATTTTTGATTATATGAAAATTAAATATGTTGTATGACAGCTATTTTTTGATTATATGAAAATTAAGCCTACCCGTTCACCTCTTGCCCTCTTGGGCATCTTATTTTTGTTGAGCGTATAATGTGTATACTTTGATTACGTGATGTACATGGGGCTGCAACTGAAATTCTACAAAAACACACAAAACTCTTACAAGTGATTATTTATACTATTCAATGAGTTGTAACAAATTAAATCAAAAAGAACTAGCAACTAGTCAGCCCTCCAACAAAGGCCCATGGGCCATGGGAAGAGAGCACGTACATGGTTGATGCCTCAGAAACAGAAGGACGATCGATCTACTAAAAGCATCCAGGAACTGACCGGTCACCGGCATCAAATGAGAACTAGTTACTCCCTCCATCTCGAAATACAAGGCGCGCTATTTTTATGCTGGTTTTCGGTGTCCAATTTTGACCGTTAATATATAATAAATTATGTGGATCTAGAATGTATAAATGGTACCGTTGGATTCGTTTTGCACAATTTTTTTATTCCATATATTTTTATCATAATTTTATGGTCATATTATATCATGGTCAAAGTTGGACGTTGTTGACCAGCGAAATTAAAGGGCACCTTGTATTTTGGGATGAAGGGAGTAGTTCTCAGTCGACTGAGGGCTAGACAGTCCGAAAAACAAATAGTAGAACAGGAAGGAGAGTAGGAGACAACATATCCAGCATTTTAGCCCACATCTGTCCTCCCTCCTCTAAGTGGCCCAAGTAGCGAGCATGCCCATTTAGTTTCATGCTTCCATCGTTCTTTGGCGTTGTTCCCTATGTAGTATTCCCCATCGGCCAGCTCCGAAACCAGGAAGATGATGTACGTCACCTTCAGGCGACGCTTCCGCGTCCCGTCGCCTGAAGGGAGCTCCTCCATGGTCCGAATTTGGCGCGGCCCATTATAAAAGGTACGGTTTTTGTTTTGTTTTTTTCTTCTGTTTTCAAATCTAAATAAATTATAAATTTGAAAATCTTAAAATCTGAACAAAAATCAAAGATGGACAATTTTGAATCTAGATAATTTTTGAATTTGAACAGATTTTGAATTTGAACATAAATTCGAATTTGAACATTTTTCAAATGTGAACAAAATTCGAATTTGAACATTTTTCAAATTTGAACAAAACTCGATTTTGAACAAATTCAAATATAAACAAATTTCGAATCTGAACGAATTTTGAATCTGAACAAATTTCAAATACGAACAAATTTTGAATCTGAACAAATTTCGAATCTAGACAAATTTCAAATACGAACAAATTTCGAATCTGAACAAATTTCGAATGTGAACTTCGTTCAAATCCGAACAAATGAACAAAATTTGAAATACGGACAAATTTTGAATCTGAACAAATTTTGAATGTGAACAAATTTCAAATCTGAACAAATGAACAAAATTTGAATTCGAACAATTTTTGAATTAGAACGAAATTTCAAATCTGAACGAATTTCGAATCTGAATGAAATTTCAAATCTGAATAAAAATTCGAATCAGAACAAGTTTCGAGTCTGAACGAAATTTCGAATCTGAATGAATTTCGAATCTGAGCGAAATTTCAAATCTTAACAAAAATTTGAATATGAACAAATTTCGAGTTTGAACGAAATTTCGAATCTGAACAAAATTTCAAATCTGAACGAATTTTAAATCTAAACAAAATTTCAAATCTGAACAAAAATTCGAATCTGAACAAATTTCGAATCTGAACGAAATTTCGAAACTGAACGAAATTTCGAATTTGAACGAAATTTCAAATCTGAAAAAAATTCAAATCTGAAATTTTTCTATTTTGAGCAATTTCCAAAAAATAGGAAAAAAATCTAAAATAAAAAAAGAACAAACGAAACAAAATCAGAAAAGAAAAGAAATACAACAGAAAAAAGTAAAAAGAAACTAAGAAAAAAGGAAAACGAAAAAAAAAACGCCGAACTGGGCCGGCCCACTAAGCGAGGGCACCGCATCCCTTATGGCGACGCGCGCCTGCAGCGTCGCCGTAGGGCGATGTAAAGGATTTGCCCCAAAACCAGGGAGCCTAGACGAGCGACAGCCACGCGCAACGGCGGAATCCCGGCGCGGCGGCGCCGCCACTGCAGGCCACGCAGTCGCTCTCTTCCACCCGCCGCTGTTTCCTCCTTCTCCCCGTCCTCCTAGGACAGCCACTGCTTCGTCTCCACGTCCTCCTGGGCATTTCCTAGTTGCCGCGTAACGTGGAGCGGAATAGGCTCCGCATACCCCCTGTCGCGGATGGGCCTGGCGCAATTTGGTCGGAGGAGCAAGAAGACCGGAGAGGAAGACCACCAGAGGAGGAAGGAGACGGAGGCGAGGGCAGTGGCGGTTGCGGCGGAGCCACTCACCGACGACGGGGTCGACGCGGCTGGCCGCGTCGCCCCGGCGGAGGTGAGGCCTGGACCTCGCCGAAGACGGGGACGACGCGGCGGGCCGCGGCGTCGCCAGCGGAGGCGAGGAAGCAAACCTTATCTTGTGCGGGTGCGGGCATCGACGGAGTTAGGTTTTGGGGTGCGGGGTGGGGGGGTTTCGAGGGATGGCCGGCCGGCCGGCGGTGGACCGACGGAGGTGGCGGCTGGAGCAGGGCGGGGCGCGGAGGCGGCGCGGCAGCGGCGCCGAGCGCGGGCGGCGGCAGCAGGCGGTTAGGCCGGAGGTACGGCGGCGGGGCCTCGACGGAGACAGACGTGTGCGGTTGGGGAAGAAGGAGGCGGAGGTGGTCGTGCGCCGTGCGGTTGCCGTTGGGGAACAAGGAGGCGGAGAGCGTGGGCCGCGGCCCATGAGGGGTGCGCGGAGCGCTGTTACGTCCGCATAACGCGGAGACTAGGTGCTCCCGTCCGGCGTTTCCTATTTATCGACCTGGTCCATAATAACCAGGCCTCGCACACACCCCCCCCCCCCCGCGCGCGCGTAGCGTCTGCGACTGTTTCTTATGGGCCTGGCCCAGTTCGACTCCCCTGCTTCACTCTTTCTTCCCGTCGTCATTTCCTTCCCAACGGGGGACGTCTGCTTTCTCTGCCTTCTTCGTCTGCTTTCTCTGCTTCTTCGTCTGCTTTCTCTGGTTCGTCTGTTCTTCGTCTGGCGACTGCTCGTCGCCGTCCGCGACTCCTCGCCATCGATGGCGGCTCAAGGTTCGTGCTTCCCTCCCCATCCAGGCATCCTCCTCTACCTCTGTACCTTGCGAATCCCCGATTTTTGTGGAGTAAATCGCAAGGGACTCGCTAGGGTTTCGGTGATCTAATCGCACGAATTCACTAGGGTTTTCCCGAATCGTGGGATTCAGATTTTTGTTAACCAAATCACACGCACTGGCTGCTAGGTTTTTTGCACGCGCTCGCTAATAGGGTTTCCTGATTCGGGGGATCCCTTTTTTTTTCTGTTCAAGTCATATGCACTGGCTGCTAGGGGGGTTCCTGATTTGTTTTTTTTGTTTTTTGCTTGCCGTGATCTAGTTTTTCGAGTTCTATACCACAGCTAGGATGCCGATTTTGTGTGATACTCACCTGGTTTTGGTCAGTACTTTTTGTGGGCATATATGATATATGTGAGGTATCTTAGTAGCCAACGGGATAGATCACTAGTTCACATACGTGAGGTATTTTTTACATAGCAATTTGAGTTCTGTAGTGTGTTCTACGCAACTTTAGGGGGTCTGTAGTTGGTCATGGGGCAATTAGTACGCTTTGTAGTTGGTTCATACATGGCAATGAGGACGAATTACATGGCATTTTTTCCAGCGATTTGTTATTGCTCGGGGCTTTTACTTCATCTTACGAAGATGTTTATTTTTAGATGCTACACATGGGTTAGCAAAATTATCACACATGTATTCAGTGGCGAGTCTAGAACTGAATTGAAGGGTAGTAGGCTCAAAATCTGTTAACAAAAGTACGTCACATCACTGACCAACTAATCAATTACTCGGTATATATAATTGTATAATGAGTCAATTGTTTTAACTCATGTGAGGCTAGTGAGCTATCTAATCAAATCACGCACTGGCCGGTTTCAATACCTGCTGCGTAGGCTGCAGCCAAGCAATCAAGGAAGGGATCGACAGAGGGCAGTCGCCCTTCCTTGAGGCTTATCCCCGCCGATCATCGCCTGCGCCTCCTTGCTGATGGATAGATCGCAAAAACTGCGCCGCCGCGCGTGCATCCTGGCCGAAGAGGAAACCGATGGAAGTTTGACTGATGTACCTCTCGTCCACTCCCTAATAGGCTGTCTTCGGTAGGACAACTAATGGTCCAAACCCACCGTAAAGCCCAGCTAGGAAAGGCAACTCAAAATAACAGTTCGTTGCTTCGTTTCTGTTTCTTCTAGTCGAGAACGCGTGAACTCATAGCCAGAATAAACTCTGATCCATGGCTAAACTACTGAGCTTATATATTTGATAATTCTTTCACAAAAATGGAGGGTAGGCTCGAGCCATACGAAGCCTACCTGGTAAAATCGCCCCTGCATGTATTAGCACTAGTACTCCCCCGGTTTAGTTATCGGTTTCCATCTCAATAGTGTGTTTTGTTTTTCATATATCCTTATGCTTTTCTGTTTCTTTTTAATGCTTAGTTTTTGTGGAGCACACATTTTTTTCGCAGGCATGTAGTTACTTAATTTTCACTTCATTTATTTCCCTTTTTCTATGTAGGAGTTAATATGCTGGAGGAAGTACCTCAGTGCAAAGCTACTATAAAAAATCGCTTCTCATCCATTCGATTATGCAAAGCTGTCAAAAAATTCAACCCAATTCAGATGGGTCACATCATTAGACACAATCTGACCCAGATGATTAATATCCCTGAAAACTTGATGATCCCTGATGGCCCTTGACGTAGTTAACTGCGTCAAAAGAAAATGGGTTAGGTTGAGACTCCAAGTGCAGAGTGTATAGTATAGGAAAGACAGTTTTCCCCACGAGGGGTGACTCGAGGGTTTAATATCGAACTCTCGGGGAACCAGTAGTGTAGGTTTTATCTTCTTATCCTTCTCTTGAGAACCTGCAAACAAAGTAAATTGTTTTGTGCCCTCAACCTCACCAAGTGGTTGTCAAGCACAAGGTGTGAGAATGATATGATAAAGATAAATGCAAAACAGTAAATAAATATGCAATGATGGTAAATAAATATGCAAGGATGGTGGAAACAATGATAAATGATATTTTTGGGTTTTATTGTGAATGCAAGATGTAAAAGTTTTTTGTATTTTCGGATTTTTAAATGGCAGAAAATGTAAATGGATAAAAGTTGTTGGAAAGGTGTTTCTTATGATTAAAAATGGACCGGGGTTCATGGTTTCACAAATGCACTCTCTCTTTAATAAAGTGGTAGATAATGGAACACTAGAATTGACATATGAGATTGCAACAAAAAGGTTTCATGACAAGTTACTAATTATATGGGCATCACGTCCTAACATAGAGATCTTTTGTTTATTAATCTCTCTTATACTCCACCAAGATGCGAACTAAATCATAACACCTTAGTAATTAAGATAAATCAGAGCATAGCATTAAGTTCATGACATGAAGTTAAAATAAGAACATGCTAGATCTAGTCATGGAGTAGTGGCAATGGTCACACCCACATCTCCGGTAGCAAGGTATTTTTCTTTATCCCTAGTGAGGCAACAAAGTAAGGTAAAAACCCAAGTGGATCGCGGAACTTTCTCTCACGTTCACCGCACTAGCCACCCCCGTTACTCCAACTAATGCACACGTTCCCCCTCACACGCTCTCATACACATGCTTGATCAAACAAGTAAACAAGAACGGGGTACATAATATGCATCTACTTTCATAACTGAAACAAAACTATTGCAATCTCAAACATATATTAACTCATAAAAAGATCCACCACAAAGGTATTACATAGATGACCGTAATCATGTTCAGCAGCTCATACGGTACTAATTAGTGAAGCTCAAGAGAGGAGAGATACATAAGTTACTTCCACAAACCCATAGTCCAGGGGTGGACTACTCCCTCTTCATCATGGAGACGGTGGAGAAGTCGTTGGAGAGATGGAGACCACACCGGCAGCGCCCCGCCGGAGTTTTCCCCCTCCAATCTGCAACTCCAGGTCTCTGTTTCGTGGTTTCTGTGTTTCTGCGGCGCTCCTTTCCGAAGGCGTCGGGGACTATTTTTATAGTCGTTTTTAGGTCAAGACGGAGGCTCGGGAAAAAAGATCGACGGCAACGGAGCCACGAGGCCCAGATGATGGGTCCCACGCGGCCAAGGAATCTGGCCGCGTGGGCCCACTCCTTGGCCCTCGGGCCTCCGTTTGTTCGCTTCCTTCGCTCCCACGCTTTGTTCCTTCCAAAAACTGATGCTCGTAAATTTCAGGTCATTTGGACGTCGTTTGGGTCCCTGAAACATCAAAATATAGAAAATAGGGTTTTCTGCCTGTGCAGGGTTAATTCCAGAAAAATAGGGAAACTATGAAATATTCCCAAAATCAATATAAAACAATGATATAACCCTTATATGATGCAAATATGATTGAAATATAAGTAATATAATGCAAAGTTCATGTATGCATTTTACATGCATCAACATCCCCAAGCTTAACCTATACTCGTCCTCGAGTATGAAGGTGATAAAACTAACATGGACTTTGCAATTTAATACTATCAAAGGATATCAAAGATGATTACTATTGCTACATAGAGTCAAATGATTCATTCTTCAAAGGAATAGCAATATGCAAGATAGATTATGAAGTGATATCAAATATTCAATGTAAGGATGTTCAATGATAATTCACAAAGTGTAACATAGAAGAAAGTACTATGGACCAAATGTATGCATAATGAAAAGTAAAAACATCCTATATGGTCATAGAGTATTCTTATGAAATCTGAATATAAAAGGTGGACACTTTGGATAGATAAATAAGTAGAGGTAAAACATGAATAAGTTTCATCTAACTTCCAAATGCTTCTACTTAAGTTAATGTTTGCAATGTGGTATTCATTGGTGTCAAGCTCTCATTACCCCTATCATAGCATCTTGAATGTTAAAGTTTAAAGTGAAAGCAAATATGAGTATGTGCTTGACAAAGTATGGTTGAATGTCTCATGCCCCGTGAATACAAGTACCTACACCATGGTGTTACTCAACTGGGACACAAAAGTAAGTTCAAGTTAAGGTCATTGTAAGTAATATAATAGCATCAAGAGTGTCAACTGGGGTACCTCTTGCCTCAGGACATGGAACAAGCCCATGTCAAAATGACAAGACAAACAACAATGAACAATCTCACACTCTTTTATTTACTATTGGTATAGCTTTTTATTATGAGGTGCATCATGAAGGTTCATTATGGAAGCTGTAAATTTCCACCATGAATGATGCATGGCTTAGATTAGCGGCCCAGGCATCTCTCTAGCCATTTATACAAACTCTTTAAACTTACTAAGTTTCCACATTTATTTGGCACCATGATAAGCATCCATAAACAAAAGTACATGATATCAACTAAATATAAATAAGTGCATGTTGAAAGCTTGCCATGTGACAGCACATATGAGCTAACTCCCAACCAAGACTTTGTCAAGCTCACAACTTCATAATTTTAATCACAATGGTTCATGTTTATTAAGTGCAATAAAAGTAAAGTGTGCATCAAGTTCGTGAGAGCTTTTAACCAACTTTTCCCATAACAATCAATAACATAAGCATTTTAATTCAGAAGTATAGATAACACAATATAACATGATAAACATACTGGAATAGCATAAAGCTAATAGGTAGATATGGTGGACTCACTGGAAAAACTTTGGTTGAAGGTGTTGGAAAACAAGTTTTTACTTGTTGGAATTTTTGGGCTAGCAATAGGGAGAAAGTTGACCATCTAAATGCATGCATAAGTGTCCATAGAACTAACCAATCCATGTTAAACAAAGTAAAGTAACATTCACATCAAAACATGAATAAAAGATAGCTCTTGATAAAACACTTGCAAATTAATATTCATTAAAAGCACATGAATCATGCAACTATATGTATCTTTTTGAATCAACTCAAACATCCCTTTCCCAATATTTTAATAGCATCCAACTTAATTCAACCCAAATTTCCAGTAGCTCTCTCATATATAAATGATAGTGGTGGTCTCAAGAAAAAAAATCAAACCGAAATAAAAAGCAAATAAAAGACGCTCCAAGTTTATGCGATAAAGTGCATTGATCGAAAAACAGAAGTTAGACGTGTGCAAACCGAGAGTGTGTTGGTCCAGTGGGGTTGTCTTCACATCCCCAAGCTTATGGTCTTCACCATCCTTGGATAGCTCTTGGTGCATCTCCTCTAATCCCTGTGAAAAAACTTCAAAACACCGTTTCTCCCATTTCTTTTCTGTGGGGTGACATTAGTAGTGATAGACAAATAGATTCTTGCTGCATAAAATCCTTAACAAAAATTCATATGAATGTCCAGAAAGTGTATAATGTTGTATGCCTACTATAAACTCAATTGGATCAAAAAGATTCAAGTTAAAAGTTCAAAGAATGCATCAAACAAAATGGGACAGAATCTGTCCAGAAAAACAGCAGCAGCAAAACGTATTTTTCTACCCTACTTAAATATGTCGAAAAATCTAAAAATTCATGTTACAGAGGATGAAAAGTTGCAACTACAGTTCAAATACAGCTCATTCGGAGTTACAGAATAAAATAAAAATCATACCGTGCACAGATTCGTGCTGGAATAAAATCTCCGAATGCAAATAGCAACTTTTTCAAACCAAAATAGGTAAAACTTGGCACTTTATTAAAAATTCCAGAAACAAAACTAAAAACTAATCTCTTGTTACAGCAAGAGGACAAAGAAAATCAAAAATAAAAACAACCGGGTTGCCTCCCGTAAAGCGCTTTCTTTATAGCCTAGGCTTCTTACTTGATATTTATTGTGGACGAAGCTCATGAGGGAGCTTGAACTTTGATGTGTCCCTCTTCCTTGGGAAGTGTTCCATGCACTTCTTGTGTGGAAACTGAAACTTCACATTCCCTTCTTTTGAATCAATGATAGCACCTGTGGTACGAAGAAAAGGTCTTCCAAGAATAATTGGACTAGAGGTTTTATTCCCCATATCCATGATTAGAAAATCAACAGGTACAAATGTCATATGCAACTCTACCATAACATCACTTACTTTTCCTAAAGCATGTTTAATGGAATCATCAGCAAGTGCAAGTTCAATAGAGCATTTTTCAAGATTCTTTAATTCAAGAACTTCATATAATTCTTTAGATAAAACAGAGACACTAGATCCTAGATCTAATATAGCATGGTGTGTCTCTTTTCCAATGGTTACTAGTACTTTGGGAATCCATATATCCCCAAGCTTAGGTGGTATCATAGCTTCTTGGTTGTACCTAGCAATCTTTTCTTTTAAAACATGATTAGCAATATAAGAACCAAAACCTGCTTGGTTAACATTAATGGAAGGATCACTTGCAAATTTTGTAAGATAGATATTAATTCATGCAAGCTACAATTCTCTAAGTCAACAAATGGTTCCTTGACTTCACTAAGCATTTTAACTTCCTCAACTTTTCTCCCTATTATATAGATTAAATATTTCATAACGGTCATCAAAAACATCTTCAGGCACTTGGGCTTTTTCTAAACTTTCTTTAATTTTCACTTCCAAAAGCAAGCCATCAAGTAGATATGAGTTAGCAGCAGTAGTATTCATAAAAGAACCCCCACATTCATTATCCAAAAAGACTCTAGAGGTTTCAGACAATCTCTATAAAATATATGCATGAGCATCCAATCTCTAAGACCATGTTCCATTCCAAAAGCTATACCTCTAAACCTTTCCAGTTTTTACCAAAGGTTCTTCTTCCTCTTGTTTAAAGGTGATAACTTTGTCTAAATTATAAACTGTTTCAGTGGAACAAAATCTTCAATGAATGAAGCTTTTAAATTAAACCAAGTGCTAAATTCCAGGAGGCCATCTTAATATCCAATCTAAGGCTTTTCCAGCAAGGAGTAGGAAAAAGCTTAACTTTAATCATATAACATTCATGGTTCAAATTTAACACTTTGCATCTTTCATTAAACTTCTTAAGATGAAGTATAGGATCTTTTGGTTTCCCAAAAACGGTGTTCATAATCATTTTAGTGACATTATGATCTACTTCAAATTTTCAACAGGGATATTCATATTTGAGGAAAGTTCTTAACACTAAATGGCCAAAAGTTCTCTTTCCATTAGCAAGTTTTTATGTTTTTTAATTTTTTATGCAAAACTGAAAATAAAATGACACTAAACAATGCAAACCGAAATAACAAATGCAACACAAAATGCAAAACTGAAAATAAAATATGCAAACCGAAATATAAATATGATATGCAAGACAAAACAAAACAAAATAAAATGATTTGAAGGTAAAGATGGATAAGATGATGCTCACGTAGGTGCAACCCCCCAAGCTTAGGTGTTTGCACAAGTTGGTGATGAAGTTGACTTGTTGTGAGATACCCTTGGATAAACCTTTCAGCTATGGTTCCCCGGCAACGGCGCCAGAAAACAGTCTTGATGGCCCTTGACGTAGTTACCTGCGTCAAAAGAAATGGGTTAGGTTGAGACTCCAAGTGCAGAGTGTATAGTATAGGAAAGACAGTTTTCCCCACGAGGGGTGACTCGAGGGTTTAATATCGAACTCTCGGGGAACCAGTAGTGTAGTTTTATCTTCTTATCCTTCTCTTGAGAACCTGCAAACAAAGTAAATTGTTTTGTGCCCTCAACCTCACCAAGTGGTTGTCAAGCACAAGGTGTGAGAATGATATGATAAAGATAAATGCAAAACAGTAATAAATATGCAATGATGGTAAATAAATATGCAAGGATGGTGGAAACAATGATAAATGATATTTTTGGGTTTTTATTGTGAATGCAAGATGTAAAAGTTTTTTGTATTTTCGGATTTATAATGGCAGAAAATGTAAAATGGATAAAAGTTGTTGGAAAGGTGTTTCTTATGATTAAAAATGGACCGGGGTTCATGGTTTCACAAATGCACTCTCTCTTTAATAAAGTGGTAGATAATGGAACACTAGAATTGACATATGAGATTGCAAAAAAGGTTTCATGACAAGTTACTAATTATATGGGCATCACGTCCTAACATAGAGATCTTTTGTTTATTAATCTCTTATACTCCACCAAGATGCGAACTAAATCATAACACCTTAGTAATTAAGATAAATCAGAGCATAGCATAAGTTCAATGACATGAAGTTAAAATAAGAACATGCTAGATCTAGTCATGGAGTAGTGGCAATGGTCACACCCACATCTCCGGTAGCAAGGTATTTTTCTTTATCCTAGTGAGGCAACAAAGTAAGGTAAAAACCCAAGTGGATCGCGGAACTTTCTCTCACGTTCACCGCACTAGCCACCCCCGTTACTCCATCTAATGCACACGTTCCCCCTCACACGCTCTCATACACATGTTTGATCAAACAAGTAAACAAGAACGGGGTACATAATATGCATCTACTTTCATAACTGAAACAAAACTATTGCAATCTCAAACATATATTAACTCATAAAAAGATCCACCACAAAGGTATTACTAGATGACCGTAATCATGTTCAGCAGCTCATACGGGCTAATTAGTGAAGCTCAAAGAGGAGAGATACATAAGTTACTTCCACAAACCCATAGTCCAGGGGTGGACTACTCCCTCTTCATCATGGAGACGGTGGAGAAGTCGTTGGAGGAGTGGAGACCACACCGGCAGCGCCCGCCGGAGTTTTCCCCCTCCAATCTGCAACTCCAGGTCTCTGTTTCGTGGTTTCTGTGTTTTGCGGCACTCCTTTCCGAAGTGCGTCGGGGACTATTTTTATAGTCGTTTTTAGGTAAGACGGAGGCTCGGGAAAAAAGATCGACGGCAACGGAGCCTCGAGGCCCAGTTGATGGGTCCCACGCGGCCAAGGAATCTGGCCACGTGGGCCCTCTCAACTTGGCCCTCGGGCCTCCGTTTGTTCGCTTCCTTCGCTCCCACGCTTTGTTCCTTCCAAAAACTGATGCTCGTAAATTTCCAGGTCATTTGGACGTCGTTTGGGTCCTGAAACATCAAAATATAGAAAATAGGGTTTTCTGCCTGTGCAGGGTTAATTCCAGAAAAATAGGGAAACTATGAAATATTCCCAAAATCAATATAAAACAATGATATAACCCTTATATGATGCAAATATGATTGAAATATAAGTAATATAATGCAAAGTTCATGTATGCATTTTACATGCATCAATCCCACCTACTATCCTTCAGTGGTTAGTCGACCACACTTCCTATGGTGGTACTAGGGAATTCTTTTTCAAGCACAAAGAAAAGCAATTTTGGTTCACAAAAGACATTGTCGACAAGGTTTTCGGTTTTCAGAATGGTTTTGTCCCATACAAGCATGAGAGTAATGATCCAAAAGCTGTCAGTGAGGTGGATTTTCTTCGCAGTCAATATCTTGAGCCAGGGCAGAACACCATCAAGGTCAGCAAGGTCGAGTCCATCATGTTGGGGTCCAATGATGAGCGAGTGTTTCTACGGAGCTTCATTATGTTTTTCATCACAACTATCCTTTGCCCATCAACTTATAATTTCGTCAATCCTAAATATCTTTACTCCTTGAGAGATGATGATATATTGTTGGTTGAGTATTTTGATTTTGGAACTATATGCCTTCACAATCTGTTCCAAGAGATGGATAATTGGAAGGACAAAATCTTCATGAATGTTGGTGATTTTAATAGAACAGCTTGGATTGGTGGATGCCTTCCACTTCTAGGGGTATGTGTTAAATCATACCTTTCATTTTTTTGATGCTGTATTTTTTCTTCTTACCATATTTTTTTATGTGTTCTTCGTGCTAAAATCCTATGTGTCAACATCTGTTTTCTTTTCGCAGGTTGTTTACATTGACTTTGTCAATTTCAATGGCAATGATGGCAACATTGACTATAGTCTGCCAAGGATGCAATATATCACAAATGCTGATTTTAAGCATCTGCACAATCTTGATCGCAATAGGAGGTCGCACAAGGCATATGGTGTTCTTACAGTATGTGCTTTTTAAAGCTTGTTTGCTTTTTCTTCCTGCCTTTCCTTTTTATACATCACTTTTTCTTGATTTTCTTATTCTTTCTTTACTTCCTTATCAGATTAGAGACATTGATGCTACCCCATATGGAGTCCCCATGTTGATCAATGAGGCACCTCAGTTACCAGAGCCCAACGAAGCTTTACCTGATGATGCTATTGTCAATGAAGTGTTGATCAATGAGGCAACTCAGTTACCTGAGCCCAACGAAGCTTTACCTGATGATGCTATTGTGAATGAAGTTTTGATCAATGAGGCACCTCAGTTACCTGAGCCCAACGAAGCTTTACCTGATGATGCTATTGTCAATCAAGTGTTGATCAATGAGGCACCTCAGTTACCTGATCCCAACGAAGCTTTACCTGAAATTATTGAAGTTTCCACATCAGCTGAATTCATCAGTGGCTCGTCCCGAAGTCATGATGTATGTTTTTTATTTATGTGTTATGTCCTTTTTTTCATATGTATTTTTTATGCTTTCAGTATAGCATCATAATGGTTTTTGCATTCTTACACTCAGTCATCAGAGCCTGATGTTGGATTCGATGCTATACATGAGTCACCGCTGGCGGCTGACTGTTACACGTACCCAGAACAAAATGTAATATTTTTTATCAATATAGTTCTCATGTTTCTTTGTACTTACTGGTACTATATATATTACTTGTTCAACTCTATCTCACAACGACTCTTATTTCTGTAATTGTACCTCAGTCAGCCCAGCAGGTCCAACTTGACGCATACGAAGGAATTGATAATTTGCTGCAGCTAACACAGTATGTCGGAACTTCTACTCCAACTGAAATCGAGGTTGGCACACCTCCTCAGATTTTTGCCTATGACTTTTTCACATTGTTTCTTTTTCATGCCCCCGTGTTTCTAATTTTTGTTCCAACCATATCTCCAGGATATCAGAATCGCTGAAAATGTTGCCAACATTAGCACTCCAATGGATTGTTCTCTACTCAATTTTCAGGATTCCACTGTAAGGGCTGATAACCAAACTGATCCTGTTGAAGGTAATATAACAACCCCCCCCCCCCCCCCCCCCGCCGCCACCACCGCTAGTTCTGCGTTTTTTTTGTAGTGGATTTTTCAATTCTGATACTTTCTTTTTTCCTGTTTTCATATTTTTTCCCTCATTGTTTGATATAACCAGTGCATGCAACTGCTGAGACATTATACAAGGGAGATGGATTATTTAGCATAGTTGTTTCTTATGCTGATTCCCGTGCTGCACAATCAACATCGATAGCTGAAGCTTTTGTTCATGAAACCCCAACAAATGACACTGATAGCATAGCTGTGTCTCAAGGTTAATTAGTTTTTTCAATGTGAACCTCTCTTTCTTTTTTTTTTGCTCGCAAACCACGTTTTCTGATTCATGTTTTTAACCCTTCTATGTAGGCAATGCGAACTCTGCACGGGACACTGTCTTTGAACCAACTTTTGTTCAGTCAAGCTTTGATAAGAAGAATAGGAAAAACATGCTGCAAAAACCAATTCACCTGATCCATGCATTTCAAACTTGGTTACAAATCATAATGTCAATGCATTCTACTCAAAACTCATGCGGACAAATTTCTACACGCAGTCTGAATCGTAAGTTTTCTTTTATACTGTCCCACATTTTTTTTATAGATTGTTCATTTCCCCACTTTTTCCTTTTTAAGCTTTTATCTATTTTTTATCATATCAATACTACTGCTAGTTCTGCTAGGTCATCTGTTCAACTATATATGCAACCATCCCTACTTTTTTAACAGCCTAGATATATATTCTACTCGTGGTTTATTTTTTGTATCAGGAGTGTTTATTATCCATACATCAGTGATCTTCTTTTTCTTGTCTCCTATTACTAATTTTTTTACTATTTGTTTTTCATACTGGCAGCCCTATTTTCATTCAGATTGAGGGTTGTTCTGTGAGGTATGACACATTCTTCAGTTCTTTCAAAGTAAGCGAGAATGTCGCAGAGGACGTAATGTGTGCACAAGCACTATTGTTTAATGAAGAAGCTAAGCTTGTCGCATCAAAGAAACCGTTCATAAAAAGGCACATGTTTAGTTCTTCAACTTCTGTAAGATGTCTTCACATTTTTAAAAGCTTTGTTCACTGTTTTTTCGTCAGGATTTTTTTTCAATCCTTAACATTTTGTTTCTTTAATTTCACCAGGCGAAGTTAATGAATGATCCCAGCTTCTTTGACAAGATTTCTGTACTTGCAGAGTTCTCCAGTTTGAGTCGTGAAATGGACGTCGCCAGCATTGATCTTGTACATATTCCTCATTTTTCCACAAGTCCTTTATTTATGGGGTTTTTTCAGTATTTCATTTGTGTCTTTTATCCCACAGCTTCATTTCCCTAGCGTTCGGGTGGATCACTGGGTGTTGGTATGTGTAAATTCCTTGTTTGGCACCATCCTTTTCTTTCACCCTGTTTGCATGACCAGCGAGTTTGAGCAACAAGCTATTCTGAAAAATGTGGTACTTCTCGATTCTTTTTCTACACTGTTTCTAAAACCACCTTATAGCTATATATCGTGTCCTGTCCCAGATTTCTTATTATTTTGCACAATTTTTTGTATAATGTCACTTTACAGGCTACCAATTTGAATACTGTGTTAAAGGAGCTCAACGTACATGGCAACGATTTAAAGAAGTTCAAACCGGCTACGCCACCCAACTATCCTTCACACTCCATGATGTATGTTTAAATGCTTTTTTTATCCAAGGCCTCATATAATGTTTCTTCAGTACCATAGGAATTTGAACACACTCCAACCTCTTTTTTACGAGTCATTTGCGTAGACCAAAACATTGTTTCTATGTTCTTCCTATGTTTCGTCCAAACGAATATTTTTAATGTAATTCGTAGTTTTTCACTTTGCACGGGTAAATTCGTCAGAATGCTATGTTAACTTTCTAAGATTTTCAATCCTGCAATTTGAATAGACCATACTATTTTCTGAACTAACACAATTATGTGTCATTATTACCATCACAACTTTTTAAGAAAGAGACTGGTGATAGAAATTTGATGGAGCAAAACTAGACTGATTGATGTCGACTCGTTATGGATGACAATCAGAAGTAATCTTACCTTCTACCATGAAGCTACATTGTTATCCATGGTCACAGACTCGTTATGTCGACTCGTTATGTATGTTATTCATTTTGCAGTCATGACTCTGCACTCTATGTCATGCTTTTATGCGAGAACTTCAATGGCAAGATGGTCAAGCATTTCTCAAATGTATGTTTCATTTATATTATTTTTGAACTGAATTTCCATTTTCTGCATATCTTTCCAGTTTTTCTGCATTCTAAATTGATGTGTCGCCGGTCATTTTTGTTTGTGCTCTGCAGGACATCATACACAAATAAAGGATGCTGAAGGCGTACAACATGTTCCACTCATCCAAGAATGAGGTTCTAGGTCATATTCTTGAAAAGACGAAGAAGCAGAGGAAGTTGTAGCCTACACATGGAACATCTGTAGATTGAAAAGATTCTTATAAGAAACTATTGTCCATCATTACTATTGTCAAAACTCTAGATTGTGTTATAAACTGAAGATTGGTTCTGAGACGTGCTTTTTTCACGCACACTTACCAACTCTTGCAGACCGAGAATGTAAAAGTACTCCACATGTAGTCTTTTTTATCACTTTTTTCTCCCCCAGTGTTTGTGTTTGCATAATGTGTCAGCCTGAGAACATAAAGTACTTGAAATTTCGTTCAACAGGGTTCCCAAAAATTGTTTAAGCCCAAATCCAATTTTTAATGGGGTTTCCAAAAATCGTTCAAGCCCAAATTTCTGTTCGACGTTTTTTTAAATGTGTTCAAGACAAAATCCTGGTCAATGGGTTTTACAAATATCGTTTAAGACCATATCTCGGGTTTTCCAAAATTCTTTCAAGACTAAAATTCGTTCAAACGACCATGTTCGTTCAGTGACCATATTCGTTCAATGTGTTTTCAAAAATCATTCAAGACTAATTTCCGTTTCAATGATGTTTTCAAAAATCTTTTTTTCAAGACCAAATTTTGTTCAATGTTTTTTTCTCTAAAATTGTTCAAGACCAATTTTTCGTTCGACATTTTTGTTGTAATTTTGTTCAAGACAAAATTCCATTCAATGAATTTTTAAAATATCGTTCAGTCCCACATCTCGTTCAACGGGGTTTCCAAAAATCGTTCAAGAGTTAAATTCTGTTCAAGACCATATCTCGTTCAACGGGGTTTTCAAAAAAAATCGTTCAAGAGTAAAATTCCGTTCAACAACCATATTCGTTCAATGGGTTTCCAAACTTTGTTCAAGACCAATTTCCGTTCATCAATGTTTTTCACAAATCTATTTTTCAAGACCAAATCCCATTTTTCTCTAAAATCATTTCAAGACCAATTTCCGTTCGACGGTTTTCCCGTTCAATGTTTTTTTTTCAAATATCGTTCAAGACCATATTTCGTTCGATGGGTTTTCAAAATTTGTTCAAGAGTAAAATTCGTTCAACAACCATATTCGTTCAATAGGTTTCAAAAAAAATCATTCAAGACTAAAATCTGTTCAACGATGTTTTTCAAAAATCTTGTATTTCAAGACCAAATCCCGTTCAATGCGTTTCTTCTAAAATCGTTCAAGACCATTTTCCCTTTTTGACGTTTTTGTTGTAAATTTGTTCAAGACAAAATTCTGTTCAATGAGTTCTTACAAATATCATGCAAGAGCATATTTCATTGAACGGGGGTTTCCAAAAATCGTTCAAGACTAATTTCCGTTCAACGACCATATTCGGTCAATGGGTTTAAAAAAATCGTTCAAGACTAAAATTCGTTCAACGACCATATTTCGTTCAAGAGTTAAATTCGTTCAATGACCATATCTCGTTCAATGGGGTTTCCAAAAAACATTTCAAGAGTAAAATTCGTTCAAGACCATATCTCGTTCAGCGGGGTTTCGAAAAATAATTAAAGAGTTAAATTCGTTCAATGACCTTTATTTGGTCAGTGGGTTTCAAAAAAATCGTTCAAGACTAAAATTTGTTCAACGACCATATCTCGTTCAATGGGGTTTCCAAAAATAGTTAAAGACTAAAATTCGTTCAACGACCATATTCGTTCAGTGGGTTTAAAAAAATCGTTCAAGACTAAAATTCGTTCAAACGACCATATTCGTTCAATGGGGTTTCCAAAAAACTTTCAAGAATAAAATTCGTTCAACGACCATATTCGTTCAACGGGATTTTAAAAAATCGTTCAAGAGTTAAATTCGTTCAACGACCATATTCGTTCAATGGGTTTCAAAAAATTGTTCAAGAATAAAATTCGTTCATCGAAAATATTCGTTCAATGGTTCTAAAAAAATCGTTCAAGAATAAAATTCTTTCAACGACCATATTTTTGTTCAATGGGGTTTTAAAAAAAATGTTCAAAAGTAAAATTCGTTCAACGACCATATTCGTTCAATGGGGTTTTCAAAAAATCGTTCAAGACTAAATTTGTTCAAGACCATATCTCGTTCAACGGGGTTTCGAAAAATCGTTCAAGAGTTAAATTCGTTCAAGACCATATCTCGTTCAACGGGTTTTCCAAAAATCATTCAATTGTTAAATTAAAATTCGTTCAATGACCATATCTCGTTCAATGAGGTTTCCAAAAAACGTTCAAGACTAAAATTCATTCAACGACCATATGCCGTTCAATGGGGTTTCCAAAAAACGTTCAAGAGTTAAATTCGTTCAACGACCATATTCGTTCAACGAAGTTTCGAAAAATCGTTCAACAGTTAAATTCGTTCAACGACCATATTCGTTCAATGGGTTTCAAAAAATCATTCAACGGTAAAATTCGTTCAACGGCAATATTCGTTCAATGCGGTTTTCAAAAAATCGTTCAACACTACAATTTGTTCCTTCCAAAAATCATTCAAGAGTAAAATTCGTTCAATGACCATATTCGTTCAATCGGTTTAAAAAAATCATTCATGACTAAAATTCGTTCAACGACCATATTTCGTTCAATGGGGTTTCCAAATAACGTTTCAAGAGTAAAATTCGTTCATGACCATATCTCGTTCAACGGGTTTTTGAAAAATCGTTCAAGAGTTAAATTCGTTCAACGACCATATTCGTTCAATGGGTTTCCAAAAAACATTCAAGACTAAAATTCATTCAATGACCATATCTCGTTCAATGGGGTTTCCAAAAAACGTTCAAGACTAAAATTCATTCAACGATCATATCTCATTCAATGGGGTTTCCAAAAAATGTTCAAGAGTTAAATTCGTTCAACGACCATATTCGTTCAACGGAGTTTCGAAAAATCATTCAACAGTTAAATTCGTTCAACGACCATATTTGTTCAATGGGTTTCAAAAAATCGTTCAACAGTAAAATTCGTTCAACGACAATATTCGTTCAATGGGGTTTTCAAAAAATCGTTCAACACTACAATTTGTTCTTTCCAAAAATCATTCAAGAGTAAAATTCGTTCAATGACCATATTCGTTCAATCGGTTTTAAAAAAATCGTTCATGACTAAAATTCGTTCAACGACCATATTTCGTTCAATGGGGTTTCCAAATAACGTTTCAAGAGTAAAATTCGTTCATGACCATATATCGTTCAACGGGTTTTTGAAAAATCGTTCAAGAGTTAAATTCGTTCAACGATCATATTCGTTCAATGGGTTTCCAAAAAACGTTCAAGACTAAAATTCATTCAATGACCATATCTCGTTCAATAGGGTTTCCAAAAAACGTTCAAGACTAAAATTCATTCAATGATCATATCTCGTTCAATGGGGTTTCCAAAAAACATTCAAGAGTTAAATTCGTTCAACGACCATATTCGTTCAACGGAGTTTTGAAAAATCGTTCAACTGTTAAATTCGTTCAACGACCATATTCGTTCAATGGGTTTCAAAAAACCGTTCAACAGTAAAATTCGTTCAACGACAATATTCGTTCAATGGGGTTTTCAAAAAATCGTTCAACACTACAATTGGTTCTTTCCAAAAATCATTCAAGAGTAAAATTCGTTCAATCGGTTTTAAAAAAATCGTTCATGACTAAAATTCGTTCAACGACCATATTTCGTTCAATGGGGTTTCCAAATAACGTTTCAAGAGTAAAATTCGTTCATGACCATATCTCGTTCAACGGGTTTTTGAAAAATCGTTCAAGAGTTAAATTTGTTCAAAGACCATATTCGTTCAATGGGTTTCCAAAAAACGTTCAAGACTAAAATTCATTCAATGAACATATCTCGTTCAATGGGGTTTCCAAAAAACGTTCAAGACTAAAATTCATTCAACGATCATATCTCGTTCAATGGGGTTTCCAAAAAACGTTCAAGAGTTAAATTCGTTCAACGGAGTTTTGAAAAATCGTTCAACAGTTAAATTCGTTCAACGACCATATTCGTTCAATGGGTTTCAAAAAATCGTTCAACAGTAAAATTCGTTCAACGACAATATTCGTTCAATGGGGTTTTCAAAAAATCGTTCAACACTACAATTTGTTCTTTCCAAAAATCATTCAAGAGTAAAATTCGTTCAATGACCATATTCGTTCAATCGGTTTTAAAAAAATCGTTCATGACTAAAATTTGTTCAACGACCATATTTCGTTCAATGGGGTTTCCAAATAACGTTTCAAGAGTAAAATTCGTTCATGACCATATCTCGTTCAATGGGTTTTCCAAAAAATCGTTCAACGACAATATTCGTTCAATGGGGTTTTCAAAAAATCGTTCAAGACTACAATTTGTTCTTTCCAAAAATCATTCAAGAGTAAAATTCGTTCAATGACCATATTCGTTCAATCGGGTTTAAAAAATTCGTTCATGACTAAAATTCGTTCAACGACCATATTTCGTTCAATGGGGTTTCCAAATAACGTTTCAAGAGTAAAATTTGTTCAATGACCATATTCGTTCAACGGGGTTTCAAAAATCGTTCAAGAGTTAAATTTGTTCAACGACCATATTCGTTCAATGGGTTTCAAAAAAATCGTCCAAGACTAAAATGTGTTCAACGACCATATCTCGTTCAATGGGGTTTCCAAAAAACGTTCAAGACTAAAATTCATTCAACGACCATATCTCGTTCAATGGGGTTTCCAAAAAATCGTTCAACAGTAAAATTCGTTCAACGATAATATTCGTTCAATGGGGTTTTCAAAAAATCGTTCAAGACTACAATTTGTTCTTTCCAAAAATCATTCAACAGTAAAATTCGTTCAATGGCCATATTCGGTCAATCGGTTTTAAAAAAATCGTTCACGACTAAAATTCGTTCAACGACCATATTTCGTTCAACGGGGTTTCCAAATAACGTTTCAAGAGTAAAATTCGTTCATGACCATATCTCGTTCAACGTGTTTTTGAAAAAACGTTCAAGAGTTAAATTCGTTCAACGACCATATTCGTTCAATGGGTTTCAAAAAAATCGTTTAAGACTAATTTTTTTTCAACAACCATATCTCGTTCAATGGGGTTTCCAAAAACCGTTCAAGAGTAAAATTAGTTCAACGACCAAATTTTGTTCTATGGGGTTTCCAAAAAATATTCAAGAGTAAAATTCGTTCAACGACCATATTCATTCAATGGTGTTTCTAAAAATCGTTCAAGAATAAAACCGTTCAAAAACTTTTTTTTTCAATGGGTTTCTAAAAAATCGTTCAAGACTAAAACCGTTCAAAAAAAATTTGTTCAAAAATAGGATTCGTTCAGCTAGGCTTTTTCTGTTCAATATTTAATATCGTTCAAAATTAAATTTTCATCACCGTCGATTTTTGTTCTCTTTTTTGAAAATCGTTCAATTGGTTTTTTCTGTTCATTTTTAAAATCGTTCAAGGATAGGTTTCGTTCAAAACAACCTTTTTCCGGTCTCTTTTTTGAAATAGTTCATAAATAGTTTCGTTAATGCACTTTTTTGTTCAACAATATGTTCTTCTGCATCATTTCAAATTTCACTTTTCAAATCGTTCAAAATTATTTTAAAATTTTCAAAAACTTTTATTTTCTCAATAATAAAATGTAACCCGCAACAATCAATTAACATCTCAGTTATATAATCTATTTTTTTCACTATCAACTAATTTCCACACATCCCAATCCACAGTTTCAGTTTAAGTTAGAGGGACAAATATAACCATCATTCTACTCACTGATACATCAAAAATAGAATCATGAATTTCTATAGGTAAGAATTTTTTCCATGCAAAATATGCACAGTTCTACCCTCTTAGGTAAACGGAAACAGTGAGTAATAACTAAGACAAGGTATGCATAGAACATCTAAATTTTTTCAAAATGCATTATTAACTATCAACTAATTTCCTTTTTTCTTCCCATTCTTGTTTTTCCTAGAATTCTTCTCAGACTGAGGCTTCAATCTACTCCCTTTGTTAACTGACTTGGCTGCAGAAACTGGAGGGTCTTGCAAACTTGAGCTAGCTGCACCTCCTTCATGGTCGTGTTGATGTTTCTTCTTTCTTGGTGCTTTAGCTTTATTCCTCTTCCCTTCAACTTCCACAGGTTGTGAGATAGTTCCATCTTCATTTATCCAAACATCCACATTATTTGATTCTTCTTCAGCTACTTCTTCAATAGAAGCAGTTTTTGCTGACTTCTTAATCACAGGTGGATCTTTCAGGACAATAGTATCACACTCCATCAACTTTTTACGAATCTTGAGTACTTCTTCAACAAACAGAGCACTCTTGGTACCATCTCTTCTTATGTCAACACAAACATCATTAACACAATCAATAATCGCAGCATGCCGTAAAGCATTCTCTGCTGTATTTGATCCTTCCATGGCCATGGTATCTTTTTTGTGCTTCAGCGACTCCTTTTCTCTAAAGTCAGAGGTCCACCGCGCCATTATGTAGTGCCCTGGAATGTTTACAACATCAAACTGGGTGAACAACCTCAAGATGTGGCAGCACAATATCCCATCTTTCTCATATTTTCCACACTCACATTCAAATGTGAGGTTATTCCGATCAACAACAACAGTGAAGAGGTTCCTTCTGTACTCAGGGCGATCATAGTTGATTAATTTCTTTAATTCATATATCTGATCTTTCACCACTTCATGAACACTGAATGCTGTCGAGTTAACCATCTCGGTAACAAACTTCAAGTAGATGCCCCTTGTGTATATTTTGCCTGCATGCCTCTCTATTGGGTTATGACCCCAAAACGCAGGAGTTTTTAGGATGGAATGAAACCAGTCTTCATTTTCCTTATAATACCCCGTAATTTGTTGGATATTCTCATCGAGGTTCATGTAATCACCGCTGAAACCCATTTTATCCGTCATTCTTGAATTTCCAATCAGAGACGACAGTCGGGGGGCATCTCGCCGAGACATTCGATCGTGGAGATCTCTTTCATGGCCATCTTCTGGTGACCTTTCAAAACAAGCCTCTTCTTAATGATCCAAGTCCACGGTTGCGTCCGGCTCATCAAGCTAGTCGAAATCGACTACTCATTTTCCCAAAACGGACTCTGGATGCATCCTCTATGTTTTTCACGATCCAATGGCTGATATTAATTCGAGTTAGAAAATTATTTCTTCTAAGTTAATATATCTTGACCTTATCTTTGAGGCAGAGCAAGTCTTATCCTGAAGGAGACGTGCTCCATCTCCATACCTTGTTTCCTCCACGCAGCAGCCCCGTCCTCTTCACTCCCCATGGCGCCTCCTCCTTGTTCCTCGCTTCTCCACTTAATGCTCCACCCAGCACCACGTCCCATCTCATCCCCAAGTACAGCCCTTGTTCTAGTGCTTGAGGAAGAAGAAGAGGCAAGGAGAAGAGCAACAGGAGGAGAAGGAAGAAGAAGAGAAGATCCCCAGCATTCCCTGTCCGATTCCCCCTTGTTCAAGCCTCAAGGGTGAGTTCCCCTATCTTCATGATCCTCTCATGTGCTGTACTTGTTGATCCCTTGGTTTATAGGGCAGGGGATTAGCAAAATCTATTGAGAATTAGAGAGAACATGTTTTCTGTCCCTGTTCCTGGACGTACAGATTCAGAAATTATCATTTTCGAGTAACTAGATGGCAGAATCAGAGGAGCAATAGTTGGGATGTTTTGTAGGCCTGGTTCCCACGATCGTTTTGAGAGGTTAAACGTAGTAATCGTAGCTGTGAAGCTCCTGTTATATCTGTTTCTTTGCAGCTGTCCAGAATTTCAGAGACAGTGAAGAATAGAGTTTTACCGTGTGCTTTAGGAGCTCTTACAATTCATAAATATTCATGTTTTGTTTCCTCCTAGCTGGTATGTGATGCCTAGTTTCCAATACAAAAGGATTTACTCGATTTCTATGAGTATTCACCTAGTTATGAATTTCCAAATGTGGCTACTTATTATTTCAGAATTCTGGAAACAGCAGAAGTACTTGTTGGTTATGACCTCCATAAGTTCATATTCTGAGTTCGAATAGTTGGAGTTATTTGTAGATAATTTCCTTATGAATCCGTGGCCATAACATTTGCTTGTTTCCGAGCCTCAAGGCTCGAGTTGTGAATTCTTTCGTGAAGGGACAGCAAAGGGGTTGCCCCTCGGTGAGAAATTGTTCACGAGCGGCTAGTTCCGATAAAGTTCGGTGAGAACCGTTGCTTGTGAGCTAGTCCGATGGCTATTCTTTCTTGTTGGTCCAGTGAGAGACTGTCCCGAGTGGCTACTCCGATAGAGTTCGGTGAGAACTGTTAGCTCGTGGGCTAGTCCGGGCGACATATTCACCCTTTCTGTTGGTCCGGTGAGAGACTGTCCCGAGTGGCTACTCCGATAGAGTTCGGTGAGAACTGTCAGCTCGTGGGCTAGTCCGGGCGACATATTCAGATGTTCATTTTCAGTTACATAATTCAGATGTTCAGTTTCAGACCCGTATTCAGATGATCAGTTTCAGTTACATATTCAGATATCCGGTTTCAGTCTTCCTACTTCATAAAGAGATTATCAATATTTTCAAGTGGTCCTGGTTGGTTTCAGTGGTGTAGGATTTTGAAGATTGGTAACCTCTAGCTATGTACCTGACACAATGGGATTATTATTCTGATGGTTCCGTATTTTACTTGCTGAGTATTTTTATACTCATTCTTGTGTTTCATTCGGTTTCAGGTACTAATAAGCGACGAGTATGGGATATGGGCGTAGCACATCTACTTCTTTGAGCACGTCACATAACTTCAAATAATAATCAGTGGACGCCATTTCTTTTTAGTGGCTTTCTACAGTTCTTGGTGTTTCTTTCTAGTTATTTTACTGCTTTCTATCTTCTTAGTGATAACTGCCTGTCGTGGATGTCTGTATATACAAGGAAAACTCTGTCGAAATTCCTAATAATCTCCGGACTTGATAGAATTTGTTGTAGCGCGGTAGCATCTCAGGTACGCTTGAAATCTGGGGTGCTACATTCCTGCTCCTGAATTTTCTCCTGGAATATCACATACTGTTTCAGAAAAGTCTCAATTGTATCTTTTCTCATGACATACTCCTTGAAGTTAGAGTTGAAACTCTCGCTTCTTCCAGTTGTGCGAGTGAAGGGATAGAAACTTCTCTTGAAGTAAGCTGGTACATACTTGGTTCTTGCCTCCCACATCCTTTTAAGGTGCTCATGATTCATAGAGTCATAAGTTGTCAGCATTTCCGCCCATCCCGATTCAAACTCTGTCTCAGTCAACGACTCCATGATTAACCGTACAATGCAGTCTTCCATCCCTTCCCTTTCAGACATATACGCACTCATGTTCTCTCGAAGACATTTTAGGACATGCCAAATGCAGAAACGGTGCAAAGCATCTGCGAAAATTTTAGAAATCGCTTGCTTCATTGCAACATCCTGGTCTGTCAATATCAGCAGTGGTTTCTTCCCTTCCATAATTTCCACAAAGCTTTTGAACAGCCACTCAAATGTGAGCTGCGTCGGATCTTTCAATAGAGCCCACCCGAAAACAATGGTTCTTCCATGCCCATTCACACCAATGATTGGCGCAAAGGGCATGTTATACCTAGTATTATATGTTGTATCAAAGCAGATTATTTCACCATACAACTTGTAGTCCATTCTTGATCTGCCATCAGTCCAAAAGATGCTTCGGACAGAACCACCACTGTCAACTTCCATCTTCGAGCAGAAACCAGGCTTCTCCAGTTGTATCTTCTCAATGTACTTCAAAGTGTACTCAATGTCAGAGTTCATCTTATTCTTCCTGTCTGCCTGTTTCAGGTTATCAAGTTTCCTTTTCCCAAATGTGACATTACCATAACTCCCTTTCAATTTTCTGAAAAATGTCATAATCCTTTGTGGCTTCACTCGGATATCTTGCAGCAATTTTGATAGCATCGCTTCTTCACTACTCATTGATCTATGACTCAAGAAGAATTTGGTCAAAGAAGGAGAATATGACAAGTCATGGTTGTGAGCCATAGCACAGGAAATTATGTGCCATTTTTCCTCCACAAGCTTCACAGTCAGTTTCATCTTGCAATTTGTCTTTGGTATTGTGCTCCGTCTTCTCCTCCTCTGTGCCTTGACTGTGCTTACTGCTTTCCGACTCTTGTTGCACTATAAAGTGATCTTTCTGTTCTTGTAATTCCTTCCTTTTACCACAGAAAACCCAGAGAGCTTTCCATACACATTGACAAACCGGACTGCTTCTTTTAGCGATGAGAATACCATGCCAACTTTAGGAGCTTTAGCATTTTTTACTTCATCCGAAGTAGGAAACAAGTAATCCTCCTCATCATCATCTGAACTGTCAACATCACGATCACTGTCATCATCTGAAGATAATTCATTTCCAGTAGGAGAACCTCCTTCAACATCCTGCGTTTTACGTTCACAAAAATCATTTATTTGTAGGTCATGTCGAAGAAAAAAATGCCAGCATTGAACTGTCCTCCAAAACATGTACATGTGCTGTAGCGCTGTCAAATTCTTCAGCTACGATTTCATTATTTCTTTCCCCACCTCCATTGAACTGTCCTCCACTGACTTCACTTCCTACTTCTGGTGCAGTCGTCTGCAAATTACATCAATTCAAGTTTGAAAGGTTTTTGGAAGGAGACTTAAATCATCAAGCATTTTTTTAAAACTAATGTTACTTCACCTCAACATGTCTTATGATGGGGTGATTTCATCAGGTGCATGCAAACTGTATTGTCCTGTTCACTGGTTCCAGCTTCCATCCTGCTCTCCACTAGACCAAGGTCCTAAAAGTGATGACACAACATACATCTTGAGAATAAAGTGCTATCATTTACACAACAATTCTTTAACTATCAAACAAATATAAAGCCTAACCTGCGTCACTTTCTTAAGGCTATGGTATACAACAAACTGATCAAATTCAACCATCACATCTACTTTTTGTGATTTTTGTCATTCAAATTCTGCTTCTCAATCTATAAACCAGATCAAGTAAATCTTTTAACATCTACAACAGGCAGAGAAAGTCTACAAGTACAGATAGTCAAACATATAAATAGGTGTCAGTGAATACCACAGTTATCGGCGAGTTAAGTATTGCACATTTGGAAGTGTCGGTAAATTCACTGGACATGCTTCTGCTGAGCTTTTACACCTCTGCATCAGATTAAAAACAATTTGGTTAAGAAATAATCATTCTAAGGACCAAACATCCTGATGCATTCAGTTTTATCTTCTCACAATAGAGAATAACAGATGAAGCAAATCTTATTTTTTGAAGTGCTTTCAACCATCAATGCATCTGACTGCTTCCTCTTCTCATTGAAACGTTTATTGCTTCTTGAATTTTCTGTCTAGTATCCATTACGATTTTTCTGAATGCTACACAATAGGAAATTCATTTTTGTCTTAGTATTCTTTTGAAATAATATGCATACAAGTTTCAGAAAAAGATAATGGAGTAAGCAAACCAAACAAAATTTGGTTGTCAGTAAACACACAACCATTAAACCTTTTCATGAGTTCAAAAATATCTTATGCACTCATTAAAGAATTTCACTACTTTTTCATAAGTTCATCGCAAATCTGTGCCTGAGTTTCATGAGTTCGAAACATGCAACAAGTGTTGCCTTGCTACACCTATGCTTAGTAATGTCTTTTTATCTATTCACACAAACATTTTAAACTGATTCAGTTCCTGAAGTTGGCATCGTTTTGGGCTACTTGCACTAAACTAAACCATGTCATGCACCTCAACTGGAAAACTAGAACCTAAATTTTTTTTTGCTACCAGCACTAAACTGAACAACAGTTTTGGAAGAACGGTGGGCTCAACAGTAAGATCATATTAATTCACACCACTACTACAAACACAACAATGGTGTCAGGCATACTAAGAACTATGAAATTCAATCTACCATCTAGCATTACATGGGAAGAGGAGGGGTCTAGGTATATAGTGGCTTACGGCAGAAATATCCAGAGTTGCCGTAGAAGAGAGGCGGCCGGAGGAGCTAGTCGGTGGCGGCGCCGCCCTGAACAGATGACGAAGCTGGTTCACCACGATTGGTGCGAATCGTCCTAGCCTCGCGTTGGCTGCCTGCGGGCAGAAGATCCGATGGCGGCGCCGTTAGGTCTTGGAGCTCAAGTTCGTCGCCGCATCAACTCTTTCTTTTCATTCGTCGCCGCAAGACGTGTGTCCCTTACAGATGGGCCCAGCGAGGATACCTCTTTTCCTGTCCTTATCTTGTAACGACCAACCACACTAAGCAGCACAGAAACACTTTCCCCACTTCTTCCCCATGGCGACCTACTCCTTCCATCCGATCCACTTCGCCCTCCTCGTGTACTGATTCTCCCCTAGCATCCGATCCAGTTCATTCCTAGTTCGATTTCGAACCACCACCCCCCGCAACATCACCTGATCCTGAGCTACTACCACCCGCAAGCCCCATTCTGAACAGTGGGTTCAGTTCTCAAATTCGAATCCGCTTCCATCGGGCGATACTTCGTGTTTTTCCAGGTGAATTAACAATCCCCACTACCGTACCTTATATCCAGAAAGTTCGATCTATCCGAATTGATTTATTTTTTCTGCATAATACCAACCTCCCGCAAGCTTCAACGCTGCTTAATTTTCGAATTTTTCCTGCACATGAATTTGATGTTTCGAAAGCAGCAGCAAGCATAATTTCCATGTACATGTAATCGGTGTTTGTAATTGATGTTCGAAAGCAGTAACACTTTAACACTACTTAATGGAGTAGTAGCAGTAGCAAGCATGATGACCACCTATATTATGTTAGTAATTGATGACCACTTTAGATGTTCGTAACCATGTAATTGATGTTAATATGCTGGTTCTATTCCTAGTAGTAGCAGTAGCAAGCATCTTTAAATAGTTATACTCTACTAGGAACAGCCACCAATATTTTTATGTCCACCTATATTATGCCCCCATGGTTCACTGTATCCATTCCTGTTTATGTTCAGAGATTCTACGTTCAATACATTTTTTCAGCCCATAGAACACATATGGTACTGAACTTTCCCTATCTTATGCTTCCATCTTCAGGTCAAATGGATATTCCAAATCCAAAAAAAAGGGAGGTTAAGCATGTTCGTTTCGACCTCACGCCTAGAGGACCAAATAAAAGACTAAAGGTTAGACAAAAAACTACCATTCATTCTTCAACATTCTCAGGCAGTAACCATATATAGTCATCTCTACAATTTTCTTTTTTTTGTCTAATAGTTTTTTTGTTAATGCATTTGGCAGAGCACATCTAACAACCACGTGCTCATGTTCTTAAATGATGTGGCAATGTTATCTGATGAGAAGATATCCATTATCAGGAGCATGGGTTTCGGCATTTTTCTGAATTATTCATGCACAAGCGACGTGAATGACATCTTCCACTGGCTTGCTAAACAGATTGACACAAACTCTGCTACTGTCACACTGGAAAATGGATTTAGTTTCACTATAACCCCATCCTTCGTGTTCCACATACTTGGGTTACCATTTGGTTCAAAGCATGTTAAGACAACCTCATCAAAAGAAGATCGTCAATTCATATACAATTTGTTACAAACAGAAAACCCATCAGTAGAGTTACTATGCTCTCTATTGAACAATGAGCTGGATGACCCAACCTTCTGCCGCATCTTCATGCTTCTAGTTCTATCTGTATTCATTGCACCTTATGGATGTGGAAAAATCTGTCACCAATACTTCCACAATCTGATTGATATTCTTGATATTCAAAATCTCGATTGGTGCTCATTCGCATTAGACTGGCTAATGATGTGTATCAAGAAATTACAAAGAAGAATGCTACATGGAAGTCTAGAAATGTAGGGGAATGCAAAATTGTGCTAGTGGTATGTCACACCTTCTACCACCAACCTTGTTCAATTCAGAATTCATGTTTTTCACTTACTACCTCTTTTCAATTTTTTAAATGGCATTTTTTTAAATGTTTATTAAACTATTGTCCATCATTACTTGATTTACTTCACTGCATTTTTGCTAAAACATGCAGATATCCTACTTGGAGTTTCTTATAACATCTGAATTTAACCTTGGGAGTAGTGTCCCAAGGCTACCACTGTGGACAACACATGTCGTCAGTTCATATATTGCACTGGATTCACTTCATGGGAGAGAACCATGTTTTGGAAGACTAGCCGTAAGTCCTGGATTCAACTGCTTCTTTTAAGTCTGATATATGCATTCTAAACCTGAAAACAATAACATTATTCCTTCCTTTTCCTTTACTTTATTCAGAGAAAGCATATATCATCAACAACATTCAAATGCTTTAGTCAGCCGGCTCAAATTCACATGCCACAAGAAATTCAACAATACATATCTGCAAAGTTTGAAGGAATTGAAAATAATGAGGTAAAACTCGTTTTCTTTTTACGTATCTTCCGCATGCTATTACCATGCTACTTCTTTCAGCCAATTCTAATGATTTCCTCTTCTTACACAGGGCAAGAATAAACTGCACAATCTTTCACAAATTTCTTCAACAATCTGGTTCAAAACTCAGTGCCAACCATCAAATCTTACATTGATGATGTCTTCCCTCTATGCTCCCCAAAACAGAAACAATTCTTCCAGTCTGATGTCACTCCTGTCTCAGATAATGAAAGTCAGCAACTCATAAAATTTCCCATGATTGAAACTAATGCGTCAGCTCCATTCACCCCGGATGAAGTGCGTGACATCCTAAACAAAATATTCAATCCTCAAAACTTACCTGACCCAATGGAACATGATTCCACCAGTGTACTACTGCAAGATTTAATCAAATCTTGCTCACGGGTTAAGAGTTGATGATTCTTTCAACATGTCATACCCTGATTCTTTACAGCGAGATATGCCATACCCTGATTCTTTAGAGCGAGAAATTTTAGAATGCATCTTACAACCACAGTTCATAGATACATCAGCTTATGCGCAGTACGAGACAAACACTGACTATCTGAAGCAAGATTTCCAAGGTTACTACTATGTTTTCCCACCACACTTTTTTTATAGCTTCAAAGCTATTTTTTTCCAATGGAATACCTGACATTTTCTGTGTTGATTGATTTCTATGTTTCGCCAATTTGATACTTCACAGATATGAGGGTGCAAAGTGATATTGACTACCATTTAGAAATCCAAAGGCAACTCAAGGACTGCAAAGTCAGTTGGACCATACCAACTGAAGACTTCAATGGTACATTCCTTTGTCACATACTTTAAAACATATATATTAGGGTCAATAAAATATTCATGCTGGAATCTAATGAATTTTCTTTTTTCCCAGATAAGCAAAAGAACAGTCCAGATTCCTTGTTCCTGTATTCCAACCAAAGGGTACAGAGGCCTCAGCTTCATTCATCTGGACTTAACGATACAAATGTTCCACGTTGGGGTTTCATAAGAAATGAGAACTCAGTTTTCACAGCCCTCTCAACTCTGGTAGACCTGCTCTACTATGTAATTCTACAAATGATGCTAGCCCTATCACACCTGTTCATGATTTGAGGTCCAATGGAGAAAAACATTCAAATTCTCAAGGTAGATCTACATTTCCTGAATTCCATTACCATGATGACCCTCTTTCAAAATCACATGGGAGGACAGATCCACCACAGTGTTTATCACTGAATGATCACCTGATGGGTCGAAAAAGACCTAAAAAAGCAACGTTGGTTATATTTCTTTCGATTTAATCGATGAAGAAGATTTTCAGTATGATGAAACAACCAGAATTTTGGTAAGTGAGCTTACGATCAAGATAACAAATAGTGATCTTCCATGTTTCTTTTGAAGCCTCATCCTTTTTAATTTCTTTTTTGTAACAATCTGTCATACATGTAGGCATCCACAGGACTGGAACAACATGGTACTGCAATGCTTAACCACCACCAGAAGCTAACGCTGACTGAAATAGAGGACCAAGGCCATCAACATGTATCGCGCAAGCTCAACAAAGATTTCGCGCAAGCCGCTTCTTCTAGTGTCAAAATCAATGACCTTCCACTGAAGCCTCATCCTATTTGTGCTTCTGCTGCGGAACAAGATTTCTACAACACGCTTGTTCAAAGCAAGTTAGATTCCAGGTATACTTAAAACTTTTTTAAGTCAAATCATTTGTTCACATCGCGCGACTCACTCTCATAAAAATATTGTTTCAGCCCTCGCATTTCTGAGATAAACACAGTTTGGGTTGACAAAAAAACACTCGCTCTATCAATGAGACAAGGAGGCTGGATTCACCCGTTCGTTATGGATTCTTTCGGTAATCTAATGAATACAATTCAACATGACCGTGTTCAAGAAGGAAAGACAGACAAAAAAGATATCCTAAGACACATTGTCATAAAAGAAGAAACGGTATGTACAAGAACCCTTCACTTTTTTTGCAGCGTCCCCCTGTACTGCAAATATATAAACTAAATCATGCCTTTCCTGTTTTTTTTCAGAAACTTCTAATGGACCCTAGTCTTAACCATTCAGATCCGAAACTACAGTATTTGTTCTCTCCAAAGAATGTTGGAGGATTAAGGCTAGAACAAGCAGGATTGGTATAAAATACATATCAAACTCCAACCATAACTAGTTTTCTTATAAGGTTTAACATTCTTTTTCACGAAGTAATTTTGCTTTTTCTGCTTCACACAGGTACACATACCTGTCCCTTTTGAAAGACAATGGATTCTTATCGTGGCAAATTTCATTGACCTATCTTTCGATGTTCTGAATTCAGACCAATCATTTGAGAAATTCAAGACACTAATCAACACTGTGACGAACAACTTCAAAATTTGTTCAATAAAAGTTACCCTCACTCTAGATATTTCAACATCCAAGAGTTCGGACTGAGACATGTTCACGTACCAAAGCACAACTTCAAGTACTACAAAAATAATTCAGAAAATCTTTCCATTTATTCTTTTTCTTTGCCCCTTAATTCATTTCATGTTACCTAACTTTTTACGTACTCTTCTGAACATACAGGTATGACTCTGGGGTTTTTGTCATGCAATTCATCAAGTGGTACGATGGTATCAGTGTGAAACCTTTTTCAAATGTATGCACATCAGTAACATTTCTGAATAATACTTTCTTTTCTTACACTACAAAATACAATGCACTTCTCTCTGACTAACTTCTTTGTTCTGTACAATCTTCTTTTTTTTGGTATTCTCTAAAGTCTGATGTCGAAGCCATTCGTGCAAAAATCTCATGCGAGCTTGTCATTAACAAGTTCAATGAAATTCAACTTCAGATTGCCAAACAGCACATGATGAAGCATGTAAGCATTCAACTGCCCCAGGGAATTCAATTTTTTTTGCCAAAATGCATAGCTAATAATGCAGCAAAATTTGTCTTCTCTATCTAACAAACACATGCACCATATCTACTTCATTAACTTCGGAATGACTTCTATGCTAGCACATCATAAAGGAAAAACGTATGTCCAAGTAAGATTTTCTTACTCATTCTGTTCAAACCATCTATTTACATACACTTATACTACTATTACTAAAAACATTTATCCTTTTTAATATTCAGCTACTGTTTTTTTTTTCCAAATGATAAATCCCATCCTCTTTCGTACTAATTCTCCCACTACTTTTCAGGAATCCAATACAGAAGGGAAATGACACAGAGAAAGATTCAAAAATGAAAAGGTTTCAAACAGAGAGAGATTCATAAATGGATAACAGAGAGAAGTTTCTAATCAGATACAAATGTACTAAATCACCTATTCATGATTTTTGGCTGCCTGTATTTTTGTTACATTTATCATGTGGTCACAGATTTTTTTGGAGATGTTTTCTTACATATGAATTCTTATACGTTCGATCATACAACAGTTCAAAAACAAAACGCGTCAAGAAAACAGTTCGTACTACCGATTTTAGCAAGTACTAGTGCCTAAAAGAAACAGGAAACGCGAAAGGAAACAAAAACAGCATTATTGGGCCGGCCCAACTATCGCCAGGGGGTATGCGAACGGATCTTATCATCGCATGGGTCGACGTACAGGCGCTCCCCTCCCGTCCTCCTGCCCCATCCGCCGGCGTACCTGTTGGGCTGTGTTATTGCAGCTACTCGAAGGGCCAATAGCAAGCAAATCAGCCCACTTGCATAAACTGCTCCTGTCACTGACGAGAAGACTGGGCTGCTCAGATCGGCGGCGATGGCGATTCGACACTACTGGTCGATGGCCGCGGCGGCCGTCGGGTTCCGCCTCGTTCTGGTGCTCTTCGGCGGCGACCTCCACCTTTCCTCCCGCCCGGAGGTCTCCACTCCCCTCACGTCCCTCCGTCGCCGTAAGCGCCTCCTCGCTCTCGATCCTTCCCCTCCAGACCCCAGCTCCTCGTGTGATTTCGACGTAATTGAACCTCTCGTTTGCCTCCTGTGTGTGTTGCAGTGGCAGAAGGCTACTGGCTGAAGCAAGCGTCCATGTCCCCATATTCCGGTAGGTTGCGCACTTCACATTTGCATCTGAACGAACAAACTTTTGAGGCCACCATAGTCGGATGCGAGGTGGTATTATTAGGTATTACAAAACAGGTTTTAAAATGTTTGACTGGGTTTCTACTGAATACTGATAAGCGCCATTTCACGTTATAACTTGAGTCCTGAACTACTGATTCCTTGTAATGGATGAAATAGGATAAGAATCCAACTTAGTATCAGAGGCCCAGATGCTTGTTGCAATTACATTACACTACACAGGTTGCTCCAAGTGTTAAAACATCTCTGATCATAAGGGCTTAAGGTGAATTTTTTTGCTTGAACGATAACTAAGTTATGTAAGGATAGAGTGCTAATAAAAAACCAATAAATAATTAAGGAACGTGGATGCTATGTCTGCCTCTATTATGCATTGTACACGTGGGAAGAAAATTGAAGCCAGGTTATTTTAGAAATTCCGACCTGGCATCAACATATAGCCAAAATGTAGCAATTAGAAAGATAACCCTCTTTTTTGGGTGTGCATACCTTTTATAGTTATTTGGTTCAATATAAGGCTCAGTTTGGTTACAGATAAAAAAGTTTGACATTTCCTACCGATGATGAAATTTGTCTTAATCGGTTAACCCACGCCACATTTGCAGATTACATTCTTATTTTAATACTTTTTTTCCGTTAAATGCTGATGTAGTAACTAGTAATACATGACACTAATCCCTGACACTGGGTCAACCAAATAAATAGAGACAATTGGTAGCTGCAATTTCGCTGCGCCTGGGGCGCCGTAGTTGTAGTTGTATTGCTCCATTCGGAAGTGTTCAAATTGTGGTTGCCTTTACGCATACACAGTGTGATCAGTAAGTATTTGGTGAGATTCAAAGATGTATGTCCGGTCATAGTCAGTTCTAGCTTGTGGTTAGAAATTAGTACCTATGTATGTGTGGTTTGGAGATTGCAGTCTCCTACTGACAGCCCCGCTATAGCTGTTTGAGCATGTTACCGCTAAATGAATCCATGTACAGCTATAGTCCCATTTAGCACCGCTATAACTGTTTTGTAGGGTTGCCGTTATTTGCTATAGCCCGCTATTTAAAACACTAACTATTTTCTGAGTAATGAAATGCTCGTTGTTTTTACCATAAAAATGCCTGCGTGAGTGTGTGTGCGTATGGTCTGGGAATGAATGTGTGTTGAAGTCAGAGTTAAGTGTCCTGGTAAAATCTAGAGTATTTTAGTGTACAAGTTAAGACTTAAGCCTAAGTGAGCTATACATGGGTGGTGGAGGTCCAAGGGACCTGACTATCCAGAATTTCTCCCCAAATCAACATGGTGTCAGAGCTAGGCTCCTCCTCCTAACCCTAGCTACCACCGTTCCACCATTGCAGCGCCCACTAAGGCTCTTGTCGTCAACAACACCAGGCGCATTGTAGTCACCTACACAGCGGGAGGCGGCATCTATTGCTCTGTGTGGGCGACAGCCACCCCATGCTGTGAAGTCTGTCGCATGAGCCTTGGCTGCTGCTATTCACAGGATGTTGCTCAGGAAGCTAGTTAGAATGGTGCAATTGGTGCTGATAGGAGGATAATAAGTTAGGGATATTGGATTTGGAGATGAAGAGAGTATGGACTATGGAGGCGGAGGGGCACCGATCTGGTCAGAGATGGTCAGATCTAACCAGAGTACCTCTGATCCGGGCGGAGACGGCAGATGTGTCGGTCAGTGTGGGTGGAACTTGGTGGAAATGAAGGTGGCGATGGTGCTGTTGTGGGCTTGAAGCCAATGTAAGAGCAGAGGAAAGCTGACAGTACGGAGTTTGGTGAGAGGAGCAAGAAAGGATTGCCGCAGCATCGCTAGGGGGTTGATATGAGAAGTGCAACGGGGAGGAAGAGGTGTGGTTTGCTCCTTGCTGTATTGGGCATGTGCTTGTGCCGTGCTATTGTTATGCTGCAGGAGGATGGTCTGGGAGAAGAAGAGTAGAGTGTTGCAGCAGAGGAAAGGAAAATGGAGTGGAGGCTCTGGAACTGAGATGGAGTGGTTCCAAGAGGAATAAGAGTGCTGTGATTCAGTGCCTGTGTGCTACATAGAGGAGTTGACCGGTGTGTGTTGTGCTGAGAACAATTCCTTGCTCTGCATTTCTTTGTCTGCTGCTGTGTACGTGGGCAGGGGAAGAACAGGAGGGCAAGGAGGAAGATAAGCTATTGATATGTTGCAGCTATGAAGGGTCCCTGCTGTTGTTTGGCCGTTTTTGGCGCTGCTGCTGCTATTTAGTACTTGCAGCAAGGTGGAGATATGACGTGTGCTGAGACTTGCAGGGTTGGTCATGTTGCTGCTTGTGGAAGAAGACATCAAGATGACCAGGTCAGGTCGAAGTGAAGTCCTGGATGCTGCTGCTCAGGGCAAGGTGAGCCCTGAAACAGGGGGAGAATGGTGGTGAAGTGTGGTAACCAAGGAGGAGTCTGATGGAAAAATGCTTGAGAACAAACTTCATATTCATATTGTAGTGATAGATGTGGTGGAGTGTGATCTGCCGTATATTTTTTGAGGGCAGCCGGACATTACAACATGCCTCCTTATTGCACCCCATCAAAGTTCATTCCATGCCCTTTGAATCCTCATCGTTGGCCCATTCACAGCCCACGTTCTTAAGCCCGTCTGATTGTGTTTGGGCTTTTTTTAGAATCAATGATGCTTGATCCAAAACTTCCTAATTGTTAGGCCTGATCAGACAGCTGTAATTGGCTAAACCAGAATTCTGACAGCTGAACTATAGCTAGGTGGACCAATGAAAATGTAGAGTCCCAACAACTTTTATACTCCCACATATATATTGATTAACAGTGATATTTTTTATTTGGCTCTTTGTCATGTTGATGTGCTACAGTATGAACTTGTAAGGGATGATCTATCCTGATGAATGATCTGTCTTTCAGGTTCAATGTATCATGGTTCCCCTTTGCTGCTATCGGTTCTTGGTCCATTAACCAGCAAAAGGTGATTGGTCCCTTCGTTTTGATGCTTCTGTGATTGTTTATTTGATTATACAACTGTTTCTATGCCTCTTCATTTGATCGATCGTCATATGAGATTCTAACACTCCATGGTGTCGCAGGTCAGGTGGACACCATGCCCATATATATTGCAGGTATACCTTTTCATCTGAACCAGTATCTATTTGTCTAAGATGGACAACTTGTTCATGTCAACCTGATTTTCATTGGAAAATAAGTTTGAACAGGCTTCCTTGCTATGTTTTCATTCAAACAGAAAATATGTAAACTTAAATATATTCCAGGGTTATGCATTTTGCTGACAGTCATGTAAATATATTACACTCATGAATGCACCACACAGTTTGCTTTTTGTGGCTGTAGATTTTATAGCTGCTATGCTCATTCGATCAACTGGGCACACACTCCAAATGGCACGCAACAAAAGCTTGAAGTCTCTTGACCTCACAAAATCAGTAAACGCTTCAGGTGAGTCAAGGTAGTTTACTTTATACTTCTGATGTGCTTAATTGAATCTTGAGAGCTAAATTGACCTTTTGTTTGGCACCACTCTCTACTTGTTTTACCAACTATCACACATAGCTCCCCACAACATAGAAGATTTTTGATTTTTTTAAATACTGGTAACATACAAGCTGCAAAAGTGGTAATTTAGAGATGTTTTATTCATAAAAGTAGTGGTTGTCATTCTGACTTTGATGTTAGCTGAAAGAAGGAAACCCCACTTTAATGTCCTTTACAAGAAAAATAAATGAAGTTATAGATTTGCCTTATGGAATTTAAGGTGTATATTCCTCTACTGCCCTGATAGTGCTAAATTTGTTGTCGGTAAACCAAAAACTATAGTACAGCATAGTCTGGAAAGGTGTGGATGAAACATTGCTCCCTTTCAGTCAGATGGTCCATCTTATGAGTGATTACTACTTGTTGTACTGCTGCTTACCATTTTTGTTGATACTTGCAGTGAATGTAAGTGCGGGAGATACTGCTTCTCTGATATATTTGTGGAACCCTTGGACAATAATCACCTGTGTGGGTTCTTGTACATCACCAATTGAGAATTTAATGGTTGTGATAATGATATATGGAGCCTGTTCACGTAAGTGGAGCTCCATGTGCTTGCCTTCTCTGTTTTCTAATGCAAGTTAACATCTCTTGTATTACTTCGAACAAGATGTTTTATCCCTCTTGCTTTTGTTACATGCCTTTTATTTGGTAAACTGTCATTAGTAACATTTTCATGGAAGATAGTATATTGATCTTTGAGTAATCTAGAATTGCCCAAGTCTGATCCTAGCTAAATCATCCTTACAATTTTGTAGGTCTTGCGCCGCTTGCTGCCTTTGGATATGTTATGGCAACACATCTTTCTCTTTATCCTGTAATTCTCATTCTACCGGTATGTGCCACAACCATTTGGTTTCTATGTTCATTCATGCATGCCATTTATCTGCAATGCTGGTATCTAACTATCAGTTTTTCAGGTTGCTCTTTTGTTGGGTTATGGTCCAGATATTCCCCCAACTAAAGTATTTCTTCAAAAAGGCTTGAGTGCCAGTAAAATTGACATGTCAGATAATGGAAAAAGTACTAGCCAAAGAGGTTTTGGACAGTTCTCATGGAAACCAGTACTCCACTTCATATTGTGGCTGTTTATCTGGTCATGTTATGTGCTGTTATTAAACAGCATTATTCTTAATAAAGTGGGTGGCTTTCAGGAGATGTTTGAAAAGTAAGATGCTTGACTTTTCTTTTTTCTTTTGTAGCCATCAAATCCGTGTGAAAGTGTGTAATAGTTTCTGTTAAGAATTACCCCATTTGAGATAAACTCTAAGGGACAAATGAATACAGCTCTTGTTTATGAATTCAGTTTTGGATATTTGCTTACACTGATCAGCATTTTCGCCTATCCCCTCCATTTCTCCAATATGTCAACTTTGTTGTCCGGTCTCATTTCATCAAAGGCGTCTTAGTTTGCAATCGACTGGCTTTTATCTGTTACCGTATGCCTAGTATTGACTTGTGCCATCGATTTGCAGGACATATGGTTTTATCCTTACAGTGAAGGATTTATCACCAAATATTGGTGTGTTATGGTAAGTCGGTTTAAAAAGTGTAATTACAACCGAAGTATAATTTGAGTGATCTCATTTGTTTGAGAATTAATGCAGGTATTTCTTTGCCGAAGTCTTCGACTTCTTCAGAAGCTTCTTTCTTATAGTCTTTAATATGAACATTATCTTTATGGTCTTGCCGTTGGCTATCCGCTTGAAGCATCGACCGTGTTTCCTTGCCTTTGTTTACACAGCAATTGTCGCGATGTTGAAATCTTATCCCTCGGTGAGTATTTTATGTGCTATTTCTGATGAACTTAATCCTTTAGGCTGCATTGGTTAATATTTAGTTCCTATTTCATCTTTTGCTTTTTTTTTGTTCCTAAATCCATTCATTGTTGAAGGCTGGAGATTCAGCTCTATATCTAGGACTTCTGGGGCTATTTGCCAACGAATTAGCAGGTAGCTAGAATATCATATCAATTATTTTGAATTACTCTCTAATATTTTAAGAATTTAATGCTTTAACTTTCCATCTTGCAGAGATGCAGTTCACCTTCTTCTTGTTTTTTGGATATATTGGAGTCTCTCTCCTTAGTCCTGTCATGCACAACCTATGGATCTGGAGGGTCTCTCTCCCCCTCCCTTCCTCCCTCCCTCCCTCCTTCCCATACTCTACACTTGTAGCCTACTGTTACTAACATGGCTATGTTTACAGGGTACTGGTAATGCAAATTTCTACTTTGCGACCGGTTTGGCTTATACCTGTCTGCAGGTACCTACCTTTGTGAGGATGCTTTCCATTGTTCCAGTCTTGGCAATTGTTTAACAAACATCTCAGCTGAAATACTTGTGTTTTCTGACTTCTCTAGAATATTGACTGGTTGTAGTACATATAATTTCTTTTGTCCCAAAAATTAGGCATGGCCTTTTTGCATCTTTGTTTAAATTCTTGTTTGTCAATCTTTTGCAGACTGTATTGGTCGTAGAGACTGTAAGTTCGATGATAAAGCATGACAGGAAACTATGGCTGCTTACAAAAGCTTAACTTTATTCCTCAGAAGTTCATCATTCAGATGATTTTCTTGCTGGTTATGTAAGATGCAAAGTTGCAAATGGTTTGCCAATCTGGGAATTTTTGGTAGATGTTGATCACGTTTGAGATCATGTTGTATTGTACCTCCCTTATTTGTACAACATATGGGCCACAATCTATTAACCAAGATTAGAGAAAGAGTCTAGGTTTATTCCTCGTAACTAACTATAGTCGGTACTGAGTTTCTCCATGAATCCTGTGATTACTGCATTTTTTATTAATCTGGCATGGTGATATTAGTCCTTGATACAATCTGTGCCATCAGTTCAGATCAAAATGAAAATGAGCATAACATGGGCTGCTTTTGTATAAGTCTGCTTTCGTTGTCAAGCCCATTTCTTTTCATCCTGGTAGCTGAGGTCATTTGTCAGTTCACATTTTGCAGTTTATCTCTCCGCTATGTACTGCAAACCTTTACTGAGAGACTTGGCACAGGAACCTTTGATTCACAAATTCTTTTGGTTCCATCTCAGATAAGTTTGAGTTGCTGATAACTGATCAAGTGTACTACTTGCGTATTTTTTTTGATTTGAGTCAATTGTAGTTGCTATGTTCAAGAACTGCTGTGTTTTTGAAATTTCAGAGCTAAGATGTAATGATTTTTCTATATATGTTTCAGTTTTTGTCTGTGTTACCCGTGTGCCATGTTGGTTGCTACATGACCGACGGTTTGCTTGTTTGATGTCACTTACTGTGGCTGATGCCCATTTGTATTTGGACCTGAACTTTATGAGTTTTTTTCCTCCTGTAGTAGTATGTGATATTGGTGACCGCGGCATCTGCATTTGTGTTTTTGAGCTCCTTTTCTTGTAGCAGCTCAGGGCTTATTCTAGGTTATCCTGGAAGTAGCTAGCGTTATCGTACCTCTTCCCCAGGACATTGTTTATTTCTTTTCAACATTTGGAAGCGCGACGCAATCTTATTCCTGGTTTCATGAACAGGACAGAGCGTTACACCTCGGAATTCACAAGGATTAGGTTGACACGGTGTTGGGCCTATCGTGACTGAGGCCATGGTGTGGATGGTCGGTTTAACTGTGCTGCAGTTGGTCCTGGAAGGCCCTCTTTGATTCAAAAATTTGTTGCATAATATCGGGTATTTGATTCATAGGCATAAATGACCCGAAAAGTGTGTTTGGCTGTTGCTTACATAATTTTCCATCTTATTTGCAAAGTTAAGCCATCAACTCAAATTCGCTTGAATACATCTCAGATTTCTTCTGAAGTGTTGTAAGCACACATACACACTTACTAAGCAGGCCGATGGCAGCTCCCGCCCGGGAGTCTGGAAGAGCTTGTTGTCGTGCAAGTTTAGTACGCGTTTGGTAGGCTGCATATGTTTCAACCAGGCTCGCCAGGTGCAAGGCTCGGGTGATTGGATGCGTGTGAGGGGTGCTGGGGCAAGGGTAGCACGCTGCTAAAAGCAGCCTCGATGCCCGTTGGAAACGGCCGAATCGACTGTTTCCGTGGAGCCAGGCTGCGGGCATGTGACCTAGACGAACGCGGCGCTGAGCTGCTGCAATCTATGAAGCTTCGAAATTGCGGCGGGAGAAATTCGCTCACCGCCCGCCCAAATCACCCCTCTATTTAGCTCACCCCCAAGTAAAAAACCGCCATTTCTCCTATTCGAGCCCTTTCGATGGCGGGAGCGATTTGTGTGAAGGAGAAGGCGAGTTCGACGGTGACCTCTACCGAGGTGGTGACCTCGACGACGAACTCGACGGGGACCTCGACCACAACCTCCACGGCGACCTCTACCGCGAAGGCGGACGACAATTTGCATCTGCATCCGGTGGCTGTAAGAACTTCTGAGCTGAACCCTTCCTCGTACCGTAGATCTGTGCATGTTCTTCAACATTTAGGTCATCTAAGTACAGTCCATGGATCCGCTGCTTAACGTAGGCTTCGTAGATTGATTGTGTAGTGCGTGTATCTCCAGTCTGTTCAGCTTCATAGATTGCCTGACTAGGACGACATAAACGTGTTTGTAGGATCAGATCCGTCGTAACCAAGGTTACGAGCAAGATACACGACCCTATTTCTGGAACCCCTCCCTTTCTACAGTACCCAGAGGCGCATCGGAGGCGACTTCGTTCTTCCCGGCGGCCGCCGGCGTATCCGTGGGATTCCTCACCCTCTCGCCGCCGCAGGCGGAGGGTGGGGAATCCTCGGATCTGCGTTCCGGCGGGTAGATAGGGAGCCTTGGGGCGGCACTGGCGTGGTGGGGTCACCGGCGGCGTCCTTTTGGTGCTCTGCAGCTCCCCCATTCCGGCGTCATCTTCGACGGCGCTGTCGAGCTGCGGGTGAGTCACCTTCCTTCCGTTGCTTTCTCCGGCGGCGACGGCGGGATCGTGGCGTGTGTACAGGTGGCTGGTGGAGGAGAATCAAGACGGTGGAGGTGCGGGCTTGTGGCGTGCAGGTGGAGGATCTGAGGCGCAGGCCTCAGATCTGGGGCAGATCAAGCTTGGGGAGGCCCCCCGGCCGATATTGCTTCGTCGGCTTCAGATCCAGCTCCACGGAGCTGGTGGTTAATGCGGCTCGTCAACGCCTTCGGGCTAGGAGTTCTTCTGCTCCCGCGGCGGTGTTCCTGGTGGCTGCCTTCTTCGGCGTCTTCGACGGTGGAGGGACGGCGTGCTGGGCGACCTGGAGGTTGAAGATGGAGTGTGCCATCGCTGCTATTCTTGGTTTCTTCTCGTTTCTTTCTTTGCTTGTATTTCGATGTGTAAGGCTCCCTTTTTCGTATGAATACAAGTATGAAAAATAAATAAAAAGGATCAGATCCGTCGTAAGAACAGAGTCCCTCTGCAAATGCTATGTGAGAATGCACTGCCTGACCTAAACGGCATTGCCACGCCCTCCAAGCCTCTGGATGTAGTACCTCTGAATGCAATCCGTATGGATGCAGTCAATGACTCACCTGTGCAGTCTGAGATGCCTGCCAAGGGACCTAAGAAGAGAGTGCACTCTGAAACTGATGAAGCGCCCCAAAGGTTGGTAATGCACTGGACACCTCCTCTGTCACTCTTTGTTCTGAACAGGGTTGTTGAGCTAGTGCAGAAGGGGATCCAGTTTGACAAAGACTTCAAAGATCAGTACGTGAGGAAGGTCAGCGATGATGTTCTTGACTTCACTGGGCTTAATATCACCAACACACAAATTTACAACCATCTAAGGAAGTGGAGAGCCAAGTGGGTTAAAATTAACCAACCGAAGGAGATGCAAGGAGTAGTTTGGTATGAAGACACGGCGACTCTTGCTTGCACACCTCATGGTTTGTTTGACCTCACATTGAATCGTATTTTGCTCTTCCTTTGTTCATTGCCAACTTCAAATAGTATGTACAATCTAACAATTCGGCTTGTCAATATTAGGTCTACCCCAAGGACGAGGAGTTGCTGAACCAGCCCATAACCAACTTTGCTCAAATGAAGACAATTTACAAGATAACGAAAGTTCAAGCTCGTAATCTGTACACTCCAGCATTGCTGATCAAGACAATGAACTTCCTTGCGGACAACAAAAATGAGCAGATCATGTATTCCAACATGACTAACCCGGATAGGAATACCTGGGTTAGGACCTACCTGTGCAACCAGTCCGTCGATGCATTCCCTCTTGACTAGTACAAGTGATTAGTGGTCTGTAATATGTTGGAGGTGGTATATATTAGCCGTTGATGAACTTCAGATGCAGCACGAGCTTCTGTTCGTTTACTCCAGCTGCATACTTTGATCCAGATGAACTTGGTTTTGTAATTCTATCCTATTATACTATGGTATGCTATGCTTGTTTCATCACTTGTCTTATGTGATTTATCGGTAAGCATTGGGTAACCTCACCACAAGGTTGAAGAGGTTGCCGCAGCAGCAACTATGCATACAACCAAACACAACCATAGTTGCATGTGAGCATGCAAATGATGTTACCAAAAACCCAGTTCCATTAGCTCAGTCCATGCCATGTTCTTTACGGCTTCCTACTAAACTAACCACACAACATGGCTCAAGGTCTGTATTCGCTTAGCAGGGCCCTTTGGAGCCTGCCCCAGCGAGCTCAAAAATAACTGCTGGCTACCAAACGCGCCCTTACACACCCATCCCTTTTCTCCAAGTCTCCATGCATGACCACCGATCGACGACTCCTCCCCGCATCGGCTAGGGCGCTACGTGGCCTGCAGCAACTCCCTCTTGTTTGATTCTATTCGGCCAACATTCTGCCTGGCACGTTCATTGAACCCCTAAATCAGGCCCGCGGGAACGACCGAATCAATAGTTTTCTTGAAGTCAGATCCTTACCCTCACAGGACGCAAAATGTGCTGCAGACTACCAAACGGCGTCCCTACATACCGCGAGCGCGTTATTTCCCTCCACACAATCCGCTAGCCTCCCTGCCCGGCCACGCACCCCGTTTCTTCCTTCGAATTTTATAGGTCGTCTCCTCTACCGTCGACATGTGTCCAGTTCTCCGATCCTTGGGTGCATGCATCCACTGTCTTCCGCACGGCAAAGTGTAAAAAGGAAATGAAAAGAACAAACAGACATAGATCCGTACGTAAGGGACGGATCCATATAGGGCCATGGGTGTGCAGCTGCACACCCAAATATTTGGAAAACAAAATCATATGTTTATTCCAAAATAGATGTATGTATCACTGGTGTTGTAGTTTTGAGCAAAATAACTTCGTAACATCAAACTAAGCTTAAGATATTATGACTGTGTAGCAATTCTTCTCTAATTTGTGGAAAAGAATCGATGATTCATCTAGCTATTGGAAAAAAAGTTTTGATTTAGCTATTTAATCCTTTATAGAGTAGCCCAACAAAAAGCTTTGAACACCCAAGCTCGAGAACCTGGATCCGTCCCTGTACGTACACGTTCATAGTATGGCTTTGCTACCACTAGCGGATCTACTTGGTGCTAGGGGGTGCACAGGACACCGGCTAACACAAAAATTCTTTGTAAACTTGCAGTTTTTCACCACACATGCACCCCCAAAAATATTGATTTTCTCCCTTGGTGCACCGGTAGGCACCCTGGTGCTCCATGCTCTAGCTCCGCCACTGTTTGCTACTCTACCTACCAGAAGGGATGCTAGAGAGCAGGATATCATACTCGATCGTCGATTCGTCGTCCTCCGTTCTCTCCCAGATGAGATCAGCCTACAGCTACAGAGCGCAAACAGGCTAGCAAGTAGCATGAGATCCATGCCGCAATTTGCGAGTACTTATATTCGGTTCATGCATGCACGCCGCGGGGACACACACGACACCGACCAACTGGACGGACGGCCGCCGATTTGGCTGGCGTCGCGGAGGCGCTCACCACCGGCGGTCGGTCGGTGGATAACATAATCTATTGGTCAAGTAGTAGATCCTGAGGACGAGATGAGATGGATTTGAAATGAGAGAATCGATCGACAACTTGATTTCTGACAAGTTTCCTCCCGCAAGTTGGCCAAATTGAGCGTATGGCTTCGTGGACCTTTATGCGCTTTCACACGTTCTCTCTGTCTGCTGCTAGTTGCTCTGGATCGTGCATGGTGTTGTTGCTTCCTTCCTTTCGTTATTTTTTTATTTTCATTCCACAAATCCGGACGCTGGGAAATTCTCTATACAGACCACGTGTGCCTGCTTTTGCCACATGCAACTACATCGATCCTGTTGGCACATTCTAGAGTAATCAAAAATGACATTTCGGGTAGCACTAGCACTGTTCTCTCAAAATACTTCCTTTTGTTTTAATAGGTAATCAGGCTATGTTTCCAAAACAAGCTACCTCCATGAAATCACTCTGATTAATTCCAACATGGTCACAAAGAAATGTACTGACTTGACATTGCTACATACGCCTGGTCAGCGGCGAGTCGGGAGCAGCGGTTTGGTTTCATGTGTTTTTTGTTGTTTCGATCGGGTTGTCATCATCATAGGTTGAGTAGATGTTAACATGTTAGAAAGCTAATGTTTACTCGAGTGTGTAAAAGCGTGCAGTTTCTTTGTAGGAACATTAAAAAATCAATAACTTCGGGCCTAGTTCGGGCCTTGGGGCCGGGCCCATCAGGACGGGCTACCCATGCCCAGGTATAGCGTGAACCATCTTGGTTTCTTCTTATTTAAGTTCATTTTTCAAACAAGTCAAGTAGCGGGATATATCACTAGCTAATTAAGCAAACTATAGGCTTTAGGTTTTAAAGTTATAAAATTATCATTAAACGATGCCCCAAGAAAGAGAACGATGCCATCGTCTAATCCGGAGTACCCAGATCTGGAATAGATCACTAGCACATTTACAAGATCTCACAAGATTAAATATCATGACGGTACTTTCCGAAACAACTGTATTCATATGATATTCACATATCCAACTAACCAGTGGCGGCGCCGGGAATTGGTTGCTGGCGTTTTTTTTTTGCTCTTAATGCAATATATGAACCAAAATCTAGGGGAAATTTTTTCTTCATCTACAATATACATTTTACAAGAAAAACAAGAGGAATTTTAGGATATACACCAAAGGGAGGTGTCTCTCCCCAACCAATCAGACACAAAGTCAGAGGAGATTTCTCCCGGAGAAGCAGCTCAACTCGACCACAGGGGATCTGCCGCGATCGCACCACCAGCAATGGTGCCACCCATGTCAATGCTTCACTTGGCCGAAGCTGCACGTCTGCAGCAGCCAGCTGCCTCGACTGGAACGCACCTAGTTGACACGGAGGCAGAGAGCCACAACAGGGTTCGAGCACAGCTCGGCACCATCGGAGCACGGCAAGAAGAACGAGCTGCGGGCGCCGGGAGCAGCACCAAGCTCGGGCCCTCGTCGCCGGCGTGGAAGGCAGGGCCGCGCGGGATGGGTACGAATAACTGCAGAACGACGTCGGCACAGAGGCAGGGGAGCCGAGCAGCGCGGCAGGGGCCGGACCTGGCTGCTTCGCCGCACGCCGCGGATTTGGAGCAGGGAGCGCACCAGCCGGCCGTCGGCAGATTTGGGGAAAAAGCGAGAGGGAAGGGAGTTTGGCCTTGGGGCGAAGAGAAATGCAGAAATGAAGCAAATCAAGATCGGGGCGAGCCGGGCGGCCGTACCTGGACTGCCTTCTGCGCTGCAGCTGCTCGGGGACGCTGGGGCGGGGCCGCGCGGACGGGAGGAGGGGCGCGGGTCGGCGGGGGACGGGGCGCCTCCGCCGCGGGCGCGGGTCCGTCGCCTGCTCCGGGCTGCATCGGCCGGCGGCGGTCGCAGTTCTAGGTCTGCGCGCGAGGAATTGGGGAATTGGGGGAAAGAGCAGAGGGGACCGAGCGTGCAATGCGAGACGGAGCAAGCGAGAGAGGTAGCGAGCTGCCGAGCTGGGCTGTTTTTGCGTTTCTGCCTCTTCGTGGGCTGGGTTGATATATACATATTTTTTTCCGTCCAAATCTTGGGTATTCCTGTGAATACAGGGGCATACCCCTGGCGCCGCCCCTGCAACTAACCATCCTAAAGAGTAATTATATACTACATTTTTTTTTTGATAGTGGAACTTCCTCAGCGAGCGATCAACACAGAGATACAAAGAAAGAACAAACGCACGCCGAAGAAACAAGGAAGAAAACACCCCGAACAACAGCAACAAGGCCAAGAACACAAAGAACCTTGAGCCTTGAACGCTGAACCACCGCAAGAACTGCAAGCATCCTCTTCGTCGCCGGAGAAGAAGCAACCAGGCCGCCACCACGCCCCGGAGAAAGAGCACCCCACTCTTGTAGAAGCCGCAAGAGCCGTCCGCCGCAGGCGACGAAACCGAGCACTTTGAACACGCACGGTGAAAGGACACGGATGTCGCCTAGAGGGGGGTGAATAGGCGATTAAAATTCTTTGCGGTTTAGGCTTGAATAAATGCGGAATAAAACTAACGTTTAATTTATCAAGCACGAAACCTAAACAAGCTAGGTTAACCTATGTGCACCAACAACTTAAGCTAAACAAGATAAGCAAATATGTGATAGCAAGATATATTACTTCAATCTCGATGGCTATCACAAAGTAAATCGCATAAGTAAGAAGCTCGGGTATAGAAATACCGAGGCACTTGGAGACGATGATTTATCCCGAAGTTCACTTCCCAATGGAAGCTACGTCTCCGTTGGAGCGGTGCGGAGTCACAAAGTGATCCCCGAATAGCCGTCAAATGGCACACCGTAATCTCCTTCGTGCCTCCACCAATGCGGAGTGCCACGAACCACTATGGGACACTTGAGGGTGGTCACCGAACCCGTACAAGGATGAGGCACACTCCACAACTTAATTGGAGGCTCTCACCGAATTCCCGCGGCTCCCAATGCCACAGGAATCACAAGGTTGGGGCGCGACTCCACAACTTAATTGGAGGCTCCCAACTATCCCACGAGCCACCAAAACTCCGAGATCAACAAGGACCGTCTAGGGCACTCCAAGTACCCAAGAGGACAAGCTCTAGGGCACTCCAAGTACCCAAGAGTAACAAGCTCAACTTCGATTTCCACGTATCACCGTGGAGAATTCAAACCGATGCAACCGATGCAAGAAGGCAAGACCACTAGAAGTGGTCAAATCCTTCACTCTCAAATCCCACCAAAGCAACTAATGTTTATGGGGGGAGAAGAGAGGAAGAACAAGGAAGAACTCAACAAATGGAACTTCAAGATCACGATCTATTAGGTTCCCCTCACTTAGAGGAGGAATGGATTGGATGAATATGTAGATCTTGATCTCCTCTCAAATTCACTCAAAGATATGCAAGAATCATGGGAGGGATTGAGAGGAAGGCAAGCTTTTCCAAAGGTCAACAATGGAGGAGAGAGAGGGGAAAAGCTAGCTCAAGGGGTTAGGGAACCGTTGGGGAAGAAACCCCCTTAAAAATGTCCTCTCAAAAATCTGCCCGTTGCAGACGAAAAAGGCCGCAGCGGTAGTACCGGGCCGATCCCGGTAGTACCGAGCCGCATTGACTCGAGGAAGAACGAAGACCAGTCAGCGCTCCCGGACTCGGCGCGCAACGGTAGTACCGGACCACTTGGGCCGGTAGTGCTCCCTTCCCGGTAGTACCGCGCCACTACCGGGGCAACTACCGGGTGAAAACTTCGAGAGGCAGAGAGCCATCCGGAGATGCGGTACTGGGCCCGGTACTAGCCGCGGTAGTTCCACAAGGGGTCACCCGGTAGTACCGGGCGAGGGTCGGTACTACCGGCCTAAGAAGAAACTGCAGAACCAGAAAAAGAGAACCGCAATAACTTTTGCAAGGAAGCTCCAAACGAGATGAAACCAACGAGGTTGAAAAGGTAGCGACAAGAGCATTCCTACAAGGAGATACCACACATGGGAAGGTGTGGACCCTATCTCGAAGGTGGACCGATAATATTTCCAACCTGAAAACGCAACAAGTTTCCATACGAAATCCGTTTTCGGAGAACTTGGGCTTGTCATGAAGATCACAACAAGCACCAAAACCCAACAAAGAGAAAATCCAAATAAGAACCAAGAAAGATGATGAAGGCAAGTATGCAAAGGTTTGAGCTCTCTCCAACTGATACGCTAAAGCTCAATCGAGAGCCCCTCTTGATAGTACGGTATCTATCCTATAACCCGGTCTCCCAGCTAGTAACACGAGACCGGTAAAATAGAAACCCTATCATACCTTTGCCTTGCGCATTCCACTTGAGCTAGATGACATCGATGTTGATCTCTTCAAGTGGACCACCTTTCTTGATTGCGCTTCACTTGGTGAAGACTCAAACATTGCTCCCCCATACTCCACTATGGGAGAGCCTCTCTTAGGCACATCTTCACATGAACATTATCTCTAAATGGGTGGCAAGCTTCAAGCCTAGGATTTCTTCGAGATGCTCCTCTTGAACTTGCGCTTCTCAACATTGATGACGATCACCACTTGACGTCATCGATCATGGGCCATATGAAATCTTCATTTGATGCAAGCCCATAGAAAGATACCTAACCACACATAGAAATGCTACACACATATCATGGGTTAGTTCACAAAGCTATATGGACAATTGCTTACCATACCAAGAGATACATGATCCCACTTGGTACATCTTGTAGCTTTGTGTGTTGATCAATACTTGATCAACCTTGTATCTTTTCTTCTCTTTTCAATAGATGATGTCTTGAAGATAACCATGAATGATCACATAATTCTTTTCTTCAAGACATACTTGCAATATGCTCAACTCGATGATCTTGATGCCAATTACTTCATTATATCAATATATTCATGGCATCAACCTTGAATCCAACATATGGAGTTCAAGCATGGTCTATGGACAAACACTACAAGTAAAACTCAATGCAACCATTAGTCCATAGGGATTGTCATTAATTACCAAAACCACACATGGGGGCGCCATGCCCTTTCACACGGCCATGACGCATCCTCTCCGAATCCACCCATCTTCCAGCAACCCTGCACTGAGCACGATCTCCTCCTTGCCGGAGCCGTCGCCGAGAACCAAGCACGCCAAGAGCCCCCCCCCCCCACCACCACGGCAGGCCAGGCCACGACGAAGCAAGGTCTTCAGGAACCAGAGCAAACTGCACCAAGCCCTCCTCCCCTCGCCACCACGGCCGGCCGGAGAAGGCGGAGCAGCGCTCGAAAAGCCGACGAGCACCTCCGGGAACCACAAGTTGAAGCTCCTGTACAGGCGACCTAGAAGGCCGCACCACCCCCAGATCCTCCACAGCAGGGCCAGAGCCCACCCTGCCATGACGGAGAGAAGAACAGGGGACAAAATCTCAACGCGAAGAACGCCATCCCCGCAGCGGCGAGCACGCAGAGAACACCAACACACTCCGGATCGACAGATCCGAGAGCACCAACCTCCAACAGCTCGCCGACTCCGCCAGAGGCATCGTCGGGGAGGGGACCGAGCGCCAGCACCATTATTCCAAGAAGACGCCGCCGCCACCAGCTCGCCAGCGCCCCCAGGAGACACTACCCTACTATATACACACCTCAGGCACGGATCCAGGGTCCCCCCCACTCTCCTGTCACCGCAGCGGCGGCCGGAGAGGGAGGGGACCGATAGATCGGCCGTCGACGGCGCGAGGGCACGAGAAGAACTCCCTTTTCGCCTCTCCTGAACAGTAACGGGGAGGGGAACTGGGAGGAAGCGTGTTATATACTACACTACATATTATGAGCATACACCATTAATAGTTAGGGATAAAACCAAGAGATACTTTGTGCATCGTGTTTTGTATATTCTTTAGATTATATAGTAGAATTGAACATGAAAATGGTATTCATAACAACTGTATATGCCCTTCGCACTTATCTTGCTCTCATGAAAAAAAACCAGCTTTACCACACACCTCACTATTTCTGGAACCTCCCCTCCCCCTTTCTACAGTCGACAGAGGCGGGCGGGAGGCAACTCCGGCCCGCCCAGCTCCGCCGGCGTATCGGGTGGATCCCTCACCCTCCGCCGGCCTCTCCGGCGGCGGGAGGGCGGGGAATCCCCGGATCTGCGCTCGGGTGAGTAGATCGGGGTGCGGGCGGCGCTGCCGTGACGGGAAGGGCGGCGTCGTCGCGTTTGTGCTGTCCTGCGGCTTCCCTCCTTGGCTTCGTCTCCGGCGGGCTTTGGGCTGCAGGTTTGCTTCGTCCTTGCCGTCGATCCCTCCGGCGGCGGTGGGGCTCGTGATGGTGTGCAGGAGGCCGGGGTTCAGATCCTTCTGGTCGTCTTCGGCGTCGACGGCATCGGCGCTGATCCAAGGCGATGGCTGCGCTCTGGTGGTCTACCAGCTCCTCCTGCTCCGCCGATACCCAGGCGGTTGACTGAAGATGGCGGCTTTGTCGGCGGCTTCCTGGCCGCGGTTCGCTGCAGTTCGCCGGCTCGGGTGGAGTTCGGCGGCAGCGCGCGGTCGGCAGTCACCGTGGTGAGGCGGCGTCGGTGGTGCTGGATCCTCAAGTTCGGGTTTGTTTTTCTAGATTTTCCTGAGGATTGTACTCGATCTCAAAAAAAAAAATCTATATCCGTAGCCTGCCTAACCACTAGTGCTTGAAAGCGCAAGCTTGCAACTTGGCACCGTGCAACGAGCGGAAGAGAAAAAGGAGGCGGAAGAGAAGAAGGAGGCGCGATTTTTTTTTATCTTTTCCTTGGCCTTTTTTCTGTGGCGAACATCGTACAAAATCGATATCCCCAAGATCCTGCTCCCCGCGCCCGCGGATTTGCTGGATCCCCTGCGAACCAGCCGCGTGTGGCTTCTTATCCTTCTCTGTGGATCTAGCAATCAAATATTGGTTAGTCACTGGTCAGCATTGATGGCTGCGTGCGTGTTGCTTTGGATGGCTTTGCTTGATTGGTGTTTGTTTCGCTGGATAGGTGATGATGATTCATCATGCTTGTAGTATTCCTGATATTTAGTAGCACCTGAAGATGAGATCGAGCACAGCACAATGTACCCGTCGACAAACTAGTTATTTGTAGCTATCCAATGTATCTTATGATATTTTCGACCGTAGAGATGCACTAACAGAATTTGCTTCGCCCGTGTAGTTTAGAAACACGTGTTCAGTTTCCAATAATATAAATTAATGCCACCTTGTTACTGTGAGACAATGCCTTGGAAATCATTCGCCCTGGAGCAGCTTGTCATGTACTCCGTACTTGGTTACGCTGTTTTGACTCATATGTGTAGATATACCCATTGTGAAAAGTATATTTTAAAATTCAAACAATTTACTTGGATGCGCATCTAAAATTCGTTGTTCGCACACAAAAATTCGCGAAGAAAGACATTTTTTTGGGTACCATGTGCATAAGTCATTTCAGAGCACCAGAATTTATCCTTTTTACGTAGGCAAGAAAAATAGCTTGTTTCATAAAGCTCTGTGTGCAAATGTAAAATGTCTAGATGTGCATCCGGAATTTTTATTTAGATTCTTTTAGCAATCTGAAATGTATTATTTGAATAGTTAATGCATCTACGTGCCTATGAGTCAAAGCAAATATTCCAAGAAACGCGGGTTACAGTGTGCTGCTATTGTTTAATTTGTTGCCTGTTGGGCTGCACCAGTATATGGATTACAAAATAAATATGAAGTACACAAAGGAATCCATGGAAAGAAGGATATCGCAAGCATCATTAAAATTTCAGGTGGGATGGGATTTCCCACCTATCCCGTGTCCCATCCCACCATATAAATCCCGCCTATCCCGCTAAAAGATCCCACTAGTCCCGTACGGGATAAATGGGTTGAGCCCACCCAACCCAATGAACAGTCCATGTATCCCTATTCTGCAGCCCACAGCAAGCTCATCCCCATCAGAGCCGCATTTCCTCGAGACCTCGACTGGAGGCGGGAGGCCTCTGTCGTCGCCGCCACCCTAGATCGCCGGAATAACTCGCCCTCCTCGTCCCTCACCCTAGGACTCCCTGCGTGAACGAATCGACCCGACGGCCAGTTCCCTAGCGCCACCGCCGGCCTCCACGTTCTTCTCTGCTTCGCCGGCGAAGACGAGCAATCCCGCGGCGAGGACGCTCGGACGAAAAGCTGCTGGTAGCGCCTTGTCCACGAGCTGCTGCTGGTGCTAGCCTGCCGGCGACCACGCCCATAAGCTGCTGCTGCTGCTAGCCTGCCGGCGACCACGCCCACGAGCTGCTGCTGCTGCTCAAGCCGGTGAGGTCCCTCTTGCCCTCCTCCTCCATGTATTCTTTGCTGTTGAATCCCTTTCTTTCCTGCTGAATGTGTACGGCTGGGTGGAGGAAGCACGCATCAATCTGATGGCCATGCCGTTCTAGGATAGTGATGGCATAAGAGCAATAGTATTATCCAGTAGCAATATAGAGATAGTGATGGCATAAGAGCACAGTTGCTTCAGTTTTAATGGTGCTTACTTCAGTTTTAGTTGGTTAGTGGATGAGCTGCAGCTCCAACACTTGCAACCTTCCTGCTGCTGCAAACTGACAACATAAGTTCTAACACAAGTGCTCCATTATCAGTTTGTTTGTTCAGAACTAGAAGCTTATCATTTAATTTAATCAGGCATATATGTATTTGTGTGTTTTTTTTAATCTGAGCATGTATTGTAAGCTTTTGGAGAGGTAATCATCAAAATGTCTTTGTTACTTTTTGTGATATCCATCCAATGTCGATGATGCACTCTTCTTTGTCACTTTCTTATTCAAGTATGTTATGTGGCAGGACATAACTGGTGGATAAAGTATGTCAGACTCTAAGAGCCAGGGACTTGATGAACCTATTGTTCAATCTTCTGTACCTCCTGTACTTAGAAGGTTTCTTTCCCATCGTTGGCAAGATCTTCTGAAGCAGCACAAGCAAGCCGATGTTTCAGATCACCAGTGATTCCTACCGCTGTTGGATCTCCTAGTCTGAGGTTATTTTTGTCCCGTCATTCCGAAGCGGCACAAGGAACTCTCCATCTGCCAGGGTCTCTCCATCTGCCAGGGCCTCTCCACCGAATGAACATACATCGGTTGATATTGCAGCAGTCACGCGATCCCGAAATGCCATGACGCCTTCGGCGGTTGCGCATACTTCAGTTGATGTGAGGGGTAAGTGTCGTTTGTCACCTATGTCAATGAATATTGTGCTAGCAGTATCGCAGTAGCTTACGTTGAGTATAATATGTGGCTCCTTGTTGATAATGTAGGCCGCCCAAGAAGATCCAGAAAAAGAAAGCTGATGTCTGACATATGGAATGATTTCACTCCTATGTATGATGATGATGAGAGGCTTATACAAGCTCAGTGTCTTCATTGTGAAACCATCTTTCCGGCTACCAAACAGACCGGATCCAGTCAATGCCGAAGGCACAGGTTAGTTTGCACGGAAAAAGCTAAGATGGATGAGCTGATTGGTGGTATGCAGCCTAGTGATCCAAGAATTCCTGCAATGAAACGGTTTAAGTTCGACAAAGAGAAAGCATACCATGAGCTGGTCAGAATGATAGTTTTGCATGAGCTTCCTTTTCGTATGGTTGAGTATGAGGGATTTAGAAGATTTCTGGCTAGTTTGAACCCTTCATTCATTCTCATGAGTAGAACTACGATAAAAAATGATTGCATGGCAGAGTTTCATAAGCAAAAGCTAGAACTACTAGAGGTATGAAAAATTCACCTTCTAGAGTTTCTCTTACGACTGATCTTTGGACATCCAATCAGGAACTTGGTTATATTTGTGTCACCTGTCATTTTGTTGATAACAAATGGAAACTGCATAAGAGGATCATCAAGTTTGCTTCTATTGAAACCCTCATAAGATGTATGGTGGGTGAAATGCAGAAAAAGTTCCTTAAGTATTGGAAGCTATCATACTTGACAATGTGCATTCCGGTGATACTTGATCCTAGATGCAAGTATAGGTTCTTAGACTTTTCCTTCATTCCCTGATGGAAAAGATGGCACTGCTTGTGGATTGTTACAAGCTAAGTGATGTACTGAATTTTAACTAATCATCTCTTTCTTTTTACAAGTGGAGGGTGCGTGATTTATCATGCAGTTTGTAGACGCATATGTACCTGCCTGGTGTTGTTTATGAATTTTCTACGCAGACGCGCGCATGCATGCAACAGTGGATCGATCCGGCGTACGCAGCGGGCAGGTACCGTTTTAAAACAGAGAAACAACAACTGTACGTACGTACTGAGGTACGGGATTTTGACGGGACAGCTGGGACATCCCGTCACATCCCACCAGAATTTTAACTCATTGTGTTAGAATAGGATTAGCTTAGATCCTAAGCAACCGTAGGCGGTTGCTTTTTGGCCAAACGTCGTACAGGCGTTGTGCCTCTTCGCACAGACGCGACCTTGTATTTACCGCCTCAAAGGCGTCTCTTCAGATTGTATATATACCTCAAACTCTTGATCAATAAAGCAGAGATTCATTCTCAAACACGTTATCACGCACGCTGCTCTCCGTGAGAGCGAAAGGCCACCAGAAAGAAGAACCGGCGGTCGGAGAGACGAGAAAAGAAGGAAGAAGAAACGCGGCACCGGCCGGCATACCAGCCCGGCGGCCAACGGCCCTGCCGTTGTTCCTCGTCGGCGCGCGCAACATAACCCTCCGGCGACGCACGGGGCGTTCGACGCGGCGAAGACCACAGGCGATGCGCGGCGTGCTCGACCTTCTCCTCGATCGGCACCGTGGCCGAGCCCTCTTGGCTGCGGCGGTGCGCGTGGTGCCCCTCGGCCCGACGCATTCAAACCGCGGCGGCTGTGGAGGAAACGGCCGGCGGCGTGTCCGTAACAGCGGCACACCGCGGCCGGCGCAGCCCCATCAACTGGAAACAGGGCGGCGACCGGCAGGACTCCGAAACGGTGGCATGTGGCAGCACGCACGGCGGTCCTTGACCCCGAAGCTTCTCCTCTCATCGCGACAGCGCGTCCGCCAAAGCGCGGCGGCAGCGGTGTCCGACAATCGGCTCACTACGCGGCTGCGCCCACGGCCACTGCACGGACAGGACCTCCAATGGAGGCACGCCCCGAAGCCTTCGGCGCGGGGGCGCGGCACGGCGGAGCCCATGGCCACGGCCTCAGCCTAGTTCCTCCGGCGTACACGAACCAAAAACGACGGTGGATTTGTTTTTCCTCTATAAAGATATCTACTCGAGTACAAATGAATCGGCTGAGTCGTGTATGCAACTGAGAAGACGATGCAACCTTATCCCTTCGAGCTTTTGCATTTTAATCCTTCATGTCTCTTTCATACACGTATAAATCCCTGCATTTACTATTAAGACCGCAGTCTTACTTAATTATGCAGGATAGCCCTTGGCTTGGTTCAGTTTCGTGTAAACTATGCAACCTGCAATCAAATCTGCACGCTCATTGTTGAATTTAAATTCAGTTGACCGTCTATTTAGGTCCTCTGACCAAGTATATATGTGCGGTTTAATCATGCGTTTTGCTGAAAATTACTTAAATAGTATTGTGGCAAAAAGCATTTACTTACCTTTTGGATTATATTTCATCGGAATTTCTATATGCTCAATGTTGTTGCATCATGCAATACCCATGACATGCATAAAATCTCATAAGCATATGAGATAAAATTGCCAATGAAATAAGTGACTATCTTAAATTTTATTTGAAAATCATAAGGTAATATCATTGCTGAGAGATATACAAATTTGTCATTTTGACAAAATAAAATTATCTCCAAAATTGTCTACGATGTGTTAAACTTACAATTCGTGACACTTTGCATAAAAGCATCAGCTTAAAATTCAAAATGTTCCTCTAGGACATATTTGTTGTTTACCTCAAAATAAATTTACTATCAAAGTAGAATGAATTTAGGCATGATAGATCCTTATATGCTTATATTACATTGGTAAAACATAAAATTGTGGAGCATAAAACATTGAACATTATTTTTTGTGTATTATGTCTATCAAGACAAACTCCATCATGCATACCAATGATTTAGTTTCTCACAAACTAATAGATGTTCCACATCATGTGGTGAAAATTATCTTCACCAAGAATAACCAATGTCAAATACATATCTATGTTTTGGATCACCTCTCAGGTAATTAAAGTCCAAATATTGATAGAAATATCATTTTAATGTCTCAACATTAAATGTCCATATTATGGTCATGAAGGAATCATCTTGATTGATCATAAATATGCTCAGTCAAAGCATTTTATTTATTTTAGTTTACTATCATTGTAAATGAATTGCATGATCATCTCAGGCAGGACATGGCTAACATTTCCATCAATGGAATTCGTTGAACTCATATTAAATGAGAGAAATTGGATAGTTTTCCATTTCCCTCTAAATCTCCATCAAGGAGATATATGTTGCATAAACGCAACATCAATATTCATTCACTTATTTTGTTGGGCTTCTAGTCCATTGCACATTCTAATTCTTTTGTCTATAGAATCAACCCCAAGTTGATACTATGTGATGAGATATATCAAAAAAAAGCATCTCATTCAAAACCTAGAAATCACTTTACATCCTCTCCATTTAAGGTACACCCTACGGGTGATATGTACCCTTGAAATTCATACTAGTACTCAAATACTAAGAATCTCAATGGTCTCGAAAAGATCCACGAGAAATCAATGTAAAGTGGAGGTAAAATGGCAAGCAGAATCATAGTGGACCCCCCAAAAGTAATAAGATAACTATCAAGTTTATCAAATGAATCACATACGTATGAATGCTCTCAAGCATTTGGTTGGATATACCACAATCATCAATTAATGTGAGTTCAATGGGATAAGGAGAAACACTCCTTCACAATTATAGATTTCTTGCGGAATAAAATTCCCAAGATATTTTGGAGACCTCGTTTAGTCTCACAACTATCAGCCTATAACCATACTTCTATACATGAGGTATGTTGTCCATTATATCATGTTCCTCAGACATGATATGAATGTATGAATAAAGTTTCATACTAAACTTCGTTGCGTCCAAAATAATTTTCCGTATCTCATAGATTGATTTGGCGTGTTCGCCTTGGTCACCCTTAAATAGGGATGTTACGGAAAGTCACTGACAATTTTGTTGGTCACACCTTAAAATTAGAAGAAAAAAAAACTCAAGTCATCAGACTTTATGTGCACAAAATGTGCCATGCGAATAAATAAATTTTAAGGCTCTCTCACCTTAAAAATTAATAAAGTAGCCACTCAAGTTCTTGAACACATTCAAGAAGCTATATATGGACTACTCACCATTTTGAGACAAATATTCATGGTATCCATGAACATCTAATAGATGCCCTTATGTGAATCTCTAATCTCCATGAATCCATGATTTAACTAAACTAATTGCTCAGATTATCAAATATGAGCAAAACATTCTAGCATATGGGTTATACCCATTTGAATGCCGTTTTCACGAGCATTTATGATTTTGTCAAGTACCTCATGTACATAGTCAAAATGGTGTAAATAAATTCTTTATCAAAAGAATCAAATCTAATTAAATGACCACTTCTACAGAATTTAATATACCAACATCTTGTTGGAGACATGCGGTCTTACACGCCGCAGATCTATTCTAGATCATACCAACTGCATATCATACTGCTTCCCCTTGCAGTTAGTACGTGGAAATCAAACAAGTATTTCCCATCTGCGATGTCGGTAATATACCGATTTCACCACTCCGGCGTACATTCATGGGCCCTCACATTAAATTTGGGATCTATGTGAGGTATTACTATTTATTTATCCGTCAATTATAAATATATCAAGCCCTATCAAGGGAATTGATTATAGCCCGTACGCTGATTACACTAAAATAAGGATATTTTCGGCATTAGGGGGACATTCGTACCACAAAGAATGCTGATAAACTAGAAATGTCATAGACATTCATCCTTCTATTCACGTACTTAAAATCTGAACATAAAGTTCAATATATTTGCAACACATTGCAAATCTGCCACATACATTTACTTATGACAAAGACGTCATGAAATCATATTATGCATGCATGCAATGTGCCATACAAAGTGGAAGTATCTCATACAACCACTATTCTCCCAAATGAGAGCAAAAGGGGGAGAAACATGGTCACATGAGAAATGAGTTCTCATATGTATCCGCGGAAATAGAGGAAATTATATCCTCAACTAGTAAATGTAGTTCAACCTCAAGTTGAATAACACATAACGGATGCTCACATCCAAACTCAACACATATGTGCACACAATTTTTTAAGTGTTGGGACATCGAAACACCTTGACTCCATTGTTATGGGAAATCACGAGGAGTTCAAAGATGTAAATATTGTTTCCACAATTTTCGTTGATTCAACAGAATCATATAACATAAAGACTACATTTGTCGACAAATATTTATTCTTGAATTGCTAAAACCTTTAGGGCCCTGAACCAAAATCCATGGTAGAGTGCCTCATGCACTCATATATTGGTTCAACTAGAAGGAGGCAATTAAACAAGAGTAGCATTCGCTAAACAAAAGAGATGTATTTACCACAGTAATACATTCTCCTCATAACTATCTTCCCTTTTGGAAGACAAATGAATTTTCATTCATAATGAGGTGGTGAAAAAGCGAGGCTTGTAGCATAAGGGTTCACGCAGAGACCCGACATCGATTATGATGTAACATACCCTCTTGGTATAAGTGGAATTATGTTTCGATATTAATATTATTGGCAGTACAAATAAACTATCCATGCAGTTGATAGACACGGTGATTTCATACTCATGTGGATCACTTATCTCGGATATCTATCTAAATGTCCAAGAACAAATCGCAACATATATTGTGTAAAACATCAAAAGTCACTCAATGACTTAAATAGTCAAAATTTGTGTGGTACAATTGACTATGAGATTTCTTTCTTCGAAAGAATAACTCGGATAAAGATTGCTTACATGTAGTCATTAACAAAATCCCTCATTGGATTCTACATGACCTATGTATATGTCGATGATTTCATCATTGAAGTCTATACAATACATGAAAGGTACTCGCAATCATATCAAGACGGAGATTTGGATGAAACCAAAATACTATTCAAGTTCACAACTTGAGAATATTCCCTTTAGGAATACATATCTATCAGTCGTTACATATCCATAAAATATGGTAGAAATTAAATATGGATAATCATATCAAATACACATATGGTCATACTATCCCTAACAGGGATGCAAAACTCATTTTTCACATAGTAGCAATGATGAAGTGGTATGGGGACCTCTAGTTCCATATCTCAATATCATTTGTTGCAAACTGCATCACGTGTGACAATGTTTTTGATGTCAATTTATTTGAAGTGCTTGTGTAATATCCTTTGATATCTTCAAGGCACTAAAATCTTGATTAAATCCCTCAGGAACATCAAGAATTGACCATTGTGTGATATACATATATTGGCTACAATTATCTGATCCCGAAAATGCCATATCCATGACTGAATTTAGTGGAAGATCCTTTTAAGGGAAGTCTTCAATATAGACTCTAATGTCTACTAGCACTAATCATTCTGGAATAATCGAAGCATCATAAAATGTATATGGCTTCACAGAATGATACCACATTCAAAATTGTGGTTAAGATTCAACAGAATCACCTACCATTATCTATCAAGATAATACCACTTGTATTGCTCAAATGCATATGGGTTATATATAGAACAATGTTTCAAGAAACTTGTTGAGATTTGCAAAGTTCAGGGGGAGTAAACTTCCATGTCATAATCCATCGATGATCCTCAGATCATATATATTGTACTCTTTTTCCCTTGATGAGTTTTTCCCTCATGGTTTCTCATAAAAGGTTTTTAATGAGACAATATAAATACAAGTGTTCAGATATGCCATTTTTCTTTCTCCTTATATTTTTCCCACTGGGTTTTAGAGGAGTTTTCAGTGGCACGTCGTATTGCACTCATTTTCACTCCTTTTCACTTTATGAGTTTACTCTCAAGGTTCTCATATAGGGTGCTAAATGAGGCAATATCTTTTCATTATCATATGTCATACTTTTCTATTTTCCCCACCGGGGTTTTTAAAGGAAGTATATAAGGCATATTTATTGATCTCTAAACTCACTAATGAGATTTTTCCTATCAAGGTTTTTCTCATATGAGTTGTCAATGAGACAATAATCATTGTATGTTGTATCATTTTTCTCCTTATTTTCCCCACAAGGTTTAAAGGAGTTTTAACAACATATCAAATACAATTCTCCTCATATTTTTCCCACAGGGTTTTTGGGGGAGAATATCATACAAAGTCTTCATCAAGAGTATATAATGGTACCCTCAAGGTTGTACAAGAAGATCTCGAAGATAATGCAAGGATTTTGAAGAAACGACGTTGTCCAAGGGGGAGTGTTAGAATAGGATTAGCTTAGATCCTAAGCAACCGTAGGCGGTTGCTTTTTGGCCAAACGTCGTACAGGCGTTGTGCCTCTTCGCACAGACGCGACCTTGTATTTACCGCCTCAAAGGCGCCTCTTCAGATTGTATATATACCTCAAACTCTTGATCAATAAAGCAGAGATTCATTCTCAAACACATTGGATAATTGGTGGGGCAACGGGATAGTTGGATTAGTAGTCGTGGTGGACACGGACGTCCCGGTCCCGTACCACCTGAAATCGTAGCTGCATCATCTAGATCTGTCTGCCTCTCAGTCGCCCATCCATCCAAGTCCAACTCCAACAGCTGTAAATTCAAAAAAAAAAAAACTCCAACAGCTGTTCACCAAACGCCGCAGAGGATCCGCGTGGTCGCTGAGCGGAGCACCGCCATCCACTTGTGTGCCAACTCCAGCCAGGCCGACACGTGGATCTCCCACACACACCCGGGGGTGACGTGTCCGGCTTCTGGACAGCGCCCCGCCCGTGGGTCGCGTCACGGCACGTGCAGGTCACCGATCACCGGGCCCGGGCTCCGTGCGGCCCCACGCGTCAGAGGGACGGCAGCTGGCCTGCGCAGCGTGACGGACGGTGAGCGGTCCTGGGTTGAGAGAGGAGGCCGCACGTGGCGAGCGATGCGGCGGGCTGCTTTAAAAACGGGGCGACGTGTCGCTGCGGTGTAGGGCCAGAGGCAAGCAACTGGTCATGTGCGGCGGGTTGCCCCTCCGTGGCCGCGGAGAGCTACGTCCCTGCTTCGTGTGGGCCAACCCGAGCCGGTTATGCGGGATTTCGCTTCTGGCCGTCTGGCTCGGCTTCTTTCTAGCCGAGAGAAACGAGGTTCATGGATTGGTGCTGATCGGTCCTAGGTTTCAGTTTGTTTTTGGAGTGAATAGCGTAACCACAAAATTGGAACCGAACCGAAACTTTGGCGTCAATCCAAACGGGTGCCCGTGCCCTGGGTCAACGCCAAAAAATTGGATGGGCAGTAACCAGCTGCCATCCAAACATACCCTTAATTACACTCTGCATGACTTTCTTGAAAAGGAGGCGATATATACTTGTACTTGCAAGAAAAATAAATACAAAACCAATAAAACAAACAATGGCATCATTCATGCTCTCATTAAATTTAGCCAAATTTCATGATTCTTGCACAAATAGTTCAAAATGTACGTGAACAAGATTCACTTTTGTGATCAAGGTGTGGTAGGAGTGGTGTTCCTCACCATCTCATGTTGTTATCAAGTTTTCTATATCAGCCACTAATATTTGCCAAATATGCATTGTGATCGCCCTGAACCAAATGATTGTAAAAATAGGAATATGGAGAGTAAAGGCTTTTAAAATCCTAGAGGAAACAAAATCAAAGGAAGATATAGGAGCCCATACGAAAAAGAAAGACGAAATATATAGTGGTAGCTATCTAAACCGTCCACATGCATTTTACATGGACTTGAATATAAAGAAGTTTGTACGATATAAAATAGTATGTGGCTTAGGCTCTTGCCTTTTTTTTTGGAAAAGAATCTTGCTAGAAATCCTAAAACAAGGGTTTAAGGACGGTCTCATTCAAAAATTTGGCTTTTTCGAGCCATATCCATTATCAGGTGAAATACTATAAGATTTGTATGAACATTTTATTTTGAGAAAATTGGTGTATAATTTTATAGAAAGTCAAACAGTATGAAGTATGACCAAATTTAACCAAAGAACTCCCAACAACTTTAATGACATGCGTAGATAGAATATGAATAGATATTTTATAAATATATATTGACACTGATTTGAAATTATAAATGCTGATATTTTCATAAATATGTTAAAAATGTAATTATTTCTCTTTGAGCAAAATTTATACGGTTTATGTTTAGCAAAGGAGGGAATAACAAATAAAACCCAAAACTTGTTGTGGTGTAGTAGGTCAGTGTACGGATACAAATAATCAGGAACTGTTCATAAAATACCACTGCACGGGGCGTCGTGCCCCCAACCAGAAAGCCCGAAACGTGTCAGCCCGGACGCCCTACGCGCAGCCGAGCCAGATACCGGCTCAGCTTGTCGGGATCCAACGCGTGTACCGGCTATCGACACGTGGCCGCCCTCCACGCGCTCCTAGTCCCATCCAACTAGTCCCATTTCCTTGCCTCGGTTTAATGGAGTAACGAGGGAGATTAGAGCGACACGCACGCACGCAGGCTCCTCTCCATTCTTCCCACCAATCCACCTCTCTGTGTCTGTCTCGAGGATCCCACGCACGCTAGAGAGTGATCTGAATGATTGCTGCCGATCCTGCTCTGTTTCTTGGTGTTCGTCGATCGTTCCTGCGCTCTCGCTGCGTGGTGTTCCATCCTCGGTGCTTGGACACCGTGAATTGCCCCGCGCAAGACGGATTCGCGGCAATGGCGACGCGTTCCTGAGGGATTCGGAGTTTCTTGGAGCTTTTGGGATTGCCGTTCGTCCCGGCCGAGAATTCCTTGCTCTCTGCCGGCCATGGCGTCGAGGGACTTCTTGGGCAGGTTCGGTGGCGAGAAGGGCGGGTCGTCAGAGAAGAAGGCGGGCGGCGAGTCCGACGACGTGGTCGAGCTCAGCCTGGGCCTGTCCCTGGGCGGCTGCTTCGGCGCCAACTCCGGGCGGGACGCCAAGAAGCCGCGCCTGGTGCGGTCCTCCTCCCTCGCCTCGTCCTTCTGCTCGCCCCTCGACGGCGCCGCCGCCACGCCCCCGCCGGCGCCGCTGATGCGCACCAGCTCGCTCCCCGCCGAGACCGAGGAGGAGCGGTGGCGCCGCCGCGAGATGCAGAGCCTCAAGCGCCTCCAGGCCAAGCGCAAGCGCCTCGAGCGGCGCAATTCCATGAACTCCGGAAAGTCTGGTGGCGGTAGCAGCCGGGACGACGCGCAGGAGCCGCTCTACCCCAGCGCGTTCCAGCTCCGGCGCTCCGTCGTCGCCCAGGGGAACACCTCCTCAAGCATGCCAGAGCAAGGTAAACATATGCTTCCAACATATTAGAAATACAGTAGTAGTTATTTGAATCAGCTCGTAATTCCCACTGTTCTATTGCGTTTCCTTGCTTGAATTGTTCTGGCTGCTAGCTCCTCATGATCCATGCAGGTCGGTGTCATGCCGTCTTGTGTGTACTCGTGCGAGCTTGATTACTGTAGTTCTTTTGGTAGGAGATGCATGGGCAGAGGGATCTGATTAATATGTCAGTGTTCTTTGTCATGGATCTTGCTTGGTGTTGTGATTTGACTGACAACTGCGATGACTTGGAGCAGGGGGTGGATGGTGTTCACCGAGATGAATCTGTAGTTCTTTTGGTAGGAGAACGCTAGCTCTATCGATGCATCCTTTTCGCCAAATTGGCTGATAGCTGCTCCTGCAATATAAATGGAGAATTCTTTTTTCCGACAAGTTGATACTTCCACGTACATATGTGATTTGTGTTCTATTCCTGGCGTTTGTTTTTAGTGATGTCATTTATGGAATTCTTTTGAGATGTGCTGTTGTTCGTAGGGACTGAAGAGATGCCTTCTACGGCATCTAGTGTGAGTCATTAATTAGGTAGCGTCAGTTTACGATTGTTCAGGATAATCATTATCCAAGCTGGTTTATATGATTTTGATTTCTCTAGCTGAAAGATTCAGAAGGTGATGATTAGTAAATGAAAAGGAACACATTGGGATATGAATCTTTGTTAGCATGTTGGAATATGAAAATGTGACATCTTTCTCATCTGCGATCGGTGCAGGTAGCGGTGATGGCGGCGATGTGAGGAGCACGTCGAGCATGGAAACATCTTCGGATAATAATAATAATAGCAGCAACAGTGCGAGCAACCAGAACAAGTCCCTTCCACCGCCTGCGCCATTGCCGGCCGGGAAGCCGCCGACGCCTAACGGCATCGTTAAGGACCAGCCGCCGCTGCGAACCCTCCGGTCGCTGACGATGCGCACGACGAGCACCGGCGACCTGCGGAAGAGCATGATGGAGGACATGCCGATGGTCTCCTCCAAGGTGGACGGCCCCAACGGCAAGAAGATCGACGGCTTCCTGTACAAGTATAGGAAAGGGGAGGAGGTGAGGATCGTGTGCGTCTGCCACGGCAACTTCCTGACGCCGGCGGAGTTCGTGAAGCACGCCGGCGGCGGCGACGTCACGAACCCGCTCAGGCATATCGTCGTCAACCCGCACCGTCGGTGTTCTTGTAATGCCGAAATGTACCTACGTGGGGAGGGGTGTTATTTTCCTCCCTTTCTTTACTCTGAATTTTTAGCTATTATGTTTACTGCCCTTACTTTTCCATTGAGTGGAAAGGATTGCAGGGCCTGAGGTGTTTACTGTAAGTTAAGGGAGTGAACTAATCTGAGAGAAATATCAGCTTTACAATGTCCACAATGGATATGCTGGTTCAGTTGATGCACTTGATTCCACAGTAACTGTAAATGTATAAATTTAGGACAAGTCAATTTTGGCATGTTTTGTTCTTTGCTTGATTCTATGAAAACAACGTCCAACTCCAACCATCTGTTTTCACATAATCGTAGCCTAATACATGAGCATTCGACCAGATCGGTAAATGAAAATAAAGAGTTCACATGAACTTGTGTCTTCCGAATTTTTATGTCAAATGTGAACAATGCACGAAGATGATAACAAGCACCTTGTATAAGAGTGTATCATATAATAAAATTTGCATATGCAACATACTAAAATCCACACTATTTTCACTATGATTACATATGTAACATACAAAAATTTACATATGCATGAAGATGATAACAATGTTGTTTCAATAATAACAAGTACAAAACATGCACACTTAATTTCAAAAAAAAAAAAAAACATGCACACTTGTTAAAATTAGACTTGCTAAAAGATTTTGAACATGACAAAGTATTGTCAATTGTTCAGTTTATACTCTACAAGTTTTTACAAAGATTCTTATTTAATCATACACTAGAAACTGGTATTGAGAAATTTGTTGGAACATACTCTTTGCCATAACTACTTATAAATTATATATTTTATGCATAGTAGAAAACATAGTTGTAAAACAGACTTTGTCATATAATTCAGTTTAATATCTTTCAATTAATCCACTACAAACAAAAAACACGCCAACAAATATAAAATAATGTGGTTAAACTATAAGAACAAATGCAATCGACTGACCTCTAATTGGAGAGAGTACGGAGTTGGTAACTGATCATGCGTGATTCCATTTCCTCCCCACGAGAAAATTATACTTGTAATATTACAACATGCTAAACATAAGACTCGAGAAATATAAAAGTTTTGTATAAATTATAACAATTTTTATTAGCCCCATATTTTTATTGAACCGGCCCTGCTGTGATGTTTCGGTTGTTTGAGCCCCTCTGTCCGGGCAGCCAGACGGGGTTTGAGATCCGCAATGGCAAGCTCTTCCGAAAGCTCAAGAAGGCACTGAAGGTCTTCAATGTGTGGTTCGAGCATGAGTAGAGAGCCGATTACAAGCTCAGCCGTAGCGGAGAGCGTACCCCGCGGATTCGTCTCCTCAAGACATCTTGCGTCAAGCTGATTGCTCAGGTTGCTAGTCTCGGTGACGTCATCTCCGACCTGGTCAAGAACAACATAGTCTTTCCCGTTGTCGTTGACCATTCTAGCAGTGGGTTGACCGTAGATTCATGATTTGCTAGAACTTCACACGCTGAAACATAGCACGTCTATTTGCGTTGTTTTGGCGGTACACTGTGATTCATAATTTTGTAGAGTTTAGAACTTCTAAATATAACGTATTTGGCCGTTGTTTTGATTTGATTTTTTTTGGAACATCTGTTTGATGTTGAAACTAGTTTTTCTGGCTGTATAAATTCGATCAACTGGTTTCAATTTTCTTCTTGATCTAAACTCGGTCCTGTTGGTTAAAAGCTTAAATGGAAACGAGAACCATATAATTTTCGGGATATAAATTTCGTCGTGTCATGCCTACCGATACACAAAAGTTTATTGTCGAAAAGGCACTGAGGTTTCAGGTTTGCCTTACAAAAACACATAAGTTGAGCAAGCAACATCAATGGAGGTTAAGTTTGATTCTCTTCAATATTTACATCTCTTCAAGATGTGCTCTATTCGATCCGCGGTTTCTGTTGACTGGATGGCTCGATGCATCGTTGCGTGCCATCTGTGGAAGAACACATATGAATAGGCCTCGATACTTGACCAACCCGCAATAAGCATCAGCTGTGGTCACAAAGTCTGTGCATTGCGATTCGGGCTGACAAAGTACCTCTTCAAGAATGAGTGCGGCCTGGACTGCCAGAAACACGTGCAAGCATGGAGAAAATCAATAATAGAATCGGTACAATGGGCAATGGAGTCTCCTCCTAATCTATCCCAAGCTGGAAATGAAAAGCAGCCGCAGATGGCAAAACGTAAGCAGAAATGGGTGCCACCTGATGACCTGAAGGAATGGAGAGTTGAAGATTAGCATCGATGTAGTGTTCTGTATTGATGAGTTGCATGGAGGAACGGGTGTAGAATGCCATGTGGTTGCTTATTCGTGCACATGATTTGTGGTATGAACATACACCTAGGCTATGGTTATGGAAGCATAGAGCAAGTATAATAAGGTACAGTCAGCTGCTATAATCATTTAAATAATATATTTGTGCTTACATAGATGTGAGATAAGAGGAGAGAGAAAGGGAGTGGTCTCTCATGCAAGAGCCAACTCTTGCACGTGCTTCTAAGCACTTTGTGAGAGTGGAGGTGGGCCAATTAGCACATATTTACAGCTAGTTTATTGTACATGTTGGCTATAGTGTTGGCTATATATGACGTGTCATTCTCTTATAGCCAGAACTTGACTCTACTATTGTACTTGCACGCGATCAGATCAGAGAGATGGGTAGGGATGTAAGTGGTCAGCTAAACGACGCCATTCTTTCCCCTGGAAAATGCGATAGGTGACCAGCTAATTAAATGGAAAATGTCGTATGTGACCAGTTAATTAAATGGACAATGCGGCGCCGTTTACCTGTCCATTTACATCCCTAGAGATGGGACCATGCTTGCAATGGAGCAAGGTTACCGAAAAGTGGCATGTGTTGGCAGTGGTGAGGGCCGCGGTGGTGGCTGCCTCGCAAGGGGCACGTCCCGCTGCCCGTGGTCACGAATGGCGGTTGGGCCCGATCTGGGTCTATGCAGGCCTGTGCAGGGCGCGGCTGCGGAGTGTGCTGCCGGTGCGTGGGAGCGCGGATGGCTTGGGGACTTTGAGTTCGGAGCGTTGGTGCATCAGTGATGGTGGACGGCTGCCATGGGGGCCTCCTCCTCCGAGCCCATGGTCGTTGGTCATGAAGTCGATGGTGTAGTGCCTCTCTTCCTCGACGAATGAGACCGGCGGTGCGCTCTCCTTCCCGCTGTGATGTCTCAAGCCGGCGCCTTTCATTGTTCGCCGGCTCCAGTCGAGCGTTTTTCGGAGCACGAACTATGGCCGGGTGAAATCCCAGCTCGACGATGACCGATGCTGGCCACGACAACGCCTGCAGGCGCCATTACCTCCTTGGGGGCGTGGTCTAGGCCCTGGATCGTGCCTTCTTCTCCTCGGGTGCCAGGGGAAACCCTAGGTTTGGTTCATCGGACAAGGCGCCACAGCGTCGTGATCTTTTTGAAGAAGTTGTCAAGGCTTCCCGGAGTGAGGCTGTTGTGACTGGAGATGGGGTGGGGGGAGGGATTTGGTGCTGCCGGTGTTGGTCGCTGCTCAGGACTTGAGCCTCGGGACGTAATATACATCATGCTAGGCGCTTCTTTCGTCTTCCTCTAGTCTGGTTGGATCCTGCCAACTTCTTGCCGATTGCCCCCTCTAGGCATATGAGGAGTGGTACGTTGATCCGACAAGCCTTGGAGTCAGGGTCATGCGGTGGTGGTGTCTCACTTTGATCGTGACGCGGTCCGGTTGCTTAGTTCCCCATGTCCTCACCTTTGGTAGGATTTTGGGCAAGGCGAGTTCTCTTCGTCGGGTCGTTGTAGAGTGTGTGTTGTTTACCGTCTAGCGTGGTGTGCGTTTGTATCGTGGTTGCCATGCATTTGGTGTTGTATCGGCTGTCTTGGCCTCTTCTTGTATGAAATTTGATGCACCTTTTAGGGGCAAATTACGGTTTTTTTAATCTGCTACCCAAATTTTTATCGGTTTTTCAGTTTCGGTTATTTCGGTTTCGGTGTCGGTTTTTTTGTTTGGGTTTTCGGTTTTTATGCCCACCCCTACTGTCAGGGAGTATCCTTGAAGAAAAACCAATTTCTTCAAAATGATGATATCATTAAAAAGTTAGTTCACATTTCGGACTAAAAGAGAAGAGGATACTCTAAGATCACCCACATGAATCGCTACGTTCGGGTATCGATGGTTGAACAACACCAATTTCTACTGCAAAAAAGCTATTCTCAAAGAAATATGCATCAACAAACGCTAAACGTAAGGAAAGTTTTGGCGGCATTTTTACGGAATGCTGAGCTGGAGATCAAACCTGGCCCATCTGCTTGGGAACGTGGTTCGTCTCTTCCGCGTGCAGCGCCACATCCGCGCGTCGAAATTATCACTACCTGTAGCGGATGGGACGGAGAGTTTCCCAACAATTTATGGAATAGATTTTGTAGACTATCCAAACAAGCCAAGATCTTGTTTGTTAGGATATGGGATATTCCTTAATTTTTTAAAAAATAAATAGAAAAAGGATATGGGATATTCCTTTTAAGTTTGGTGCTTATATATGTACCATGTACGGTACATTCGCCGTCGCCGCAATCCAACCTAACCACCACCACCTAAGGCCGGCGGGGCTGTAGCGCCACGCCGCCAAACTAGGTCGCTCGCCGTCGCCGACAGAAAAATGGCCTCCCTTTGTACGTGCACACGCCTCCGACCTCCCTCGTGATTCCGGCGAGAATCAAATCCTCATGTATACATGTCTGACCTGCTTCCGAATGCGTGTGCATGTGTGTGCAGGGATCGTCGTCGCGGCGGCGCTGCTGGTCCTCGGGTGCGCGTGCGGCGGCGTGACGGCGCGGCCGCTGGTCGGAGCTGCGACAGCAAAGCAGCCGATGCAGACGTCGCGGCCGTTCAACATCGCGCACAGGGGCTCCAACGGCGAGCTCCCCGAGGAGACGGCGGTGGCGTACATGCGCGCCATCGAGGAGGGCGCCGACTTCATCGAGGCGGACATCGCGGCCACCAAGGACGGCCACCTCGTCTGCTTCCACGACATGACGCTCGACGACACCACCGACGTCGCCGACCACAAGGAGTTCGCCGGCCGCCGCCGCACGCTCGAGGTGCAGTGGGCCAACGTCACCGGATACTTCATCAGTACGCACCTTGCATCTGTCAGATCCATTGTAACCGTCGACCTGATCCGTAGCGACGATCAGTTAATCTCCAACGAACTCCTCCTGATTTCTCGCAGCTGATTTCACGTTGGCCGAGCTGAAGACGTTGAGGGCGAAGCAGAGATGGTCATTCCGTGAACAATCACACAATGGTATGTACATCAGTACATGGATCACGGTGATCCGATTAACCGCTGAATCGACAGACCATTGCTTAGATTAATGTGCTTGATTTGTTTTGTTTGCAGGCATTTCTCCCATCATCACCTTCGACGAGTTCATCAACATCGCTCTGAATGCCAAGAGGGTCGTCGGGATCTACCCGGAGATGAAGAGCCCTGTGTTCGTCAACCAGCACGTACGCACTTAACCTACAAGCATTTATAGCATTTCATTCCTAAATCCTGATGATGAACTCTGCGTCGATCGATGCCAATAATGCAGGTGAAGTGGGCGGACGGGAAGAAGTACGAGGACAAGTTTATCGCGACGCTGAAGAAGTACGGGTACGGCGGCAAGTACATGACCAAGCCATGGCTGGCGAAGCCCCTCTTCATCCAGTCCTTCGCGCCGACGTCGCTCATCTACGCCGCCGACCTCATAGACTCTCCCAAGGTGTTCCTTATCGACGACGTGACGATACGCACGGAGGACACGAACCAGTCCTACGACGAGATCACCTCCGACGAGTACCTTGACTACATGAAGGAGTTCGTCGTCGGGATCGGGCCGTGGAAGGACACGGTGGTGCCCCCCACCAAGGACAACCGGCTGGCGACTCCGACGGACCTCGTCGCCATGGCGCACGCCAGGGGTCTGCAGGTGCACCCGTACACCTACCGGAACGAGAACCGCTTCCTGCACTACAACTTCAGGCAGGACCCCTACGCCGAGTATGACTACTGGCTCAACGACGTCGGCGTCGACGGCCTCTTCACCGACTTCCCGGCCAGCCTCCGCCGCTTCCAGGAATGGACCACCAACAAGAGAAATTGATCCGGAGACGGTAGAAACGTACGTAGCCACAAGCCCACAAGTTCAGTCTAGATAGAAACTTGGTTCTCCCGGTTCTTCTACTCTCTCCGTTTTTTAATATAAGATGTTTTAGCTTTTGTCCACATACACATGCACACAAATGTATGTGGACACATTTTTGTGTTTATGTTCACTCATTTTAGTGTGGATATAAACAACATGTGTACCACCTAAAACATCTTATATTAAAAAACGGAGGGAGTACTTCTAGTTAGTTACGGTGGGATAAAATTAATCTGATGATTATGTATCAGCGATGCATCAATTCATTACGTTGGGATTAGTACTTTTTTTTTTCTCTTATTGAGCCTGGCTGAGTTTTCCCTATCAGGGTTGATTTGATTCCACGAACCAGTTAACATGTTGGTAACATGAGAGAACGAGTGAAACTCAAAAACCACCTAGAGAAGATCAGATCCAAGGTTGTTTCCGTAGACGCTCACATATTTCCAGACCATAAATTCTCTGTCATATGATCCATCGATCGAAGAAAAACTAGTTTCCCTAGGCATACTTAATGTCACCATCGGAATGTGTGACGCTCAAACGCATGGCACCGAAACAATACTTAATGTCACCATCGGAGTACTGCAGTACGGGCAATTAAAACCGGAACTCTGAAAAGGATGAGCCCTCCACTTCTTCAGAATCAAACGTTCAAAACCTGGACATGCCCCTGGCGATGTGATGGTGCCACCTGTTCTGTTCTCAGTTACAGTAAGCTACTAGCAACTATATCAGGCCATGTTTCCTTACATTTTCCTTCAACTAAAGAGAGTTGCCATGTTGCTTCAATAGATCTCCCAGGCGAAATGGGCCTGGTAGTTGTATGGTTGTGATATTGATCTTTCTTAGTACAAGAAATCAATGATAAAGGCACAAAGGTGCCACCTAAACCAAAAGTTGCAAGTGCATCTTGCTGCTCCTGGTTGCTGTAATGTCTACTTGCTGAATTAATACATCGATACATTTCTACATATATATGCTCACAACCGAAAACATGATAAGCAAACGATGAGATATACATTTATACCAACACTTGGGCAGATTATGTATGCTGAATTTGCATGAGGACATCAAACTTTTGTGAATGCATTCTCTTGCACTGACATTGACACACTGAAGAACTTTAGAGCTATACAATAACATGCAGTCGGCCAATCATAAATGAAATCTTTAGAATTAATATTGTTAATCTACATCTGCTCATCTTATCTGCAGATACATTAGTGGGCAATTAAGTTGAGAACTCTATTATACAAAGCTGGCATCTACAAGATAAAATCTAGTTAACCAAATGAGTAGAACAAAACTCATCAAGGGCCCCAAGTTACAGTTATCTGTACCTTCTACGCGTTCAGTATGTGAAGCTGAAGTTATCTGTGTTCACGTATTGGAGGCTGAAGTTGCTTTAGCCGTTGAACAACTTGTTTCATAGTTGGTCTTATAGAGAGCGATTCAACGGTGCACATAACTGCTAAATGCAATACCTCTACCAAGTCATCATGCGGTCCCACGTCCCACAGACCATCGACAAAAAATTCACGAGCACGGCCTTGACGGAGCAGCATGCAACCCCAAGCAACTATGTTAAATCCATTTCCGTAAGGAGAAAATGATGGATCCAAGGCCTTCTTGTCTGATATTAACTCCATCAGTACAACACCGTAGCTATACACATCAGCTTTATCTGACACACGGCAAGTCATTGCATACTCTGGAGCAACATAGCCAAAAGTTCCAGCTACACCAGTTGTTGCATGGGTTTCTGAATTTCCCAAGAGCCTTGCCAGTCCGAAGTCTGAGAGGTAAGCATTATGGTTAGTGTCCAACAAGATATTATTTGGTTTCACGTCACGATGAAGGATCCTAGGAACACAAGTGTCATGCAGGTAAGCAAGTGCTTTTGCAATGTCCAAACCAATCTTGTGCAGCCTCTTCCAGTCTACTGGTCTCTTTGATCTCTCTTGTATGAATCTCTCAAGATTTCCTCCAGGCAAGTAGTTATATATGAGAAACATTTCAGACTCACCAAGATGGTAACCTACCAAGGTAACAAGATTGGGATGTCTTAATCTCCCAAGAGTTTTGATCTCAGCATGGAACTGTTGTGCTCCTTGAAATCTCCCAACAGAGAGCCTCTTTATAGCTACCAGCACTCCGGGTGAAATTTCAGCTTTGTAAGTGGCTCCGAAACCCCCACTTCCAATGCAATTGCTTGCGTTGAAAGTTCCAGTAGCTCGAACAACAGTTTCATAAGTGATCAGCACGCCGATTTCTTGGAAGATTATAACTTCTCGTCTTCCAGATGATCGAGCTGACATCCAGGGTGCACACTTTCTGGTGTAAATAAATAGTACAATCAGAGCAAGAAGGACTGAAACGATAGCTGTCGCAGATGTTATCGAAGCAATTTCAATTGCACTGAATGAGCTGTTTCCTCCTTGATTTTGTGAATCCGTAGGCGCTGTGTCAGTGTCGTTTGAATTCAGTGCACGACCCTGCTGACCAGCAGACGGAACCGCCAGGGTATAAGTATGACAAGATTGTAGCAAAGGATTCCCAATGACGCTGTCACATCCAATTGAACTGCTATTGGTTGGCACTGGACCAGACAAGTTGTTGAATGACACGTTAAACATGGTAAGAGATGCCGCAGTAGCAAATTCAGCTGGTATCTTCCCAGTAAGTCTATTATTATCTAGTCTGAGGGCAGTGAGATTTGCCAAGTCAGCAAGTGAATGAGGGATCTCTCCTGCGAGAAGGTTTGAGGACAGGTCCAAAACCTTAAGAGAGTGTAACTGATTAATATCATTTGGAATAGTTCCATTCAGAAGGTTATGACCTAAGGAGAGGAGCTCCAAATGAGGTAAGTTTTTCACAGAAGTTGGAATCTCACCACCAAGCTGGTTCCTACTCAAATCCAAGCTGATAAGGTAATTCAACTGTCCAATACTTGTTGGTATCAAACCAGAAAGGCGGTTACCAGCCACACCAAGAACAACAAGAGATCTGCACAATAATCCAATCTCTGCAGGAATCCCTCCTGTTAGCAGGTTGTTGCTAACATCCACAACGAAACCCCTTGAACTGTTGCACTTACTGAATAGGCCAGGTAGCAACTTACCGGCAAGAGTATTCCCATCAGCCAGGAAAGCATAGGCCCCCTGCATTCCCAGCTTCTCGACAGCAATTGGCAAGGATGTAACTGTCCCAGTAAAATTGTTCCTGGCAAAACTATGGTAACTCGTCAAATCTGCAGCCATGGCTACCGAAGCTGAAACGAAGCCGGCAATCGCCTGATATGCAAATAAGGAAGAGTACTCTGACACCAGGTCATCAAATGGGAGGAGCTGAGATGAAGCACAATCCTTTGAGTGAAACACTGGAATCGAGCCAGACAGTCGGTTTCCGCTGATATCAAATACATCCATGCAAGGCACATTGAGTGATGGATCAACTGCACCTGTAAACTTGTTCGAGCTCAAATTCAAGAACTTAAGATGCCGGCAGTCCAACAGACCCTTAGGGATACCACCAGAAAACAGATTCTCTCCCAAATTCACCATCTCCAAGCTCTGGCAAGAACTCCAATTCCCCGGCAACTCCCCCTCCAGTGTAGCCCTCGGCGCCCATAGCACCCTCAGCTTTGGCAACGCAGAGACAGCATCTGGTATCCCTCCTTGGAAATAGTTGAAGTCCTCAACATCCCCATCATCAGACGCATTCAAACCATCAACCAGAACATAAGGATTGGACAGCACTAGCACTGAAAGCTCAACACAATCGCCAAGCTCGGTCGGCACAGGGCCGCTCAAACTGTTCCTCGATACATCCAGAGCCCGCAAATTACCGAGCCGCCCAATCTCCGGCGGGATGACGTCGTCCAGCAGGTTGGAGGAGAGCAGCAGCGCCTCCAGCCTGCCGCAGTTCCCCAGGCTCCGGGGGATGCCGCCGACGAGAAGGTTCCCGGAGAGATCGAGGAACCGCAGGCCGCGGCACCCCGCTACGCCCAGCTCTTCAGGGATGGCGCCGCCGAGGCGGTTGGCGGCGAGCGAGAGGCGCCGCAGCCCCCGGAGCGAGCCGAGCGCGGCGGGCAGGGAGCCGTTGAGCGCGTTGTAGGCGAGGTCGAGCGTCCGCAGCGCGGCGCAGGCGAGCGACGCGGGGATCTCGCCGTGGAGACTGTTGCCGGAGAGGTCGAGCACGCGGAGGCGGCGCAGCGACCAAATCGCGGGCGGGAGCGGGCCGGAGAGCGCGTGGGAGGGGAGCGCGAGCACGCAGAGGTTGCGTAGGGACGCGACGGACGGGGAGAGGGTGCCCGCGAGGCGGCGGCGGCCCGGGGCGGAGGAGGAGGAGAGGTTGAGGGAGGTGACTGAGCCGGTGGGGTCGCAGGAGATGCCTGGCCAGCGGCAGTGGTCGGGCGAGGTCGGGGTCCAGGCGCGGAGGAGCCCACCCGGGTCCGCCGTCACGGCGGACTTGAACCTGAGCAGGGCTTCCCGCTCGCCGCCGCCGCCGCCGGAAGCTCGAGCGGGCGTGATGAGGAGTAGGATGAGGAGGAGGGTGGGTAGGGTTTGGGAAAGGAGGGCGGCCATGGGAGGCGACGGCGGCGGCGGGTGCCGCCGTCGCATTGGAGCGAGACAGCTGGGGAGGCTCGGACCCGGTTAGCGGCGGCGGCGAGGGTTTTGCGCCGGGGAGCTCGGCTCGGGTGGAGTTCACCGCGGCGGCGTGGTGGGGGTTTGCTTGGTTCGGAAGCTCGGAGCATGTGAGTGTGGTTGGCAGCGAGGGAGACTCTGGTCTGGTTCCTGTCACACACACAGTCACATTCCACTACGACGTGATGGCTGGATTTCGGCTGCGATGTATGTTATTTTTAAAAATTCAAAATTCATATCTGAGGTTTTTTAAAATCCATATGTAGCTAATGTTATATCCAAATAAATATGTAAGTTATCAATTTCAAGTACTTTATATCATGAGATACACAAAATTTTCCTATAACCACGGTTACTAGAACTAGCACCCGCCGATAATATTCATACTGATATGGAAATCCTTGGACAAGAGGGAAGACGAGACAATGAAAGAGGTGACAGTGCCAAGAGAAAGTTCTTTTTAGAGGGGTCATCGCCACTCACTATTACAAAGAATTAGTCAATGGCGGTTCTTCATTGTTTCTCTAAATAACCATATTTACTCCTTTATTTTTCATTTGCTTTTCATATCTAACAGTCCCATATATTTTAACATTAATTTTTATAAAAAAGGATTTTTATTAGAAATGTAAATATATTTTACATAATAAATAAAGTGTATCACAAAACACACATGTACACTACCTAATTATTTCTATTTCTACCGAAATGAGAGCATAAGGCGGGATTCAGGGAATAACTAATAGTTGGTACTTCTTGCATTTTAGAGCTACATATCTAGTTTATATATAAACGTCGTAGTATTATACTCTGGAAAGCTCCGCCAAGTATTTGCTAGATTCTTATACTCTAAATCTGCCAAGTTTTAAAAATGTTTAAGAATACTATGAAAAATGCATGCACATGTGTTAATAGGATAATAATGATATGCCTATATATACATTGAGATACACATCATATCAATAGAATATCTTAAACATCCAAAACTAGCCATTGTTTTCTTAAAGAAACAAAACATCGACTACTAGGTAATCATTTGTAACCATTAATAATAGAACTAGAAGACAAATGTATAACTTCATGTACATGATTGTTTTTAAGTCCTTAATTTAGTTGGTATTATTAAAAAATAGTAATCTGGTAGTACATTAAGGATTTAATCAATCGAATAGAATAACGGGCTTATTAATAGATTTATGACCAAGTGAAACAAATTAGTATAAAATAGGTAAAGATGTTTAAAATGATCAATGGTCTACAAAATTGTGAGATGACCAATACAAGGAACGTAACATGTATACACATGATAATATTGTCAATAAGGGAAAAATTATCACAAATTTAAATATCAAAAAATATATTTACAATAATCTCATAAAAACTAGGAAGCAGTGAGATGTGAAAAATTCAATATTTATAGTACATGTATATCAATATAGTGTCACTTTAATTCGGGGGAAATTGCTCACATGTGTGTGTGCTTCGATTTGAGGCAGTGTTCTTTGTGGGCTTGTTTGTAAATGCTACGTACAATTAAGTGAGTTTTGTTTTTGGAAAGTTTAAGTACCCTACTTCATTAAGGATTATTGGGACCAAATATTACATAGAGGATTATAACCGACTTAATTACATGACGGCAATCCAAAACCCATAATACCAAGCAAAGTTGGTCGTCAATTCGGAGTACCAGATAAATTTGGTCCTTGGCAGGTTTTCTACATGTCCAAAAAGAGAAAAACTAGCAAACAAATAGGAAAACATGAAAAATGAAAAGACGATATTTGTTTTAAAGATCTAAGCTCTTCGAGGGGGCGGCGTCGGACCATAATCCATTCAGGTTTAGAAACTGAGGGTGAACCCTTTTTGGTGTTCGCTTATGACCAAAACTCTTATCTAGAGAGTAAAACATATACCCCCTCTCATCCAGTTTATTGGCTCCTAATGGTTGAGAAAATTCCCAGAATTAGGCTCACATACGCTAATTAAGACGTGATTAACTCTCTACATGCTCTTCATTCTTCCTCGTAAGAGAGATCCTGGATCCTTGCTATGCTTACTCACGTAAATAACACACATGTCTTAGGTGTTCTCGATGGTAAGTGAGTCAGTAGAATCGGTTCCACAGCCGTATGGAAAGGAAAATATATGTCCACAAGTGTATGTTTATACTAATAAACTACAGTATAATATTACAAAATATGGCGTTATATACATTATCCTTCTTCATGGTTTCCAAAGTTGTTTTTATAGAGGTTAGACTATTATTTGTCTACCTTTTATTGGCAAAGCGACCAACAAAGGAAGTAATACTATGTAGGAACATGGAGGGTCTTATGTTTACCGATAAGTGGCAAGAGGTGCGGCGAAATAAGTACATTGGTTCCAAGATGAAATTCAAAACAACTCCCGAGCTCATATACTTCTGGCCAAGCATGAAATTCAAAACAAGACTGTGAAAAAATACAAGAAAAATTCAGAAAAAGTGGTGACAAACATACTGCATGCACAGTTTTAAATATATTTTTTGAATTTTTTAAAGTGGCAGGAGCACTAGAGGTCGGTTGGAAAAAATGTCCACTCAAAACTATACAGACTCTAGAGTAGTGAAAGTTGAAAAAGAAAGTATGGAGTGGTGAATTTGAGTTTGAGCGTACTGAAAAAAAGCTGCTTTCACGAGTCGGACGACCAGACGAGGTTGGCCGTTTCCACTGCCTAGGCATACTTCGCCTAGGAGCTACCCAGCCGCCGCGAAAAGTTTCGAAAGAGCGTGCGAACGGGAAAATGCCAAAATGGAGCGGCCGCTTTCCGTTTCCTTCCAGCTCCGCTTTTCACCGTCACCAACCATAACTCGGTGCACCCTCTGTCTCCGGTACGCCCCTCCCTCTCTGCTGGAAACGCGCACGGCGCACGCGCCTCACGACCCGCTGGTGCGGCGGCTCCTCCGACCCGTTGCTTTCCGCGTCGAAGGCGAGGGGGCCCGTTCGCCCACTACCTCACGTACCGGTACGGCCGGGAATGGGTCCAGCAGGCAGTGGGGCTGTGCTGGTGGTCCATTTTGCAAAGGGCCCTGCGGCCGTGCTCTGAGTAGGGTCCGACACTAGTGAACGTCGGCCGCCGGCGACGGCACCGTCAAAGATGCGACTGCGACAGTGGCGGACGCGTACGCGTGGGACAGACGGACTTGCTACGTCGATGGTGATGGACGATACGATTGTTCATCGAGGCAAAGGCCTCAAGTGCTCGACAGTTCAACTTTTGCGGCGCCAATATCATAAACACGACTTGTTGTGGATACCTTCTCTACGATAGGACTCCGGGTGAAAACCCTTGACCGTCTTGGTCTTGTCGACGGCGGTGCACTGCGTCGTTACCCTCTTGAGGGCGTCGTCGTGGAGTTCCGGTACCACTTGGTCTCATTCTGGCGTCTTCGGTGGCGAGCTTTGGTTTCCCTTGTATTATGCTTATTTTTGTTCTGTTTTGTAAGAGGATCTCTCATCACTTTGTATCGGTTCGGCCGTTTGACTTTATTTATAAAGCGGGGCGAAAACCTGTTTCATGGAACGGTGTGTATCGATGACAACAAAATGTGTATCTAGTGACTAGTTTGAATGTGAGAGAGATCACTCCCGTTTGTTCTTTTGTACAAGTTGACCACGTTTCGGCCCTCCCGGGCTTCTTTAGACCACATGATTACAAAACACAAGAGCTGTAAAAACACAGAAAATTGACAGATACAAAACAAAGGATTACAACACATGGTAATGATGACACATGAAAGATGTCTCGATCTTATGAGCACATGACTGTAAAATATCTACTATATTGCTTCAGGTGATGGTTGGTACGTTTTTATTTTCCAAGTTTACCCTTACAGATTTCAGAATATTATATTGTTTGCCACCGCCAAGTAAAATAGACGGTTCGTTAAAGAAAAAATTCACCGCCGCCTGTGCTTGAGTGCTTCCTACCGCAGCGACTGCTTCGTGCCTTCGTCCATCCCGGCGGATCTGGACATCACCATCGTCCGCTGCGGCACCACCACCTCCTCCTGGACTGCTCCCCTTCCCGTCACTGCGCTCACAATCCCCCAATCCACCGAGTACGCCCCTGCAGCAGCCGCGTACCAGTCAGGCCTATCTCGATTCGGGCGATTCGCCGGCAGAATCATATCCGCCACCGTCGCCGCCGGGGTCAGGATGAACTGTGTATCTCGAAGAGACGAAGCACGGGCTGCAGGAGTATCTCGACCAGGAAGCCATGGCCAAGGCCTCAGGGAACTCTTCTGCCGACGATGAACAACGCGTTGCCGTCCTCGTGCAACGGTGGTTCCGCCCCGAGATTGTGCGACCTTGGAGGAGCGATGATGGGGCAATTTTATTTCCGATGAGGTGTGTAGCAGCGGAAAGGCAGTCTCCTCGATATCTCATGGTGCGGAATTGGCTGTCGCGGCGTATGGACTCTATTGCCGGCAGCAAGGAATCACTGGATCCACTGTTTGTTTTCAGCGTGATCATGCCGGGTTTACTGAACTCTGCATGTACCTTTAGCTGATCATCTCCAAAGAACGTTTTCAGATATTGGAACCAAAACGAATTAGCATGACCATCAAATGAGTCTCTCGCTGAGGAAGGAGAGCCCGATTCTGGCATTTTTTTTTAGGCATGGAGCAGAGGAGCTTTGTAAGCAGTGCAGCGGCTTTTGATAAAATGACTCAAGGCATTGGAGTGCTTGTTCGCGTGTGTTTTTGGTCAGAGTCAGCTAGGGGACCTGCTTCTTTCAGGATGCACCTCATCGATGATCCATGCCTATAAATTGTATGAAATTCGAAGTATGGAATAGGATCGTTTACTTACTCAGTGCTTTGAATATTTGAGCCAGGCCAGATTGGCCCGTGTCATCTGCAGAGACGACGATGTTCCATAAAATAAGAAAGCCAACTGAAATCGTACAACTGCACGATTAGCTTTGTTGCTGACATTTGTGCAAAAGACTTTGAGATCACGAACGATTTGTTTGATCCAACGTTTTGGACTTTTGGTGCAGACAATAACGTGGGGATGCATCTCTCTTAGTTAACTTTCAGGCACTGATGCGATCAATATGCAGAGAGGGAAAGTAAGAGAAACTGATCGACTGACACTGCCCTTGAGTCAAAAACAATTTTCGCCTTTTCCTTGCAATGCATTAGCCACATGAGCTTAAATTGTATCCAGAAAAAGGCAAAGAAAAGCTGAAGATACAGTGTTGATGGATGCATATAACGCGGTATTAGCGCGTGATCATTTAATTATAGTGATTTAGTTATTTTGTGTAAAGTTAGTACACCAATTGAATGTGTGTCTCGGCTTAATAGACGGACAATTTTAGTGGAGTAGATTTAACGTGGTGCCGTAGCAACCCACGGGCTTTGTGCTAGTAGAGATAATAGCGGATCTTGAAATTCCTATGTAATCGGGCCTGTAGGAATGCAAACCATATTTATTTTTGGAAGTGTCGTTCCTTAGAACCGAAGGGTTTCCTTATGAAAAATTATATGGACCGGAATCCTCCAAAATTTCTATGAAAATCATTTTTAACCTAAAGAGGACCTAATCTTACCACACGATTTCTGGTTCAAGCTAGTTGGTTTCCTTAGCCATGGATCTGTGAGGGCACCTCCAACGGTGGGCCGCATACGGACAGCCAAAGCGGACCGAATCTGTCCGCTTTGGGCGGTCCGTGGATCTGGGCCTTTGTCCGCGTTGGGGTGGGGTGTCTCCAACGGCCCGACGCAAAACTGGTCCGTTTTAAAAGAAAAACAGAGTGACTCTTTGCCAAATTTGAAACAAATACCGATAGAATGACAATCATATATTAATATAAAATATATGTCAACCAAGCTCCAAGCATGACATAGACATGTTTCAAATGATCAAATGAGCCATAGTTCAAAATACAAATATTAGCAAATGATAGAAATTAGTTTGACAAAGAAACAAGATGCAAATCAAACATCACCACGGTCACGAATGATCTTTTTCTTCTTGAGTACCCAAGCTCTTGTCTCTGGGTCCATGATGGTCAAGTCGGCCATCATGATCCGGTTCTCCTCGGCCATCACCGCGAGCTTGGTGCGCTCCGCCTCGTTCTTGATTCGGCCCGCTTCTATCTCAAGCTTCTTCTTTGGCATTTCAACATAGCATGCCATGGCCTCCTTCTTATCTTTGCATTTCTCGACATACCTTGCGGCGATGGAGGACTCCTTGTTTTCGAGCAACCCCTTCAACGTCGCCTCCAATTTAGCCGCGACCTCTTCGCGCTTGGCATCTTGGGCCGTGGCCTTGAGTCCTCTCGGCCGCACCACCCGGCCATTGGAGCCTTGGCCGAGTTCAACCTCTTCATCATCTTCATTCGCCCTTTTCTTCGATCCATCGGCTCCTTTCTTCAAAGAGTTGTATAGCTCGATCCACTTGGGCATCCCTTTATCATCTCCAAACAATGCAACAAGTTGAACTTGGACTTGTACACCTTCTTGAAGAAGTCCATTGCTTGAATAACAAGGACATCAATGCCAAACCCACTCACCTTCCGGGCCTTCATACGATCATAGGAGGCTTGAAATTTGCTACATTCGGTTTGAATGTGTGCCCATCTCTTGCTAAGAGAGCACTCATTCCGATCACTCTCAATTTGGCAAGGATGCAACTTCCTTGTCTCATGGAAGTGCTTGTGAACCCGAATCCAAAACATTGAGCCCTTTTGTTGAGCACCAATGGTGGCATTTTGGCAGACCGTCATCCACGTCTCACAAAAGACTTTATCCTCCGTGTCCTTTTATGACGCCGTGCGGGCATTCCTCTTCTTGAGGTTGGCGACGAGGTTGATGTGCTCCTCATCAAAGTCAAGAGGCTCTTCATCAATTGAGACACCCTCGGCTTGTGTCTCACCCTCGAATTGTGTTTCACCAAGGCTGGTTGGGTCTTGTGTCTTGGCGTCTTCGGGGTTGATGAAGGTTGGGTCGTTGAAGATCATGTCGACCATGAAACATTCACCATTGTCGACCTCATTGAAGAAGGCCGGGTTGGACGACGTCATTGGCGGCAACTCCTCAAAATCGAGCACCCGAGGGTCGGGTATGGTGCCCGCCTTCAACATCGACTGGCTCTTCGGCTTGCCGCGCTCGTGGCTGGCGGCCGGCGTGACGTTGAGGTCGATGGGGGGCGCCGCATGGCCTGCGGGGCCGGATGTGATCTCCGGTGACGCCTCGCGGGACCCGAACCGCGATATGCGGGCGGTGGTATGGAGCACTGTCGGCGAGGCCGTAGAGAGAACAGGGACGCTGACCTTGGCGGCTTCCCTTTGGCGGAAGAGGCCGAACTCGCCACCGAGGCCACGACAGCGGGGACAACGGAGGGAATGAGGCCGCCGAGGAGAAGCACCGCTCGGGCCGCGGATTGAGTGGCTATGAGGTCGGCCGCAACGCGGGCCTCGATGGCGGCCATCCGCTCCTTCTCCTCGGCCGCCAAGGCGGCCGCCTTGGCCGCGGTGTCCTTCGCCCGCTTCTTCTCCCTCCGCTATGCCCTCTTATCGGACGCCGGCAGCCTCTCATTCTTCACCATCAACAGGGAGGCGCCGGCTGCGGTCGTGGCCGCCGAGAGTCCGTCCTCCATCGTGGGCGGCGGCGGAGGGTGGGAGAGGGAGAGGGTTTGTGTGGCTAGGAGAGAATGTTTGGCTGGTGATGCGTGTAAAGCACACGTTCGTCAGGAGACCTCAAGTGTAAGGTTTGATGAGTATAGCAGCAAGTTTTCCCTCGGTTAAGAAACCAAGGTTATCAATCCAGTAGGAGATCGACGATGTTCTGAAGGTGTCAACGGCGTCAGAAAACTTCTGGTGCGTAGGGGAGATGGAGTTCCCTGACGGTTGACTTGGAACCTGCACACAAGACAATCAAACTACTTTGCCCCAACGAATCGTGAGGGTGTCAATCTCACCGGCTTGCTGAAAACAAAGGATTAGACGTATAGTGTGGAAAATGATGTTTGTTTGCAGAGAATGAAAAAGACAATGATTGCAGTAGGTTGTATTTCAGATGTAAAGAATGGACCGGGGTCCACAGTTCACTAGTGGTGTCTCTCCATAATAAAATACTAACATGCTGGGTGAACAAATTACAGCTGGGCAATTGATAAAATAAAGAGGTGCATAACAATGCATATACAAGTCATGATGATCACTATGAGATTTATTTGGGCATTACGACAAAGTACACAGACCGCCATCCAGCATGCATCTGTGCCTAAATAGTCCACCTTCAGGTTAGCATCCGCACCCCTTCCAGTATTAAGTTGCAAGCAACAGACAATTGCATTAAGTATGGTGCATAATGTAAACAATACAAATATCCTTAGACAAAGCATTGCTGTTTTACCCCTAGTAGCAACAGCACATCCACAACCTTAGAACTTTCTGTCACTGTCCCAGATTAAATGGAGGCATGAACCTACTATCTAGCATAAATACTCCCTCTTGGAGTTACAAGCATAAACTTGGCCAGAGCCTACACTAATAACGGAGAGCATGCAAGATCATAAACAACATATATAATAGATCAATAATCAACTTGACATAGTATTCAATACTCATCGGATGTAGCATTACAATAAGATGATCTTGATCATGATAGGCAGCTCACAAGATCTAAACATGATGGCACAAAAGGAGAAGACAACCATCTAGCTACTGCTATGGACCCATAGTCCAGAGATGAACTACTCACACATCACTCCGGAGGCAGGCATGGCGATGTAGAGCCCTCCGGTGATGATTCCCCTCTCCGGCAGGGTGCCGGAAGAGCTTCAGGAACCCCCCGAGTTAGGGTTGACGGCGGCGGCGGCAGCGGATGTTTTCTGGAATAATGGCTCGGTGTTTTAGGGTTTTCGCTCTGGAGAATAAATAGGCGAAGGGCGGCGTCGGTGGAGGCACGAGGCCCGCTCCCCATGGTGGCGCGGCAGGGGGCCCACCCGCGCCATGGGGTGGGGACGGCGCCTCGCTGCCCCCCTTCGTCTCTCCTTCGGACTTCTGGAACGTGTCGGGAAAAATAGGAACTTGCAATTTGTTTCGTCCGATTCCGAGGATATTTGCAGAACAGCTTTTCTGAAACCAAAAACAGCAGAAAACAGGAACTGGCACTGTGGCATCTTGTTAATAGGTTAGTCCCAGAAAATGCATAAAAATGCTATGAAGTGTGAATAAAACATGTAGCAATTGGTATAATACAGCATGGAACATAAGAAATTATAGATACGTTGGAGACGTATCAAGCATCCCCAAGCTTAGTTCTACTCGTCCTCGAGTAGGTAAAACGATAACAACAAATAATTTCTGAAGTGACATGCTACCACATAATCTTGATCAAATAATATTGTAAAGCATGTGAGCTGAGATCAAATCATTCAAAGCAAAAGTCTATAATTGATATTCAATAAGAGATACAAAGCAAGATAGTTAAACAAGCTAAAACTTTTCATGAACTATTGCTTTAAAGACATGAAACCGTACAAGGTTCATTAAAGATGTTTTAAGTATCCAATGTAGGAGTTCTATCCTTCAATTCCAAGCATCAAGTAATTTTCACAACATAGAAGGATTCAGCCAAGTAAATATAAACATGAACGTCATGAATCAACTGTTTCGAAGTCTACTCAACCGGTGAGCGCAAGCATTTGGTATTGGCACCAGGATGTTATGGCTAAAAGAACATTAATGGGGTTTGGAAGGCCAAAGGAAGAAAGTCTCACAAAGCTATAAGTGATCATTAGACAAGAGGAAGTCTTATAATCGAAGCTATGTAAGGAGTAGTGATTGCCATGCAACGGATGCACATAGAGCTATATGTGTATGAAAGCTCTCCAATGGAACTAGTGGGGGTGCATCCAACTTGGTTGCTCATGAAGACCTAGAGCATTTTTGAGGAAGCTCATCATTGGAATATACAACCCAAGTTCTATAGTGTAAATTCCCCACATAGTTATACTAGTAAAACATGAAAACTCTCTCACATGGAGTATAGGTGCTAAACATGAGCACAAATGATGACTATGAATATGCAGGTGCTAAACATGAGCACAAGTGTGGATAAAGGATAGTAATGTTGCCCCCTTTTTCTTTATTCTTTTTTTTCTTTTTTCTATTTTTTCTTTTTCTGTTTCTCTTTTCGATGGCCTCCATGGCTCTTTTCACTTTTAGGGGCAACATCTAATATGACAACACACTTTTTGGTACAAATAACTCATAATGAACAAAACATGATGTATGAAACTGTATGCCTCTGCCAGTGTAGCAGGATATGCAATGATCTAGCGTAACATGGGTAAACCGCACATCAGCTGTATAGAATCATGCAAAGCAATATATAATGATAAATGACAACAAGTCATGTAATGTAAGATGGAAGTTGCATGGCAATATATCTCGGAACAGCTATGGAAATGCTGTGTAGGTAGGTATGGTGGCTGTTTTGAGGAAGATGTATGGGCTTATGTGTAGGAGAACAAGAGAAAGTCCTCCCACGGGTTTGGATGTACTGGCGAAGTATGCACAACTCTCAATGTGAGCAGAAGGCAATGCACACACCGAAGAGGCTAGCAAATTTGGATGGTGGAAGTGCCAAAAACCGTAGCTTAACATTAGTCAAAAAGAACTCACAAGCTTATTGCAAACAACTAGCAGGTTCAACATTAAGAGCATGATTAAAATTCACTCCAAGAAGGGCCGTTCACGGCGGTACAAGTACCCCGCTAGATCCCTCGACCTTCAGCACAACTTAGTTATTACGAATCACTTTTAGACATGGAAAGCTATCAAGTCCAACTACACCTTCAACAATTTTAGTAGAGTTTGTAGTACGGTACAAGCTTAAAGACAACAATCCACTAATGATTTTAACTTAACTAACCAGCAAGCTTTACCATCTAAATATCTCAAAACATTTGCAAAGAATCAAGTTATCAAAGTTCAATGATCTACAAGATTATGCAAGTTATTCATATACCACTACCACATGCAGCATTTTCTGAACCAACACATCAACCAAGCAACTCTCCAAGTAATTTACAAATGAAACAAGAGAGTACTTTCCACAAGAATTAACAGCTCTAAAAGAGATGCATGAAAAACAGGAGCTAAAAGCATAGCAGTAGCTAGATAAGAATACTCAAAAGATATAAGTGAAGAATATGAGTATTCACATGAAAAAGCGGAGCGTGTCTCTCTCCCACACAAGAATGCTAGGATCCAACTTATTCAGAAAATAAAAACAACAAAGCAAAAATAAAAGCACACAGACGCTCCAAGTAAAATACATAAGATGTGGAAGAATAAAAATATAGTTTCACTAGAGATGACCTGATAGTTGTTGATGAAGAAGGGGATGCCTTGGGCATCCCCAAGCTTAGACGCTTGAGTCTTCTTGAATATTGCTGGGGTGACCCACGGGGGCATCCCCAAGCTTAGGCTTTTCACTCTTCTTGATCACATCATATCATCCTTCTCGCTTGCTCCTTGAAAACTTCCGCCACACCAAACTCAAAGTAATTCTCATTAGAGGGTTAGTGCATAATCAAAAATTCACATGTTCTACTGTGACACAATCATTACCAAAGCTTCTGGACATTACTACAGCCACTGATGTTTTATGGAGCAAAGAAATCCAATCAAACATAGTAAAAGAGGCAATGCAAAATAAAAGGCAGAATCTGTCAAAAACAGAACAGTCTGGAAAGACGAATTTTTTCGAGGCACTTAACTTGCTCAGATGCGAAAAATCAAAACTAATGAAAGTTGCGTACATATATAAGGATCATGCGTGATTTTTTTCAGAATTTTTCGATTTTTCTGGAGTGCATACAGCTCAAAACGGTGGACAGCAAAAATCTGTCACTGCGCAGAAATCCAAATTAGCATCAACTTTCAACTAGAGACTTTACTTGGCACAACAATGCAATAAAATAAAGATACAAAGGAGTTGCTACAGAAGTAAACAACACCTTGACTCAAAATAAAATAAAATGACAGAAAATAAAAAGGTGGGTTGTCTCCCATAAGCGCTTTTCTTTAACGCCTTTCAGCTAGGCGCAGAAAGTGAAAATTAAGTGTTCTCAAGAGATAAATCATCCAAATCATCAAAGGCTTCATCAGTACTAACACCAGAAAATTGCTCTTTCATAACAAGATTTAATAGAGCAGGTTTAATTTCATAAAAGTCTGCTTTAGAAGCAGGTGGAGCAATAGGAGTGCATATGAAATCATTATTATTTGTGCTTGTGAAGTCACACAACTTGGTGTTCTCAGGAGTACTCATTTTAGCAAAAACAAGAACTAGGCCGAAATATAAAAAGTAAAACAAGTAACTAATTTTTTTTTGTTTTTGATATAAAGAAAGCAAACAAGACAAAATAAAAATAAAGTAAGCAAGACAAAAACAAAGTAAAGAGATTGGAAGTGAGAGACTCCCCTTGCAGGAACACTTCGATCTCCCCGGCAACGGCGCTAGAAAAACAAAGTATAGCTGCAAGTTTTCCCTCGGTTAAGAAACCAAGGTTATCAATCCAGTAGGAGATCGACGATGTTCTGAAGGTGTCAACGGCGTCAGAAAACTTCTGGTGCGTAGGGGAGATGGAGTTCCCTGACGGTTGACTTGGAACCTGCACACAAGACAATCAAACTACTTTGCCCCAACGAATCGGTGAGGGTGTCAATCTCACCGGCTTGCTGAAAACAAAGGATTAGACGTATAGTGTGGAAAATGATGTTTGTTTGCAGCGAATGAAAAATGACAATGATTGCAGTAGGTTGTATTTCAGATGTAAAGAATGGACCGGGGTCCACAGTTCACTAGTGGTGTCTCTCCATAATAAAATACTAACATGCTGGGTGAACGAATTACAGCTGGGCAATTGATAAAATAAAGAGGTGCATAACAATGCATATACAAGTCATGATGATCACTATGAGATTTATTTGGGCATTACGACAAAGTACACAGACCGCCATCCAGCATGCATCTGTGCCTAAATAGTCCACCTTCAGGTTAGCATCCGCACCCCTTCCAGTATTAAGTTGCAAGCAACAGACAATTGCATTAAGTATGGTGCATAATGTAAACAATACAAATATCCTTAGACAAAGCATTGCTGGTTTACCCCTAGTAGCAACAGCACATCCACAACCTTAGAACTTTCTTTCACTGTCCCAGATTAAATGGAGGCATGAACCCACTATCTAGCATAAATACTCTCTCTTGGAGTTATAAGCATAAACTTGGCCAGAGCCTACACTAATAACGGAGAGCATGCAAGATCATAAACAACATATATAATAGATCAATAATCCACTTGACATAGTATTCAATACTCATCGGATGACATTACAATAAGATGATCTTGATCATGATAGGCAGCTCACAAGATCTAAACATGATGGCACAAAAGGAGAAGACAACCATCTAGCTACTGCTATGGACCCATCGTCCAGAGATGAACTACTCACACATCACTCCGGAGGCGGGCATGGCGATGTAGAGCCCTCCGGTGATGATTCTCCTCTCCGGCAGGGTGCCAGGAAGAGCTTCAGGAACCCCCCGAGTTAGGGTTGACGGCGGCGGCAGCGGATGTTTTCTGGAATAATGGCTCGGTATTTTAGGGTTTTCGCGTCTGGAAGAATAAATAGGCGAAGGGGCGGCGTCGGTTGAGCCACGAGGCTCGCTCCCCACCTGGTGGCGCGGCAGGGGGCCCACCCGCGCCATGGGGTGGGGACGGCGCCTCGCTGCCCCCCTTCGTCTCTCCTTCAGACTTCTGGAACGTGTCGGAAAAAATAGGAACTTTGCAATTTGTTTCGTCTGATTTCGAGGATATTTCCAGAACAGCTTTTCTGAAACCAAAAACAGCAGAAAACAGGAACTGGCACTGTGGCATCTTGTTAATAGGTTAGTCCCAGAAAATGCATAAAAATGCTATGAAGTGTGAATAAAACATGTAGCAATTGGTATAATACAAGCATGGAACACAAGAAATTATAGATACGTTGGAGACGTATCAGCTGGCTCCTGGGCCCGAAGCGGACAAGGGAGGACAAGGGCGGACCGAGAGCATGTCCGTTTTCTTCCCCAATCCTGGACCAAACTTGGGCCAGGTTTAGGGCTGAAAACCTGTCCACACGGACAGTTGTCCCTTTGCGCCGGCCCGTTGGAGCGACTACTTTGTCCGGAAGGACAGATTAGGAAAACGCATGTCCATATGCGGGCCACCGTTGGAGGTTCCCTGACACCGATGTGAACTTTTTCGATTTCAGGTACATGCTGTAGATCTCATAAAGTCTTGTTATTTTCTCTGATACAAGGCATAAGACCTGCCATTTCATAGCAAGTCTGCACCGTACAAATTTGTTGCCGAGGAGCTAGATTCACACGACCGCACCCTGGGGAATGTAGTAGATGAAAGGACAATGATGTCGCCTAGAGGGGGGGGGTGAATAGGCGGTTTAAAACTTTTCCGGTTTAGGCTTGATAATTGTGAAATAAAACTAGTTGTTTAAATTAACAAGCCGACAACCTAAATAAACTAGGCTCACCTATGTGCACCCAAGCCACCAACAACTTATGCTAAACAAGACAAACAACAAGGTGATAGCAATAGAGTACTTCAAGCACGAAGGCTATCACAAAGTAGTGTGCATAAGTAAATAGCTCGGGTATAGAAATAACCGAGGCACGCGGAGACGATGATGTATTCCCGAATTCCTCCTTGTTAAGTGAGTACGTCTCGTTGGAGAGGTGTGAGGCACCACAAAGGTCGATCTCAACGCCATAAAGGCTCACCCTATTCTCCGATGAACCACACCACAAAGGTTTGGTTCATCTTCAACCATCGGAATCCTTCGAGGCGGAATCCGGAGCCTTTCAACAACAAATCGAGGCACAACCCACAACGGGATTGGGGGCTTCCGAACGGCTTACAAGTGACCACAAAGGTCTCAACCATCACACGGGCGTCTAGGGTCCAAGGACCCAAGAGTAACAAGCTCACAAATTTTCAACTTCTACGAATCCTCGTGGAGAGCACAAACCGATGCACAAAGCAATGGCAAGAGCACAAGTGCTCAAATTCTTCACTCTCAAATCCCACCAAAAGCAAAAAATGCTTATGAGGGGAGAAGAGAGGAAGAACAAAGAAGAACTCAACAAATGGAACTCCAAAATCTAGATGAGTACCCATGGCTGCCGAATGCTTCACCAAAGTTGTCAGCTTCACTTTCCCTTTCATTCATTACAGTTTGTACAGCAATGGCATTCTTGCTTGTTCAGGCGTAGCAAATGGGGAGTGTGGATCAGTTACATACAAAATGCATGGAAGTTTTGACCTTTCTTGAAGAGAAGATACTTAATCCAGCGAAGGTCTTCACCGATCATTGTATATTCGTACTTATTGTACATTTTAGCTCAGGCAAGACGAATACTTAATTATTTAGCAATATGGACATGATTTGCAACATCTGTACTGGCTCTGAGCAGGCACATTAAGATAAGCATGTCAAACTGAAATGGTTTGAGTTGTCCAAAATTGAAACAAGAATACAAAAGGTGCAACGTAAGTGCACAGAACACAGTGCTATCCGTTGAATCTTTGAGATACATGCTAAGTGCCATTCCAACCTGATTGTGTTTCTACATACAGATTTCCTTGGCGAAATACTCTTGTGTCCTCCACTTGAGGATAAAAAATAGCTTGGCTTGTCCAAATTAAAACCACCAGTCTCAATCTTGAACCCCAAAACATCCACCTATCTTTCCTGTCCTAGGTGTTCTCAAATGAGCAAGTCGTCGGTGATTTTCACGCAAGCTTTTCCCCAGTTATTGTCCACTCCTTTCACCAGCAGATCACAAGAAAAACCAGAATATTTGAACAAGGTGGAGGCAAGGAGATTGGGTGGGACAGCTATTTGACAAAAGCGTTTAAGGTAAGGGGTTGGCGATGGGCGGTGGCACTAGGCAGGTGGTAGAAAAACTAAATAATTAGCTTGAGCTTTCTCACTTAAGTTATACCAACGTCCTTTAACAACCACATTGAAACCATGATCCTTGCTAGTTTAGTTGTCTAGAATCTTCAGCGCTTTGCTCTTGATTTTTTTGATGTAAAATGAAATACATGGTTACAGGAAAAACAAAAATCCACAACATTTCAATGGTCAATTGAAAAGGCAAGTATAATTATAAATAAAAACTGATAATTGCAGTGTTTTTATTGAAAACGCAAAAGACTTTTGCGTTTCTTTTTATTGAAAAGGTAGAGTTTGGTACAATCCTCCTAGGAGGTGATTACAGTGCAAATAAAAGTATCAGTGCACGTCCCAGGTTTGTGGGATGACAGCTCGAAGGCCTAAAGCGCCAGCACTTGCCCAAAGGGCCGCTTCTTCCTTGATCTTCGTCGTCAAGCTTTGGACTGATGGTCGTCCTCTACCGAATGCACAGTCGTTTTTGTGTTTCCATATCATCCACGGCACGAGCAAAGTCGTGGAGGCCAGCCCCTTGCGCAAAGGTTTGGGTGTGGCCTGTCGTGCTGCGATCCACCACGCGTTTAGCGTCTCTTCGCCGTCGGGAGGGTGGCATGGCATCCGCCACCACGACAAGATCTCGAACCAAACCTGCCGGGAGAAGGGGCAAGCAAGGAGGAGATGTTACATGGTTTCCGGTGCGGTCGCAGAGCGGGCAACGTGTGGGATGTTGTAGGCCACGGCGTGCCAGGCGGTCTGCAGTCCAGCAGCGGTCGAGGTGGGCGAGCCAGTGGAAGGTTTCACCTTCTTCTCCGATGAACCGCACCACAAAGGTTTGGTTCACCTTCCACTATCGGAATCCTTCGAGGCGGAATCCGGAGCCTTTCAACAACAAATCGAGGCACAACCCACAACGGGATTGGGGGCTTCCGAACGGCTTACAAGTGACCACAAAGGTCTCAACCACCACACGGGCATCTAGGGTCCAAGGACCCAAGAGTAACAAGCTCACAAACTTTCAACTTCTACGAATTCTCGTGGAGAGTACAAACTGATGCACAAAGCAATGGCAAGAGCACAAGTGCTCAAATTCTTCACTCTCAAATCCCACCAAAAGTAAAAAATGCTTATGAGGGGAGAAGAGAGGAAAAACAAAGAAGAACTCAACAAATGGAACTCCAAAATATAGATCCAAAGGGGTTCCCCTCACTTAGAGGAGAGAAGGATTGGTGGAAAAGTGGATCTAGATCTCCTCTCTATTTTCCCTCTAATTTGGTTCATGGAGGAATAGGGAGGGAGGCAAGCTTTCCAAGGTCAACAATGGTGGGAGAGAGAGGGGAAAACTTACTTGACCCTTTGGGGAAGAAGAGGGCCTTATATAGGTCCCACAAAAAAAAAGAGTCGTTGTAGGAAAATTGGGACCAGATATTCCGGTTCAAGTTTGGACCAGAATTTCTGGCCCGGGTCGCGCACCATAAAATCACGTACTGATGGTAACCGGATATTTCCAAAAAGGACTAGAATATCCGGTTTCCTGAAAACTGACATAAATAGCAAAACAAAAACTGCAACAACTTTGGCATCTGGACTCCGTTTTCAATGTTCTTGGGCTCGTTGGAATCACCACAATGAGCACGACAAGATTATGCAGAGAAACATTGATGAGGTGTGTCCTCGGCAATACCCATAGTTGAGTACCTAGGGTTAAATTTACGAGGTAGAGAACGTGTAGTGAGGGTAGAATCGTCGGCTGACAAGCGGGATTTACCCAGGTTCAGGGCCCTCGACTGAGGTAACACCCCTACTTCCTGCCTGTCTGTATTTGATTGTGGAATATGATGTGGTTACAAGGGTCCAGCGAGGGTTTGATCTCGCTAGGGTTTGAGAGCTATGGTATTTCATGTCCTTGATCGGCCACCCTCCCAGCACTTATATCGGGGGCTGGGTCTCGGGTACGTAACCAACTTAAACTTTACAAATGAAGAAACTATAACCGACTATGCCTATCTTGGAGAGCAATCTTCTTCTTGGGCTTTCCTTGCTGGGCTTTATCGGACTGTTGGACAATTGGGCTTTAGTCATCACGTGCACCAGGTACCCTCATGGTAGGGTACCCGTTTGGTATAACCTCGTCATTAGCCCCTGAGTGTGTGGCTGACTCGTAGAATCAGGCAGGGACTCACTCGATAGTGCACGTCCCATGCTTATGCCTATGTTTTTAAGTCTCATATCTTTTATTTTGACTGAGATTTGTGTTTTTGACAAAGGATTATAGCTTAGTAGGCCTGGATTTACTCGACTGATCAAGACCAGTTAACTGCACATTCGGGCAAAACCTTACTAGCTTTCAATCAAATTCGAGTCCTTGGGCTCGAACCTGGAACATACTGGACATATTCGACTCAGGCCGTTCAGGTCTTACTGAATCGTTCTGCAGTTATTTATATGCTACCTAGCGCGTTCGCCAGGATTTTCATCATGTCTGCTGACACGGAAATTTTTTAGGGACCGCACTGCCGGAGTGGCCCTTAGCCCAGCTCGACTGATCAGCGGGTCTTACCTTTGCATTTTTCGCATGCAGCATCCGAAGCATCATCGACTGACGCAACTCAGGAATTCTTTGATTTGCTTATGTTTTTTGCTTTTTGGACTGAGTCGAAGCTTTCATCGACTGTCCTTTTTTGTCTTTGAATCTATCGGGTGCGCGACAGCGCTCTCGATGGGAGTAGCCCCCGAGATTGTGCTTTATTACTTGTAATGGAGGATAATCTCAAATTCGTTACATCCTGTGTATGTTAGTCGAAGAATTTTTTGATATGCTCCCGATGGGAGTACTATACTACACTCGATAGACTGTCGAGTACCTAACAACATCTTAGTCGACAGACGCTGCATACCTTTCTCTTTGTTTAGTCGAACTATTCCTTGCTTTCCATACTTTGCTTGACGTCATGCATGACGTTTATGGCGTACGTGCAGAATTTCGACAAGACGTGACTCTATAGGCCAGTTGTCAGGATTTGACCACAGAGGACACCGCTCTGGTTCTGATTTGACCGGGCGTGACGTAGTTTTCACGGTGTAATAATAACTTCCTCATTTTTCGTGCATAGTGGGCGGAGTGGCCTGCGACGGTTGTTCTCCGACCTCGCCACGTGTCTCACAGATCGAGCACGGACGGTCGAGATGACTTTTGCTCTTTGTGGTAAATATAGATCCAATCTCCGAAAAAAAATTACCCTGCCATTTGCTTCCTCTGCTGTCGTCTTCCTCCTTGCGCTCCTTTCTTGCCGCCGTTCCTTAGCACTGCCACACCATTCACTTTTCGCCATGGGAAGGCCATGAAGCGTGGCGCTGCCGGAGCTGCGTCCACCGCCACGGATGCGGTGGAAAAGAAGAAGAAAAAGGCTGCTACTGCCGCCGCCGCTGATGCCGGCATCCAGAAGAGCCCTGGGGACTGGATGCGGTCAACGATGACCAAGGCCGGCCTCCAGCAACGCCGGCAGAAAGGACTGCTGCCGCCGGAAGAAGAACTACAGGCCCGCGCACCCTCCAACAAGGAGGTATTCCCCGAACCTCGCTCTAACGAGCGTGTGTGTTTTGCGGAATTTTTGCCTCGTGGTTTCTCTGTTCCGCTCCATGATTTCGTTCGTGGGTTGATGTATGCCTATGGCGTGCAAATCCACGACTTCACTCCCAATGGGATCTTGCACATTGTTGTTTTTATGGTTTTGTGCGAGTGTCTCTTGGGAGTGTCTCCCAGTTGGCCGCTTTGGAAATCGATTTTCAAAGTGCGCCACAACTGCAGAGGTGGCCGTCCGTTCCCCGTCGGCGGCCTGCTGATCCAAGTGCGGAGCGACGTCAACTACTTCAACCTTATGGCTGTCGACTCCGCTCAAGGATGGCGCAGCCGATGGTTTTATGTGCCAGTCGACCAGGCGGTTAGCCCTGCCTTTGCGGTTCGCAAGCCGCTGCTGAAGACCAAGGCCTGGGACCATCCTCTGTCGACTGAGGAGATTGCGGAAGTGGTGCCCTTCTGACACGTATTGGTGATATGCTTGGCACCGTCTCGGGTATCCAACTCATTGGTACCTTTCTGAAGATGCGGGTATGTCCGCTTTGTCTCCGGGCTCACCCGATGTGGCAATACGAAGCTCCACTCGACGCCACCCGGATGACCCTAGAGGAGCTAGACGATCGGGTGAGGTCCATCACGAGTATCAAGGCTACAGAGCCTTGTAAACTTGACGGCCCGATTGCTCCGTTTTCCTCCAACAATCCTTTGCTCGAAGTAAGTATGAACTTTTTCTTAATGCGTTAGACATTTTTGACGACTGTTTTATGACTGTGAAGCGCTTCTTTTTGATATGCACAGGGACACTCGACCGCTTCTTTTGAGGCCGAGCTGCAAGACGAGACCAAGCTGCCCGAGTCCGAACTTCCCTCTGCCCACACCCCACTTGCTGGCACTATGGGAGAGGCAGGTAACGGAGATGAAGAAGAAGAAGTAGAACAAGCTGTGGATGATGTCGGGCATTCGACTGACCCTGAGGCCAGCCCTCGCCGTGTTAAACGCCGGCGCACAGTTGTTTCTGATTTTTTGAGCAGCGAGTCGAAGGATGGCGATCTGCAAGATGAAGTCAACTCGGGTATATTCCCACCTGCCCAGATCTCTCCTTTGGCTGCTCCTCCGTTGGCTTCTCTTCCTCCAGCAACTTCGGGTAGAGCCACTCGCTTTGGAGTTCCGCGCATTGGCGCTAAACCTGATTCTGACGAAGATGAACCTGAGTATGTTTTCCTTTATGCTTATCTTTGTTGCTTCTCCTTGTGTTTTTATGATGTTTGCCTTTAATGCTATTACTGTTTTTCTGCACAGAGATGTGGACAGGCAGCCTTCTCCTCCAGCAACCACAGTTGTATCGACTGCGGTTTTGCCTAAAATCACTCCTGAAGCTGCCTCGCCCACTGCTGACCTGGTGATTTCTGAAGCGACTAAGGATAAGGCTGTTGTGCCTCCGGTTGCTGAAGCTTCCACCTCAAAGCCCAAGTCCTGGACTGAGCATGTAAGTTTTCTTTTCTTTGCTCTGCATTTGAGTATCAATGCCAGTAACATATGTGACTTGTATGAGTTTTTGCAGCCTATTTTTGCCAATATGGCTACTTGGGGTCAAGCTTACGTTCAGATGGAGCAAGAAAGGGACTCCCTCCTTTCACGCTCGACTGAACTTGCCAGTAAGTGTTTTGCTAATTTATGATCCAGTTGACCACTGCTTTGGCTGTTTGATTTACATTCGAGTTGTATGCTTCTTAACTCAGGTGACAAGAAATCAGTTGAGAAGGAAATGGAGGATTTGAAGAAACAGATGAAGGACCTGGAGGAACAGCTCTCTGCCCGACGAGCCAGCTCGAAGAAGGCACTTGAAGATGCTCAATCTGCTATTGCGCTTCGTGAAAAAGAGTATGCTGAGCGCCTCCTGACCCTCGTCCGAGCTGCCGGAGGTTAGCCGAAAATTTTCCTCCCTAACACCTTCTTTTAGCTTTTGATTGTCCTCTGCTGATACATTACTATGCTGATTTTTTGTGAAGGAATCGCTGACATGTTTACTTCAGCAGATACTGCGAGTGGACCTTTGCCCCTTGACCGAGTTGTCTCCAAGCTAGAGACTGCGACTGCGAAGGCGAAGGGCACTCTGGATAGCTTAACAAGCACGCTGGGCGCTGTTCACTCGGAAGTGCTGCCCTCTGACGCGGTTCCTGCGACTGCAGAAGGATTCGCCGAGGCCCTTGGTCCTGGCTCATCTACAATGGCGGAGTTTGCCCGCGAGCTTACGGTACGCGGCTCAGAGTATACTCTCAAGCTTCTGCTAGGACACGGTGTAGCGGCTGAGTATGAGTCTGCTCTGTCTGACTTCCCCAAAAAGCCAGATGGAAAGGCAGCTTCTTTCAAGGGCATCAATGACACCGCTGTGCGACTGGCCGAAGCTTGCATATCTACTATGGAGCGCCGATCAGCTGCGATTACCGCTCAGCAGGCGCGTAGGTCTAGGTCCGAGTCCGTGTCACGTGCTTGAGATACCTGCTCCTTGCTATGGCCTGTAAATATAACTCACACGAATTAAGTGTGCTTTTGCTACTTCTTTTGGGGACGAATGTTATGATATGAATATTTGTTTGCTTTGACTGCTTTTCTTGTGCCTCCCTTTGATTTGTATCCATTTCTGAATTTCTGCTCTGTTTTGACCTTTGACAGCCACTTGAACATAACTCGGCCAAGTCCTCAACGCCTTGGGTTGATACTCGATCTCCTGCTCAAGTAAAAAACGACGCTAGGGTACTAGCTTATGCAAAGAACAAGGTGGTGCAACTGACTCAAGAGCTAAAAAATACTCAAGCTGAGTTGAAAATGCTGAAAGGAAAACCAGCGTTCACCTCCCAGCGAGAGGATTATGTACTCGCCGAAATAGAGATTGTTAACAGCCAGCTGGACGGTAAGTATTGCCTTTTTGCGTGATGCGTTAGTGATTAGCATCTTTGTTGTACTTACTTAACTTGGTCTCTGCAGTTTTTGTGCAAAGCTTCAAAGAAGAAGAGGAACGTGTGAATGAACGTCTTGATAATGCGACTGACAACCCTACTACGGGCCGTCAACACTTTTGGATGGACATGTATCATGCCCACAAGTTTGCCATGCTGAAGGACCGAGTGTTTCGCGGTGCGATTTTACTCGAGCGATGCAGGGCAGCATTTTTGCGGATCAACTACCACCTGTTTCCCAATGGGCCACAGCCTCAAGGGATTCATGCCCTAGTTGATCTCTTTCAATCTGTCGACTCTATCCGAGATGCCATAACTCGAAAGGTTTTGCTTGGAGCTAATGCTGCCCTGGCTTATGTTCGTAGCCGAAAAACCAACACTACAGCTTCCTCCCCCTGCGATTGGTTCGCAGCTTGCTCAACCATGCTTAGACGGGACTGTAGATGCTGCCAACACACTAGTTGAGCGACTTTATGATCAGATAGTTGGCTCGAACTTGCACATGAAGGACGAGCCTATGTAATATTGATACTTTCATAGTACAATGTGTATACATGTGCAACCCCGAGCCTATCGAGTGGGGTGTTTGCAACAAATGGAGACTTACTTGTGTAATTACCCCGCCCCTGAGCATGTCGAGTGGGGTGTATGTAAATAATATTTTTTGAACTCTATTTCTTTCAGCCCCCGAGCGTGTCGAGTGGGGTGTGTGAAGTTAGCTGTGCGTTTTGTTTACTTTGAGTTGTTTCCTCATTTTGAGTAATCAAAATATGATTTGATATCACAACTTGTGTTATCCTTTTTGTTTGACACCCAGTCCCCGAGTATTCGGGTGAGGCGTAATTATGTTATGATTTGTGAGAAGGTTTTATGATCCAGCCCCCGAGTCTTCGGGTATGGAGAAATAAGAAACTATGCAAACAACTCATAGAGGAATGTTCTTCTTTATTCCAAATATAGACCAGCAAGCCGCCTCATTAAAAACCTTCCAGTCCCCTTAGGTGCCCTGGTAAGGGAAAAGGGTGCGTCTGAAACCGCTAGCCGTTTGACATTGTGCTCTTATTACATTTATCGACTAGGAGTCTAAGCGTGGAAGCGACGTACGAGCGCGCTTTCCTATGTGCTTGGCAGGCTTGTGGATACCCGCACTTTCTTTGACGGGTCAGTCGGATGGACTTGGTGCTTCCTTTCCTCATCTATGGCGCTGACCGTCTTATCGACTGCTTGCTTCTTACGCTCAGGCATGAGTGTATGGTCGTTAGTGAGAGAAAGATCTTCGAAGTTTTGCTCCATGCCGAACATCTCCGAGATTTTGCTGAAATCTCGGTCGCAAGCATCGGACCTTTGGAAGTTTCCGTTGACTGTGATGACTCCTTTGGTCCTGGCATCTTCAACTTGAGATATGCGTAATGTGGAACTGCCATAAATCGAGCAAACGTTGGGCGTCCCAGTATGGCATGGTATTGTGACTTCCAGTCGACGACTTCAAACTCTATCGACTCTGTGCGGAAGTGAGTGGCGTCGCCAAACGTAACATCGAGTTGCACTGTGCCTTCTGGGTTGACTACCTTACCTGGAATGATACCATGGAAAGTATTTGAAGATTTGGGGAGATTTTCGGCTGATTTTTTCATTTTGCGGAGTGTGTCGGAGAAGATGATGTTTATGCCGCTGCCTCCATCCATGAAGACCTTGGTCGTGGCGTATCCACCGATTTGAGCGTCGAGTACCAGGGTTGCGTGGCCTGGTCGGTAGACTGCGGGTGGATGATCATCTCGACTGAAGGTGATTGTAGTATCAGCTCCTTTCAACAACTCTGGTATAGCTGGTGGTGCCATAACTGCCATGTTTACATGTCGAGTATGTAGCTTTTGCTGCCTGTTAGAGGGACGTCCTTTTTGGATCATGTACATCTGCCCCTGAGGCTTTGGATATTGTTCCTCCGCTGCTTGCGGTACGTGATGTATGGCTCCTGCCACCTGGCTCCCTGCACTGTGCTGTGGTGGAGGTAATAGCGCGGGGACCGGTTGTGCTGGTGGTGCAGCTATGGGGACTGGCTGAGCAGTCGCAGGTGCAACTCTCCTCGTCTTTATTATGTAATCTATCGCCATTTGATCGAATTCTCTACAGTTTCCCATTGTGTGATTGGAGATGAGTCTTATATCGTCTCCTTTGAACAGGTGGAGTCTGCAATAGTCATCCATTTTCTCCTCGAATGTCTTATCCGGCCTTGGATCAGTGCGTTTGCGCCACTCTTGCCTTTTGTAACTACCCGTGCATTGATCGCGGACTCGATTGTCACGGCGATCGTCGCTTCGACTGTCCCGGCGATCGTCGCTTCGACTGTCCCGGCGGCTGTCGCTTCGACTATCGCGACGCTCTTCGGGTCTTCTGTCATCTCTGCCCTGACTATCTTGTGGCTGAGTGAAACCAGCTGCCATGAATTTGACTCTATCATTGTCGCTGTAACGGACTTTGCATTTGCGCCTTCGATCGTCTTTATCGCGGTGGTCTCGACTGTCCCTACGATCCTTGCGGCTTCGCGGCGAGACTGGGCGCTTAGCCCGTATGGAATCTTCTCCGTCTGCCCACTCAGTTGCTATCTTCATGAGCTCTACAGTGGACTTTGGCTTTTGACGACCAAGTGCTTCTCTGAAATCTTCTCGAAAGACTCCTTGGGTGAAGACATCCACATCTTTGTCTTCGGAGATTGTGCCTATGGAGTTGCGGATGGCTGTCCATCTTCTCATGTATGCTCTCAAGGTCTCATCCCACCTCTGCGTGCAGGCCTGTAGTTCTGCGAATGTTTTGGGCCTTTCACACAAAGGGTCGAAATATTTGATGAAATCTTCCCGGAATCGATCCCAGGAGTCGTATGTCCCTTCGGGTAGAGCTTTGAGCCAGTCGCGTGTTGTGCCTTCGAGCATCAGCTGTATGTACTGCAACACTGTTGTAGTTGTTCCTCTTTGACACACGACTGCTAACTTGTAGTCCTCGAGCCACCCTGATGGCTCTTGCTGCAGTTGAACTTTGGCGTTGCGGATAAGATGAATTTTTTGGGCATCTTGGCTTCGCGAATGCGTCGAGTGAAGCATCGAGCTCCACATGGCCCTATGTCGCGATTGTCTCCTGAATCGCTGCTATCCGACCTCTTGGACCTGCTCCGTGATCGACGGCGATATGAGTCTCTTCTTGCGCTGCTCCTATGAGGGCTGCGGCTGCGATGGTCTCGCGATGTGTGCCTTGAGCGGCTCCTGCTGCGCTCTCTGCCCTTCTCCGTCTGGAGTCCTTTTGCTGCGAGTGCCAATGCCTTCATCTGCTGTTGGTGCGCGACTGCAGCCGGGTCACCTGCCGGAGGTGCCGTTGCTCTTAAGTATGCTCCGATTTGCAGCAAGGCTCCTTCAGCTGTTTTGGGTACGAGCACCCCATCTGCGTCTAATGTCATGAACGAGTGTTCTAAGTTGCGAGTGACGCCCGATCTTTCTCCTTCTGGGATGTTTGCGAATCGCGGTCTGTGCCTTGGCTCCGTTGCCCCTGTGGAGCCGAGGGATAGTTGCCTTCTCCTTGCACTCGAGATACTGGCTTGCTTTTGCGCTCTTCGAGTGTTGCCATGTACTGATTCAGGCGCAACGTCTCTTGCCAGTTGAAGTAGTTGTACGCCATCATCTCTTCCGGGGTTGCATCTGCAGGCATCATTGTGCACTCCTTGATGACTTTGTCCACCTTTGCTGCTATCTCGGCTGTGATGGTCAATGTTGATACGCCATCTGGTAATGTGACCATGCACGGGAACTCCGTGGGTCTTCGACTGGCTGCTGCTGTCGAGGTTTCTGCGCTGATCGCGGCGTAGACCTGACAAGGTATGTGTGAGGACCCCAGATTAGCTATCCGAGATACTCGTTATGCTTCCTGCAACAATCCCATGATCAGTCTGTTGTTGCACATAACTCGAATTGGCATCACAGAACACCCATAAATACCGAATGAATATACTTACTTGATTGAAGTCATAAACTTCAACGGTACTTGCAGCGGAAATCACCAAACAACGTGGAGCCCAAGTCATTCGCCTTAACCCTACAGGCAGCTGACTGGGAAGCGCCCTAGTTCGCATCGACGTCATTGACAGCTTCTCCTCCGAACTGCTTCTCTTCAAAATCTGGCTAAGACAATAGCCAGGGACGAAACCAATATGAGTACATTTGATTGTACTCGCAAACTACCCCCGGAATGAGCATGCACTACTCCTTTTATTGTTTAAATAAAACTTCGTTAGCTTTGAAAACTCTATATCCTTGTTGAAAAAAAAGAAGGATATACTTTTGTTTAATAAAACTTTGTTTGGGAATCTCTATATCTTTATTGAAAAAGAAAAGAAAGCTTTTAGAACTTTTCCCATAAATCTGTCTTTGGAAGAAGTCACCTTTAAAACTTTTCCGAAAATATATCTTTGTTGGAAAAGGTAAGAAGTCTCTTTTGAAAACGTTTTCCCGAAAAATCACCATTTTGTTTATTTCTCCAAAACTCCTCCTTTTTCGACCAAAGCCCTTCATGGTCAAATCATTTTCCAACAACCTTATACCAGCCCTTCGGTATAGTTGCCTAAAACATTTTCCACTTTCAAATTACAAAACTCTTCACTTATCGACCATAGCCCGTCATGGTCAAATCATTCTCCAGCAATCTCATACCAGCCCGTCGGTATAGTTGCATACATCAAACATCTCCATTTTCTTTTCAAACCTTAAAACATTTCCAAAACTTGCACTTAGGACCCGGCAGTTCGTTCCAACTGTCCATATCCGAGGACTCGGCTATTCGAATAGTTTTACACTCTGCAGAGGTAGCACGCTTTCCCCACATCCATCCGGCAACTCATCGTGTCAGCCACGTCCCGCCATACAAGGTGTATGCGAAATTGAGTCACCGACCATAGCCTGTCCTTTGTTCATGCTAGTATAGGACCCTGCCGCTACGAAACTTTCCAACACACTTAACCCAGCCCGTCGGAATCTAAGTGTGAGGACTCGTAGTTCTGCCCGGCGATTTATGGTGGAACCTTCAATCCTCTTTCTCCAATACACTCATACCAACCCTGTTGGCAGACTTCTCTTAAGAGGACCCGGGTCAGGGGGTAGGTCCTCAGACCATCCCCTCATGGAACGGGGCCATCCCCGTTGTTGAGGCATCCCATACTAATATGAGCAAACTATATGACTACGCCCATTTCCATATGTGGGTAAATGTGGTCGCACAGGGTATTGGTTCTTCTGTAAGTACAAGGACACAATGTGCTTTTTATCAAAAACCATCATTCTCCACTTCTCCACTTCAACACCGACATCTCGGCATTCCATATCCACACAATTGTTTTCAAAGGAGTTTTGAGTAAACAATATTTTTCCCATCCTATAGTTTGGAAAAAGCATTTCCATCTAATATCTCCATATAGGGTGTCAAAATAATATACTTGTATTTTGAAAAAAAAGGTTTTCAAAATCATAGCTTTGGTGGCAAACACCACATAAATCATCCATGCTCTTTATAAGTTTTTTTTTGAAACTTTTCTACTGCAGGGGAGCCCCCACAGCCTCACTTTATTACTCAAACAGTTACATATTTACAATATTTACAAGCAAATATACAAACATAACTAATGTAAGCCGTCAAGCCATGATGACAGGGATGGAACTAGTGTGTTTTTCACCCTATACTTAAGCAGGGTGATTTCATGTACAAAAAGGGCCTTCCAGCCTCGGAAACTAGGCTTTATTTTCTTGAAGATTAGGCCATTTCGCTGCTTCCAAATGCACCAGCAAGCAAGGATCACAATTTCAGTGAAGAGAGGACCATTAAACCCTCTTTTAGCAGCCAGAAGTGTCTCGGACACTGAACCAGGATGCCAAGGGATCTGGAGGTAATTCCAAATCCTAGTGCTGAACATGCAGTTGAAGAAGAGGTGCCTCCAGTCTTCGAGTTGGTGTGCGGGCAGAGCACACAATTATTATTGTCAGTAACATGCCACTTCCTACGCAACAACATGTCCTTTGTGTTCAAACGATCATGAAGGAGAAGCCAAGCGAAGAATTTATGTTTGGATTGGCACTTGCTCTTCCAAATCCAACAGGAGGGAGCATGGATGTCAATCAGACTGAAGTTTTTCTTATATACATTGCTGGGTATGAAATCACCTTTACCAGTTGTGCTGACCCATTTATCATGATCATTGGAGAGCTCAAAATCTTGCAACCAACTCTGCAATTGTTGGAACTCTGCATATGCTTCAACAGAGAGAGGGCGATGGAAGGACTCCATCCAGTTTTCAGAGATATGAACTGATTAACTGACATGAATTTGTCTATGGCGTGAGAGAAAAGCCTAGGGAATTTCCCATCAAGTTTCTCTTGAAGCCATAGGTCAGACCAGAAGAGGGCCGTGTGTCCCTTTCCAATTTGGCATCTGGAGATACTTCTGTAATCATCATTAAAGGAAAAGACACTTCTCCACCAGAATGATCCGGAATCAACAACAGCGTGTGGCACGGTTTCAAAATAATATGCATCCATTATCAGCTGTACCCAAGGCACTTCCTCATTATTATAGAACTTGTGAAGGTGTTTCAGGAGCAAGGCTCTATTCTGCACTTTTAAATCGATTATGCCAAGCCCACCTTTTTCTTTCGGCCTGCAAACCATTTTCCAAGCAGCAAGCGAATGAACTTTATCTTTGTCTTTTTTCCTCCACAGGCAATGCCTTCTAGCTCGGTCAATAACTTCCAGCACTCCAACTGGAATCACTAGGATAAGTAAGAAGTATGTCGGCAGGGAGGATAGAACAGAATTAACAAGGACAAGTCGGTCTCCATAGGAGAGAAACGAGGCAGTGGCAGTGAGTCTTCTTTCAACTCGATCCATCAGAGGGGAGAGGTCCTTAATGGTTGGCCTTGTAGTACCCATGGGGAGCCCGAGATAGGTAAAAGGCATGCTTTCAAGTTTGCAACCAAGGAAATGAGCAAGATCCTCAACTTCAGCCTGTGATACATTAATAGGGATCATGGAGGATTTGTGATAATTAATCTTTAGACCTGTGAACTCTGCATATAGTTGTAGAATATCTTTGAAGACTTTCAGGTCGTTTTTATCCGCAGGCAGGATAACAATAGTGTCATCGGCATACTGAACTATAGGGAAATCTTTTCTCACTGGGATGGGAGCATGAAGAAGACCATCTCTATAAGCTTTGTTGACCAGGCTCTGGAGTACATCAGCCCCTTCCACAAAGAGCAGAGGCGAAAGGGGGTCGCCTTGTCGGACTCCTCTACGGCAAACAAAAGGCTTCCCAGGAACCCCATTCAAAAGGACAGAAGAAGATCCCGAAGATAGGATTTCTTTTATCCATTTCAGGAAAAGATCAGGGAAACCCTTGTGCTTCAGAACTTGCAGGATAGCATTATGATCAAGGGTGTCAAACGCTTTCTCGAAGTCGATCTTCAGAATGACAATCTTCCTCTTGGACTGCTGACACTGAAAGATGAACTCGAAAGACCATGCAAGGCAATCCTGAATTGTCCTTCCTCTTATGAAACCATACTGGTTGGCATGTATAGTTTTCGTAACAACCTCCTGCAGCCTGTTAGCCACCAATTTAGTGAGCAACTTTAGGCACGTGTTTGTCAACGAAATAGGTCTGAAGTCGTTAACAGTTTTAGGACTTTGTGTTTTAGGCACCAGAGTTATGAAAGATCCATTAATGCTTTCAAGCATTGCATTGCCCGAGAAGAAATCATTGCACAGGTTAATGAAATCCTTTTTTATAATATGCCAGCATTTTTTGAGGAAAAGGCCATTGAAGCCATCCGGACCTGGTGCCTTGTCAGTCTTCATATGCTTGACAATTCCATCAATTTCCTCAGTCGAGAAGGGGGCAACAAGGCTCTCTAAATTTGTTACAGCAGGCAACAAGTTAGCTAGATCAAAATGCTGTGCTGTTGGGATGGAGATACCCATTCTGTTCTTGAAACTGTGCAGGAAGGCAGCTGCCTTTTGTTGGTGATCCATCATCGTGACACCATCTTCATTTTGTATCTGAGCTATGTTATTGTGCCTAAACCTCTCCGTCGCCTTGGCATGGAAGAATTTTGTGTTTTCGCCACCTAATTGAACCCATCTCATGGTGCATCTATTCCTCCAATATTCCGACTGGATAAACAGCAGTTTCTTTAGGTGGTCCTTAACAATGTTTCTGAAATTAAATTCAGGCCTGCTCAGGTCTCTTTCATCTTCAAGCTGGTCTAATATAAGGATAACACCATTGCATTTCTCAATTAGTAACTTGATCTGGGATAAGCTCCTACCCCATTTCTTCAGCTCATAGCGCATGTTCTTGAGTTTTGCAGTGAGGATACCTGCAGAAGTTTTAGCTTTCACTGGAACATTCCACACCCTTTCCACTAAGGAGATGAATCCAGGTTGGTGAACCCAATGGTTTTCAAACCTGAACAACTGTGATTTTGGAATAGAAGTTGAGATGCTGACAACACATGGGACATGATCAGAAGTGGATTTAGCCAACGGATGCACCATAGTGTTTGGGTACTGCAAAGTCCAGTTGCAGCTAGTGAAGAACCAATCAAGTTGCTCGAGAAGGGGTTGATCTTGCATATTGGACCAGGTGAAGCTCCTCCCCTTCAGAGGTAGTTCCAACAGACCTAAATGGCTGATTATCTCGTTGAAAATAAAGATGTCATTCATATCAGCCCCTGGTCTGTTTCTATTATCAACTGACCGAATGAAGTTGAAATCCCCCAGTAGTAACCAGTTTTCATGAATTGGTATGACCAGATCGTAAAGCCATTGCACAAAGTTGTCTCTTTCCACACCTCTACAGGGTCCATAAACAGTGACAAGAGACCAGGTTTCATTTGTATGTGTGGAGGAGAAATTAATGGTGATAGCAGAACGGGTTACTTCAACCAATTGTCCTTCGAAGATGGCACTGTTCCACAAGACAATAATTCCCCCTGATGCTCCAACAGACGGAGAGAAAACAAACTTATCGAAGCGCTTCGGGCAGAAAGATCTGATGAAGGAGTGATCAAAGGTTTCACATTTTGTTTCCTGAAGGCAGATCACAGCACATTGGCTTTCATCAATTTTGTTGTATATAATAGGACGCTTGTCTTTATCATTTAAACCCCTCACGTTCCAGTCGAGAACCTTCCAATCCATTAACCAAAATGTTGTACTATCCATTAAGAACTTTATTGGAGCAGGCATAGCAGTATAACTGGAATGACCAGTAATCAAGGTAGAGAACAACCATCACAATTCCATGCAAATTCAGCTCAATGTAACCATAACGACATTCTTCATTTATATAGTACGGAACCAGGGTAGCAGACTGATAAAAGACACGATCACGACAAGTTTGACAGCAGGGGTCTAATATATCGGAGGGACACAAGAACTGGACATCAACAGACTGACAGCAACAAAATGACTCGAAATACTGACAGATAACAGAGACACGAACGATAGATAGGGAGCCTAACAGACGTAACACAAAAGGACCCCCAGAGGAGTCGAAGAAACATAGGGTCTTTCTAATCATCTTTCACATCTTTTGTCTTTGATTGCGGACCAGCTGTAAGCTTGTCTTCAGTTAATTCAGCCTCTGGTATCTCTAGCTCGCGACCCATCCTCTGTAGAACTTGAACAGGCGTATGTGGGGTGATTGGGCCGTCGTCTTCCATGGGCTTGGACTTTCGTGGTTTCTTCTTCTTTGGAGTGGGCCTGTCTCTCATGGGCTCCAGTTTGAAACCATTTGTTCGAGTTAACTGCCTGGTGCTCCTCCTTACAGCAGATGAAACATCAGGAGCTGCAGCTTTGCCCCTGCGTCTCTTTTTTGAAACAGAGCCAGTAACCATCTGGCTGTTGCTCTGGAAGACAAATGCAGCACTAATATCTATAGTTTGCACTTCTTCCATGGTGTGTACCTCAGTTTCTTCAAAACTCAGCCTGCGGGCAGTGGAGTTTCCTTCGTCAGGAGCTATCTGAGCTTTTCCAAAATGAACAGGTCTCCTTGTGGCAGGTTTATAGTGGTGACAAAGGACAAAGGAGCAGACAACATAAGTGAAGGAAGATTTGTCGGCAACACGGAAGAACCTTCTCAAAAACTCTGGACCATTGCATGTGCGGGGGCAAAGCCGGCCCAAAACCCTTTTTGTCATGGAGAATGACTTGTTGCAGCTGCTCCCAGGGAAGCACAGGCTCCTCATACTGCATGAGGTTAACAATAATCTGACCATGGTGGATGGCAGTGCTGGAATTGTCAGAGTGGTTCATAACAACCGAGCCAGAGTCATTTATCTCAACTTGCTCTTCTACTGCCTCTATGTCATCGTGCATGTTATGATCTTCTTCATGGTTTCCATCATGATGCTGTCCAAAAAGAGGTTGTCCGTTCCAGCCAAGCTCAGGATATGGTGGAAGGACAAAGTGCCCCAGATCATGTTGAAGGTTTCCTGGGAGGGGGTGTGGATTACCATCCAGGGGCATTGGGTCTTCATCTGGAGGGAGAACCGCTGCAAACTCTGCACTTAGGATATAGCAGACTCCAGTCCACGATTCCTTGACTGCCCCCAGAGTGCTGTAGTTCCCAAAAACTACATCCCTAGGTACGAGCTGTGGAGATGGGAAGGATGCATATACCAGGGTCCTTTCAAGCAAACCATCTTCCTGATGCCAATGGTGATAACGACCAAAAGTGCATATCGCACCAGCAATGTCCTGCTCATTACGATAATCTAGAGGTACACCTAGGAACATAAGCCATCCCTTACGGTAACCCTGTGTTGACTTGTGAATCTCAATACGATCATCATGGTTAACAAATCTAACAAAAACTTCTGGCTGCTGCTGGATTTGATACGGCCCATTGTTAACCAGAGTAAAGCGAGCTGAAGCACTACGCATCTGATACATACCAACTCCATACAAGCACTGCTGCATGTCTACCACCGTCCTCCCTAGCTGAACTTGCACAAAGTTACGAACCTGATTCCGCCAGAACAGTTCCTCTTCCGGTGGCTGCGCCGGCTCAACGATTCCAATGCAGTACGACTCATGGGTCCTTGGCGGGGGAGCAGCGGCGTGTAGAAGGTGCGCGGCAGACGGGAGATGCCCCCATCGATGATGTGGAAACCATCCGGCACCCATCTAGCAGGATTGAGCTCATAGTTCGCCATAGGTGGCGGCGGCGAGCTCGACAGGGGAGGGTTTGGCAGGGGACGGCTCGGTGGAGATGTGTCAGGTTGGGTTGGTGTAGAATCTGAAACGGCAGCGTCGGCCAGGGGTTTGGTTTTAATGAGGTCAGAAACAGTCCGACCAGGAGACGAGTCCTTAACGACCCAAATTTGTTTCTGATTAGAATTCCTTCCATGACAATCCTTTCCTTTATGCCCAAGCTTAAAACAGATTTTACATCTGATTCTCTTGCTCCGGCAATCAACAGTTTCATGGGCCATGGTTAAACATCGCCCACAGCGCCAGAATCTATAGGCAATGTCGTCGATGACTTCTTGGAGCTGACCAATCTTTTCGCTCCTAGATGGGCTGCCAATGGAGCTGGGCTGGCTATTCTTCGAGACTGGCGCGTTCAGAACCGAATTTTCCGCTTCTGTTGGGATATTCAGGTTAGCTGTGTTGTCTGCAAGCTGGTTTGTCTGTCCAAACGAACCAAAGATAATTTGTGCATCACCAGCGCCCTGATCATCTGGCTTAGGCTTTGCAGGATCAGTGTATCCTTTGCAGGCAGTATAGGCTATTGAGTCTGAGAAAACAAGATTTTTGCGCGAGCTAGTTTTGCTTCTAATGATCGATTTAGGGGGTGCTAGGTTCATAGCCTGAAGGGCAAGCTGCTCTCGTTTCTTTCCTGGGCTGATGACAGTCCATTCCTCATCGCATTCTTTCTGCCAGAGTCTGAATTCTCTCACCCAATTCGGACCGCCACGTCCCCATAGGTGAAAGAAACATTTAAAATGTTTGCAGCTAAATTTTCTTAGATTGTGCACCTGAAAGCCTACTTGTTTGCTGGAGACAGTGAAGGAGAAAGTTCTATCAGATAATAGAGAGATCAAAAGCTCTCCACAGGTACCTCCTAGAGCTGCTTCCAAAGCTAGACCAACATTCTCTTCAGTAAGCTTGAAAGAGGCACGTCCAAAAGAGACCACCATGGTGAAATGCCCAGAGTATCTAGTGGGATGGACCGTGGTCGAGAATTTCCTCTTAATATCTTTGGCAAAATTAACACCATGATCAAGGTCGAACCCTAATGAGAAGGATTTATGGGCGTCCTCAGCACTGCCACGATCTATGTTAACCGGCTCTAGATCAGACACGGACTCCTGAGGATCACGAGATCTGGAGCACTCACCCATTTCGATCACAGGCATTGGCCTAATCTTTTCGATCTCAGGGTATTGGGAAGTGGACTTGAGACAGATCCCAACTCTGGCACAGTGAGATTTGAAAGGTACCTTAGCTCCTAGATCAATGCGCTCGCCAGGGAACAGCTTCCTCGCCTTGATCACCACTCCCTTCGCGTTCTTGAGGACGATCCATTCATGCGCCGTCCAAAGGTGGAGGGCGCCGTCGTAGGTCTTGGGTCTTCCACGAAGACAATCACGTGCCGTCGTGTAGGTGGCCTTCCAGATCCATGCAGGGGGATCATGGTTGGCCGGGGGGGTTTCGTGGGTGGTGGAGAGATTGGTTGGATCAGAAAAAGGGTTGGGTCGCCGGAGATTGGAGATCGCCGGAGATTGGGTTACGGTGGAGGGGGTGGGGGCGCCATCCCATCCTTGGGTGCAGGACAAGGTGTTTGAGTGGGTAGGGAGAGAGATCTACGAGTTTCAAGCTTTCAACAATGGTGGGTAAGATATTTCAGCTCTTTATAAGTAAAACCTGTGAACCAAAATAGATGTATGTAGATACAAGCTCAGAGAATAGCTTGCCTGATTTCAGCATAATGTCCCTGGACTTCTCTTCACCGATCAAAGAAATAAACTCTGATTCCTCTTCAATAAATCCTCTCCAAATACCACTCCGATAGCGTTTATATCTAGCGTTGCGAACATGAAAATAAAACAACACACAATAAGCAAACCATACCACAAGTGGTATACAAACAAGTAATCAAACCACAAACATAGTACTAATTTAATCAAGCAACAAACTAAGATCTATATTTACAAGGGCATTATACTCACAGGAGTATAACACCAAACACATGCTAAAAACATCGAGCACCAAGACATCTCCTACTAAAGGTGCTTAACAACCATTTTCCCTAAACAGGAAATACTTCAGACAAAAGTTTTCCCCAAATAATCTTTGTAATTCAAAACATTTCACCAAGCTAAGGTGGATACACTAACAAGATATTTAAGCTAGTACTCAACTCAAATACCATCAAGTTCACCAAGCCATGCAAACGTATTACTCATACCAATATGTCTAACAAATACCACTAACAGTACTAACATATTTAACCTGCTAAGCAATAATAACATGCAAGCACAGTACCACAACAACTATTAACAAGCAAGGCATACATTTTAATCACACACAATATTCTCCTATTAAAATGAACAAGCTTAACAAATTCCTAATTGCTAGGAGAAAAACTATATAGGGAATAAAACCCTAACAAATACATGATTCACAAGTAGCTCTCCTAACATGCTAGCAAGATTAAGGAAACACATCACAACAGTGGATTACCACCCTACACATGCTAGGAAACATATTTATAACAATAAAGTTATAACACAACAATTAATAAAGTCCTAATAAAAAATTAGGCAGAAAAGGCCTAAACCTTATAATTAGCACCACAGTCAATCAGTGACTCCTAAATTCAAACCAAGCTAGGGATATGTTCTCCAACACATATAGAAGACAAGACAATTGGACTTACTCCGAAATTCATCTCACAAAAATCTATAAAAATCACTAAAGAGCCACTGATGTGTTTACAAGAATGAATAGAACTTTTGTTTTAGGCTTCATTTGCATACAAGACCAACAGATCTAGAAAGGTATCACTTCAGACTTTCCATAGAATTTTAGTTTGCAATATTTGGAGTTATAAAACTCTAGATATTGAAAATTTAGTGAAAAATATAATTCCTACAAGATTTAATCTAGACCACTCCTCAAATCATATTTTTGAAATGCACCAGTGCTACATGTCTAAGAAAACACATAGGCACACAACAAAATTTAAATCAATCAATTATCTATCACAGATTTACCACAAATGAATTAAAGCTGCACTGCAAAATTTAATCAGGAAATAAAACAGAGATTAGATCTATTAAAAGAAAAAGGGAAATGGGCCAGATCTGGCCCAGATCCAACGGAGCAGCGCAGAGAGCGGCCCAGCTTGCGTCGGCGAAGCGTTACGGGCCTTCGTCTTCCTCCCGACAAGAACAGGGAGCGAGACGGCGGGGGAACACGGCGAGGACGGCGCGGCGGCTCCGGTGACCCTAAAAAGAAACGGTGAAGCTCGTGAGAAAGAGCGCGACGAGGGGAGCACATAGACATGAAAATGGCGGAGGGAGATGGACGAGGTTGCTCGCGAGCTTCCCGGCAATGCGGCGGTCGGAGAGGAAAAGGATGATTATGGCGGCGACGATCCTGGGCTCAAATCTTCGATTCCTCGCACGGAGAGGGAGAGGACGATGCGTAGATGCCGATGGTGGTCTTCGATCTGTGTGGGGCGGCTTGAATCGCCGGCGAGGCGCGACGGCGAGCTCGAGCTAGGCTCGGCCATGGCAGAGGAAAAAGGAGAGGGAGAGAGCAGGGGAGTGGATGAGTGAGGGATGGGAGGAGCAGAGCAGCTTCGGGGGGGGGGGGGGGGCTCCTTATCTCCTTCGCGCGGCAGGAGGAGCGGGAGGGGGGCCTGGCGACGAGCGGCGTCGAGCGGGCGACACAGCGCCATGCGGCCACTGCTGCTACAGGAAGAAGATCAAGATCTTGCAGAAAACCCCCTAGACTTTTTTCCCATTTACATCTAGGTCCTTTTCTATTCCTTTTATTTTCCTTTTAAAACCAGTAGTGTTTTAGGGAATTGTTTGGGGTATTTAAACATTTTACAAAAATCTGAGAAAATTCATGCAGCCTCCCATATACATGTATAAGATCCACAAAAATTGGTGTTTGAGAATAAAATGTTTTGCACAACTTTTGTTCATAGGGTTAAAATATGTTATTTTTGGTAAATTCAATTTGGCAAATTGAAATATCTTTGTAATTGAAGCTTAGATATTTTGAGGAGAGAGTAATATGATAATGAGATGGTTATCATCTCATTCCTGGATTTTATAAGATAAAATAATTGTTATAACAAATTAGAGGAATAGGTGGAGAGGGAAATTAAATAAGATTCTTTCTTTTAATCAAGATTTTATTTTGAGGGTGTGAGGAAACATAGAGGTCTTGTTTTATTTTCTAGTTACATTCCAAATTTGTGACCAGTGGGTTTTATTTTAGTGCTAGGCACAGTTGAGGAATTGTCCTCACAAGCAACAGACACAACAAGATCAACATCACAACCAAGTCCACACAAGGTCAAACACAGCAATGGGAGGTAAAACACAATCATCAGTGAAACATTTCAAAAGTTTTTGTTGGTTCTGAAATTTGGGTCTTGTGAAACTAAGTTTTTCTTAGTTTCTAAATTTGGGATGTGACAGTATGATCGGAGGACCGGTGTATGTGCTGTCTATGCCAGTTATGGATTCAGCTTCCTCATCCAGGCTCATGTCAGAGTTACTGCTTTTGCTGATCTGTGCGTCGGTGTCGACGTATGCTTCGAGTGTACGCTCAGGATTGTCTCTACTGTTGGAGAGGAACTCTTGATCTTCTTGGATCTCTGGTCCGCCGAAATCGGCGAGACAGATGCTGTCGTTTGCTTCTTCAGAGTGCATGTAGTCGAGGATCATGTCACGTGATTCGGCGTTTTCGACTGTACTAACCTGATAGGTGGACTGTACTTCATCGTCTGTGAACTCTTTTGCTATGAGCTCGCCGATCTCCCTTGTTGACATGGATGAGGCTGGGGATCCTAGCGGCGAGACCGAGTCGATCTGTGGTGAAGCTGCTTCCATAACTGCTGGCGTAGTCGAAGGAGCGTCGAGTGGCTCCACCGTGATTGGATCCGCCAAGTCCTGCACACCAAACTTGTCGACGAAAAAATTGTATTTTCCAACGATTAGATCCAAACCTGAGTCGAGGCTGGCAAAGGCCTCTTGAGCTTCTGGCGAGTATGGCTTGATCCGTTTTGGCGATGCGATTTTTGGAACTGGCGAGTGATCGCCCGATGATCCGACGTTAGTTGAGCTTGCCGGCGAGTTGCCGTTTGCAGATGTGTCCGACGAGTTGCTGCTTGCAGATGGAACCGACGAAACTGTGAATCCAACACTACCTGTTCCCACAGACGGCGCCAATTGACGAGGTGTGTCCTCGGCAATACCCATAGTTGAGTACCTAGGGTTAGATTTACGAGGTAGAGAACGTGTAGTGAGGGTAGAATCGTCGGCTGACAAGCGGGATTTACCCAGGTTCAGGGCCCTCGACTGAGGTAACACCCCTACTTCCTGCCTGTTTGTATTTGATTGTGGAATATGATGTGGTTACAAGGGTCCAGCGAGGGTTTGATCTCGCTAGGGTTTGAGAGCTATGGTGTTTCGTGTCCTTGATCGGCCACCCTCCCAGCACTTATATAGGGGGCTGGGTCTCGAGTACGTAACCGACTTAAACTTTACAAATGAAGAAACTGTAGCCGACTATGCCTATCTTGGAGAGCAATCTTCTTCTTGGGCTTTCCTTGCTGGGGTTTATCGGACTGTTGGACAATTGGGCTTTAGTCATTACGTGCACCAAGTACCCTCATGGTAGGGTACCCGTTTGGTATAACCTCGTCAAACATCATAGTACCACAACGGAGGATAAAACCAAATGTAGAAAGGTAAAACCTCTCTAAAAGGGAATAACCGGCAAACCTCCAAAACCGAAAACACAACAAGTTTTCCATACGAAATTCGTTTTCGGTAAATTTGGGCTTGTCATGAAGATCACAACAAACACCAAAACCCAATAAGGAGAAAACCAAATAAGAACCAAGAAAGATGAAATGCCAAGTATGCAAAGGTTTGAGCTCTCCACAAAGATGCGATCAAGTTACTCACTTGAGAGCCCCTCTTGGTAGTACGACGTCTATCCTATAACCTGGTCTCCCACTAACACCATGAGACCGGTAAAATAGAAAACCTATTAAGATCATACCTTTGCCTTGCGCATTCCACTTGAGCTCGATGATGACGATCTTGACTCTCTCAAGTTGGAACACCGTTCTTGATTGTGCTTGCTAGCACATGCTTGATGAAGACTTCTCCAAATGCTCCCCCATACTCCATTATGGGAGGGCCTCGCTAAGCTCCGTCTTCATGACTCCATTGCAAGCTTCAATCAAATGATATCTTCCGAGATGGATCATATTGAACTTGCACTTCATCTTCTTTTCTTGATATGTATGATGGCTTGGAGGTAAACATGAATGTTCACTCAATCTTCTTTTCCAAGCTATACTTGCAATAAGCTCAACTCTACACATGACCATTCTTCATATAAACCCTAGAAGAGAGCATTGATCATCATGTAGACTTCTAGAGTTCAACACATGAACTCAATATTTTCCCACGGACAAGATCTATAAGAATATCTCAATGCAAACATTAATCCATAAGGATTGTCATTAATTACCAAAACCACGCATGGGGGCAACATGCACTTTCAATAGACTCGCTTCTCCACAAAGACACTACATCACCGTCGTCGGAGGCAACACATGTACGTCCATGCCACCTGGTTGTCGTGCCATCAGAGGAAGCCGATGTAGGCCAGAAGATAACATATCTGATTAGAAACGTCACTAGGAACCCCAGTGTCACTGTCCACCATGTGGGTTTAGCCCGACGACATCATCCGGCTACACGTGGGGGGAAGCGGAAGGTGGGTGTTGGCGTCGATGCGATAGGGTTATGCCCTAGTTGGCTTTGTGGCAACATGAGACAGGTAGTTTTTTTTGTTCCTTTAGTCTTTAGAAACACCAGGTATACAATCATACCATGTTTACTAATGACTAGACCGATAGATTTTGAACTTGACTACCACATATGCCCCATTATAATACTCAATGCATCCTCATGCTGAAAAATGGGGTTAGAAGAACAACCACCCACCTAGCCATCGAACTAATGGCTGGTTCTTCTCGTTTTGTTCACATTATCCCCGTTTAGCTATTTTATTAACATAGGGATAAAATTTACCTATATAAAATTATAAATACAAAAAACCAACTTATTGTGATCATTAATTAGTCAACACCACATAGAAAAATATCAATAAATAAATTAGCTAAAATATTGCACCCTTTAAGGACTCACACTCACTAATTACCTTCTTGATCATATAGTTGTTCTCTTGTTTTTCGAAAAAACATAGTTGTGCCTTAATATTCATAAATAATGATCCTTTTCTTACAAATTTTAAACTTTATCGTATTCACCATTTTCTTTCTTAATGTGCGTCATAATTCACGGTACTTCTCCTGGTCTATTCTCTTGGTTACCTTAGTACATATTCGTGTCATGTATATCTCTCTTATTGGTTATATATTTGGATATATGATAGTTAAACAATAAATTAGAAAGTTATGAGTTATTAATATACTCCCGACGAGAGTGTCTAATTTTTGTGTCAACCATTGGGTCATGACATGTTTATCACAGAGTTTTAATAGATAATTTGCATTTTCATATGTTCCGTGATTCTTGTAATGTTTGGATATACTGGATAAACCGAATTGAATTGAATAGACTTTGCTTCCGTGCACTAAAATATAAGACACTTATTTTGGGACGAAGGTAGTATGAATCAATTTTGAGAATATAAATAAATAAAAACGCAAAACAATTTCTTTCACATTTTTCGTGTGAATGGCCTACCTCTCCTTGGCTGGTACTAGGCCACAGGGGTTTAAGAAACAAGCCCTCTGATTAGGGTTTAAGTAGGTCAGGGGAGCCGCCGCCGTCCCGGAGTCTCTCGCCGCCGTCCCGGAGTCTCTCGCCGCCGAAGCCCTACCCCTCTTCCCCACAAACCACCCCTGCCTCGTCCGAGCTCGATTCTCTCGCAGTCCTCCTCCTCATCCCCGATCCCCATCTACCGACGGTGTGTTTTGGGCGTTATTCCTTTCGCTGGTAAGGATTACGGAACCCTAGCTTGCTCGGGTTACTGTTTGATTTGCTCTGCCCTTTCGTTGCCGTGAACAATTGGATCGACCCATATCTCTTTCCTCGACAGTAGATTGGTCTTAGTTGACCCCGTCCCGTCGATTGGGCGGATTATCTAGGGGCGGCGAGTGCACCCGCCGTCATTTCGTTGTTTATTTTCCCCCAATCTGCTTCTAAGATCCCGAATTAGTACTCCTAATAGCAGTCTGATTTTAGAAGTAATAGGGCTCAACCGGATCCCCATTTCGGGTTGATCTTTCTGCGTTAGCGATTGTGAATTTGACTCGGACATGTTTTTTCTCCTTCAGTGCCCGAGGATTGTAGCAGGGGATCTGTGCGATGGCTTTCGCTAGTAGACTGGGAAGCGTGCTGAGGAGGACTATAGAGTCCTCGAATTCGTCGCTACTCCAGGCAGTAAGATGCATGTCCTCTTCCAAGATTTTCGTTGGAGGTATGGTCAGATGGATTACTGTTCTAGCTCATGTTCGTGCAAATTATCGATGCCGGGGAATTGTCTTATAACATTTCTGGTCTACCTGCTTTTAGGGCTATCTTATGCCACAGATGATCCCACTCTGAAGGATGCATTTTCTGGCTATGGGGATGTGCTTGAAGGTTATTTGCCCAATTACTGTAACACATCTGATACATATTTCGGCATGTTTCCCGTGCTGCTAACACTTTATTTGTGTGGGATTGGGTTCAGCTAGAGTCATCATGGACAGGGAGTCTGGCAGGTCAAAAGGTTTTGGATTTGTTACTTATGTGTCTCAAGATTGTGCCGCGGCTGCCATTAGTGCTATGGACGGCAAGGTGATTTTGCAGACATGTGATGTCATTCATGTATATTTTTTTCGTTATATTCTCTGTGCCACTTTGAAAAGATAGTACTAAAAGTCAGGTTGCATGTTTTTTACTTGAGTAGATTGACCTGTTGCTTGTTCATGCTTATTGCCCTTTACCATACACTTGTCATGTGCTGCAGTTCCTAAACTTTTTTATCAACTTAATGATGCAATATAATCAACATTGTTGAGTTTTTTTCTTCGATATGAAGTAGAGCTGTGTTAACTGGCATTGATTCACTAATGTTAAATTGTGCTTCTCTTAGTTTAAGCTGACCCTTATTTTCTTTTCTCTGCATCAAAACTGAGTAACAGAAAAAAATCGTTGAATTATGCTCTGCCAAGAATAATGGCCAACATCTTCCACCTTTGTGCCCCTTAGTTCATATCATACCATACTAGAACTTTGGCGGTCAAAAGACACATCAGAAAAAAGAAATGAAGGGGATGTTAGAAAACAAACACAAATAGTTATGCAACATCACGGTACTTAGCAACGGAAATCAATTAAAGTAGATGCTTAATGAAACATAAGAATTATTTTAATTTCCAATTATGTGTGGTACATAAACATCCATAGATTAATAAGAGCAAAGTTCACCAGCTATACAAGTAGGTCAAATAATGCTAGAGCTTGAAACATTTGACATTTTGGGCCGCATATTGTTGTTAATACATTATACATTCTTGTAACTGTTTTAATTTTTTTCTTCCATTGGTAACGCGTTAGAATCTTAAGACGATGACACTTATTTCCGAGCTGCATCATTCCAGATCTTTAATCTCATGATTCATGAACAGAGTGTACCTACCAGATCAGGCCAGCAAGAAAATGCATGTTTAGGGAATAGCTGACTATCTGCAGATTGTGGCATATCGACGCATGCCAAATGTTACTGTAAATATTTAAATGTGGCTAGGATATCTTGCTGAGCTGTAAAAGTGACCTATCCTAACTCCCGTGAAATTTTTGTTCTACCATCACAAGTTAGGAATTTGTTTGTTCTGATTTGATTAATGTTACACTGTTTTTGCAATATGCAGATACATGTCATTACCAATCCCAATGTTATTTTCTTTTTAGCACATCCAGTAGTTATGTTTACTTCTTTGCACATATGTAACACACTATCTGCTTTAGGACCTTCAAGGACGAATGGTAAAGGTGAACTACGCCAATGACCGTGCTGGTGGAACACGTGGAGGTGGATACAGCTCTGGAAATTACGGAGGTGGCAGCTATGGACATGAGGGCAGTGGTGGTGGTTACGGAAGTGGAGGGCATGCCGGTGGTGGTGGATATGGTGGTTACAGTAGTGCTGGGGGTGGCGGTGAGTATTCTAGCGTCCACAACAATGCAGCCTCTGGCGGATATGGCAGTGGCGGAAGCTACAATAATGCCAAAAACTGGGATGGAAGTACTGGTAGCTATGGCGGCGCTGGTGGTGGCGGTGAGTATTCTAGCATCCCCAACAATGCAGCTGCTGGCGGATATGGCAGTGGTGGTAGCTACAATAATGCCAGCAACTTGGCTGGAAGTAATGGTGGCTATGGTGGCCCTGGTGGTGGCGGTGAGTATTCTAGCATCCACAACGCTGCAGCAGCTGGTGTACATGGCAGTGGCGGAAGCTACAATAATGCCAGCAACTCGGCTGGAAGTACTGGTAGCTATGGCGGCACTGGTCGCGGTGGTGAGTATTCTAGCATCCACAACAATGCAGCTACTGGCGGATATGGAAGTGGCGGAAGCTACAATAATGCCAGCAACTCGGCCGGAAGTACTGGTAGCTATGGTGGCACCGGTCGCGGTGGTGAGTATTCTAGCATCCACAACAATGCAGCTACTGGCGGATATGGAAGTGGCGGAAGCTACAATAATGCCAGCAACTCGGCTGGAAGTACTGGTAGCTATGGTGGCGCTGGTGGGTACAATTCTCCCAACACCAATGGCACCGGCAACTACAACAGCGGAGGTGGTGCGAATGCAGTCTTCAATGGAAGCACTGGCGGTTTCAGCAGCGGACATTCTGGCTTTGCTGGCGGTAGCTTTGCCGGAAATGTGAGCAGTACTAGCAACTTTGCTGGACATGTGACTGATACCGGTAGCCCCAATGGCAACAGCTACGCCGGAGGATTCGGCGGCAGCAAGACTGTTGGAGCTACTAACAAGGTACTGCACAGCCCCAATAGCAACAGCTATGCCGGAGGATTTGGCGGCGGCGAGACTATTGGAGCTAACAAGGTACAGTACAATGGCCAGGACGACCTTCTGGGTGCAGACTTCTTTGCTGAGACAGAGGATCGTCAGGCAGGCAGTTCGGCATAATCTACTGTGTCGCGTCCCTTGCTTGTTGGTTGTTTGAGTGGAACATCTCGAGTCAAGGTAACAATAATACCCGTGGTTGCTTCTTAGAGCAAAGGCAACGAACTCTCTTTGGGGTATGTTAAGTGACCTAGTTATTCTGATTTGGTTTTGCATGCTATTCTGACAGAAGTTATAAGATGGTGCTTTTGGCAACGATTACAGTTTAATCTTGTATTGAGAAGAAAATGCCTGTTAGCCAGCTTTGATGGCGGTGTTTCAGCCTCTGTTCCTCCCAGAGCATGACCACATGTCAGGTTCAGACATGTTGTGTAGGTGTCATTCTAATAACCCAGTAATGCGTTCATGCATATTTGAGGCTTACATATCCGGTCTGATGGCTGATGTCCTGATTTCTCTTCCTTCGCGGGGCGCCACCTTCACGCTGATCTGCGATAGGTGCGTGTCCGGCCGTATGACCTGCGTTATGAAGCTAACTGGATATATGTCCTATATCTTCAGTACAATTTCTCCGTCTTCGTTACAGCAGTGCGTGAACATTTTCCGCGGAAATTTAGGTTCCAAACGATCTACACAAGACCTACTTTTATTTTTAACGGCACAAACTTCATCGATTTTGTGTGATTTTTCATTTTATTTAGTGAAGTAAGTAAGTTATCGCTCTAGTCGTTAGAACCCTTGCTCTGTGAATTACCTTATCTTTGGTTCAGTCTCACGCTTTCTTCAGTCCCATTGTCTTTCTACCCTGTGGCTGACATAGCAGCGGAACATGTACATATATCTTTATAACTAACATTCTCGACCATTGTTAGAGCTGAAAACACAGCACTAACTCTGGAGCTTGAACACAGATGGTATTTATGCTCAACTGGAGATCGGCGATTTTGATATCACGATCACGGCACCCTCAGAGGTCAGATAATGGCAAAAGAAGATGAGCAAGGCAGCTGCTGCCATGTGAACCTGGTTGTTGGGAGCAGGGTCGTGAGATCGGCACCCTCAGAGGTCAGATAATGGCAAAAGAAGATGAGCAAGGCAGCTGCTGCCATGTGAACCTGGTTGTTGGGAGCAGGGTCGTGAGCCCTTTGGTGGCTGAAGTATTGCCATTCTTGGTTTTTGGGTGTTTCAAACCCATCCTCCTTGCTTACCTTGATTCAGTATACAGGGCAAACAGCCAGAGGGGCAGGTTGATGCATTTTTTACCTTTGTTCAAATATGGAGAAGGTTTTACCACCTTTCCTAGCTTGGACTGGAGGGAGTAGAGAAGCTCCGTGCTGCCCGCTTTTACTTCGTGTATACACTGATAATTAGGCGGTTGTCTCTACTGTAATTACATTGTAGGTAAATGGATACGTACATGTAAGTAATCATACCCAGCATTTTGACCCTAACTACTTTGCTCACGGCGGTAGAAAGAGAGCATATTGGAAAAATATTGGATACATAGTCACAAGCTCGCTTGACGAAAAATAGCAACGCGCAAGACAACACTCTCAAGACAGCGGAATACTCAAACTCACTCCAAAGCACTACATTCAGTCCAGTACTAGTGCACAAGGCCATTCAACCATATACTCCAACATGCATAGTATGCAGACATGGCATTTGACTAAAAACCATCTTCATGTGGCTGCATAGAATGCCCACCATGCAAAAGGATGATGGGTGCCCCTCCGTGGAGGTTTCGTGAAGGAAACATGTTCACCTCGGCCATGTCTCGAGTGTCGTTTAGGATCTGCGCTTGCGGGAACTAGAACTAAAAGAGAGTTATGTAGTTCCGAATGAAAGCCCCGCACTGAATTGTGCCGGTGACCGCGAAATACCCGCAAGTGTCGTCCCGTATCTTGGAAGCGTCACTCTAGAACCAATTCCCGTCGAGGTTGTGTTGGCTCTCTAGGTGGCAACGATCATAATCTGCGACCACCAGTGTTCAGGTTCCAATCTGTGACCATGTGTCAAAATTGGTAATCTGCTCCCACCACTATGTGGGTTGACTGCCTTTCAGGGTTGTTCGTATTGACGGCGAGGTCATGGTTGATCAAGGTCTTTCGATGACGTCGAGGTTCGGGTTGGCTCTCATAGTGCTCAAACTGCTCATTTGATTATGGCTCTCAAGTTCGAGGCCAAGAGCATATTTGTGGCATTTCGATGGAACATTGCCCTTCAATATTATTGGCAGCTTTCGGTGCCGCCATGTAACCTCGACGGCGTGATGTCGTTTCGATGACACCAAGGACTCCTAGTTTTGCATGGTGTGGAGTGTTCGGTGGGCAAGCGGGAGATGATTCCCGCGTTCTCACGACTAAGGAGTTCCCTTCGACTGCTCCAACATCACCCCTTCTTGCTCTTCTCGGCCTATCCTCGTGTGGTTGGATGCTAAGTATAAGGCTTGACTTGTTGTCTAAGAGTTTGCTCGTTTATTCTTTTTTCTTTCTTTCTTGTGAGTGTGCCACTTTCGTAGTCGTTGTATTTGTATCTTTGTTCTTCTTTTCAATGAAAAATGGTTTAGGCTGCCTGATGACCCAGGAGTTGCTTCAAACTAGAGTAGGTAAGGTAGTACAAGCAACTAGTAAGCAGTCAATGCACTCAATCCTTATTAGCTGCCCCGTGCTGAAGTATTTCCTCTTTTGGCTCTCTGGCTTTTAAAGCCTTGCCACTTTGCTCACCGTGATGTGGTATACATGATAAAAGATATAATTGACCAGCCGAACAAATATAGCTTTGACCACAGACCATTGCCACACTGCCACACTTGTTCGTTTTTCACCTCAACGGCAACAATATACTGCACACTACACCTACTACACGTTGTGAGCTCAGGCTCCAAATGATGTAATTATCTGAACATAGGGCAGCTAGCCAATGCAAGTGCAAAACATAGAAACAAAAGAAGAATCTTGTTCAGTCGTTGTAGATAAGAAAAAATCGGACCCAGCTCCCGTGAGATCATTGATATTTCTGAAAACTAGAAACTACCCCGCACATTTTCTACAACTTACTAGATAAAATCTGTAGCATTCGTTTTTACCTCGTGCATTCTCTGTTAATTAAACCATTGTGATTTACTACGAAGCACGTAAAATGGATTAGCGATATGTGGAAGTAATTTTGCCGAACATATCAACCGTAGCAATTTTTTTGTTCACGGCAGCAAAAAAGGAAAGAATCAACATTAGACGATTGTCAACATTATTGCATAACAAACCCAAGCTCGGTGGAAGAAAAATAGCGTAGAAATGTAGAATAACACAGAGACATTATATGGCATAGAACAACACAGTGATCACATGCAAAGCAAGCTGCGGCATATGAGCTAGCCGAGCAGCGGACAGTGGAATCAAACTTACTCTAACATGCAACTGCAGACTAAACCAACATGCTAACTGGAGTAAACACAGAGCGTACCAACAGTTCACGAACACTGATGCGCGCACACACAACACAGGGTCAGGGAGCAATTAAACAGTAGTGCCATGGGGATGAAGAACAGAGCACATCAAGCTTCATCGTCGGGGTCGACTCGTCGTCGTCTTCTTCGGTGCATCACGCCGTTATCAGCCTGAGGTTGCAGCAGTAAAAAGTGACGAAGATCCCGGCCAGAAGGCATACCATGCATGTGACGACCCAGCATAGCCCCTGCCAGACTTTGATGGAACAGTGCAGCCACCCCAGGTACCCACCGCCACCGCACGGCGACGGCTTGCACACCGCCGCGCCATGAAGAAGCTGTCGGAGATGGCTCGGCAGCAGCACCGCGTCGACGACGTAGACCGCGAGGGGAAGACGTCCGACGATATCGCCTCTGTCACCCTTGCCGGCGCGCTGTAGGTGCCCCCACTCGACGGCGGGTACGGCCACACCCACACCTTGTCCCCGTCGTCGCCTACGGTGAGGGCCAGGCTCAGGCTCTTGTTGGTGGCCGCGTCCGTGGCGAGCGTGCGCACAGCCACCTGCCCCCGAAAGCCACGATCTGCTCCCTCCCGTAGCGCGCCGGCGCGCCGTGGTGCAGCAGGACGGCAAGCTGGTCGTCGGCGCTCAGGTTGCCGAACCTGGGCTCGAACGCGGCCACGGCCAGGTCGTCGGGGCAGAAGAGCGTGAGCCCGCCGGCAACGACGTGCTCCCGGAAGATCTTGCCCGCGCTCGCCGTTCTGGCGGCGAGGGCCGCGAACCTCCCGCAGCCGCGCGTGGAGTTGAGGTAGCCCATGAGCGGCGCGTCGGACGCGTGCTCACGGGCCGAGTCGGTGATGCCTCGGAGCTGCAGATGGGGAAGCCTCGCCGCGTCGTCGCCGAGGACGGCGGCGCCTCCGGATGCGACGAGCAGCAAGATCACGAAAAGTGCTGCAGCCATTGCGCCTGGCGCGCTCACGAGCTAGTAACTAATGGAGTGTGAGCGACAGGAGTTGCTAGCTACTCAGTGAAGTGCTGAAGTGCATTGTAGATTTGTAGGCGGTGGGTATTTATGCACGGAGATGGAGGCAGGAAACTACGAGGAAGCTCGACCTGGGTGTCGCCTCTTGCATAACAATTTCCCTGCATCCATTAGCTAATAACGTCGATCAGCACTAGACTGGGAACGACGCAACGTTGATCGCATCACCCACGTATGTGTCTCTGGCATCTGCATCAATTTCCCTGCCGCTGCATCCATTAGCTAATACTAGGAAAAATGCCCGTGCGTTGCAACGGTCCTAAATAATTTAACATGTGTTGGGATTCTGAAAACGATATGATGTTATTTTTAACACTCAAGCATCTTAGATTTCAACGGTAGTGGAATCGAGTTGGATGGAGCATTCTGGCAGATTCAGCAAAACGGCAAGATGGTGCCGGATTCTAGTGAGGCAGACAAATCCAGCGAGGTCGACAGAATGCGAAGACGGGCGTAGACTCAATTAATTTAACCTGCAAGTGTGCAGACAAATGGAACCCAATTAATTTTTATAGCTAAGAACATAGTCTGAGGGCATTCTTAAAGTCCCCAAGTCAGCCGATTATTTTGGTCGTTGTCCTCTGAAGGTTACAAACTGATGCAACATCTAGCAGTTCTCAATGTCCATAATAAAAAGAATTGCCAATCTTTGGTGCAGTAGAACCCGATCTGGCCTTCTCCTCTCTCAATGTCTCATTAGATAATCAATCTAAACACACCAATCAGGAAATCAACCATCCCAACTATGCATCCACTAATTCCAGACGTCCATTAGCAAGTAGTAGTAGTAGAGCGAGTTAGCAAGTTAGAAGATGACCAAACCTGAGACCGGATGGGCAAGATCAAGATGCAGTAGAGCTCTACTGCAGCACAGGCATCCCTTATCGCAGTCGTCCGCCGCCAGCTTCAAAGTCATAGTGCTTGGGTTCGTGGTTCCAAGCATCCCCGCCTGGAGGCAACGACACTTCAGCGTAGGGAGAGGAGAAGAGCATCCGGGGAAGGATCGGACATGTAGGATGGCAACGGCGCTGCGGTGGCGGGCGCCCGAGGCAGAGAGAAATCGACATGCTGCTGTCGATTGTGGCCGCGCGTCTGGACGGAAGGTCGCTCCTACTGCCGAATTTGGTCAGGGTGAGCTCCGACCGCTCCCGTCGCTGCTCTCTGTGACGATTTTGGAAAAAGAGAAGACAAATCGAGACGACTTGTATCCCTCTCCTTCAAGAGCAATCGGAGTCGTGGCCCTGGATTGACGACCTTCCCTGTGCCATCGCCGGTAATGGCGCTGGATGCCAGCGGCCAGCGCGCTGGGAGACAGGGTCGTCGTTCGGGCCACCCCTCCTCACCGATTCGTCCGCGGGGTCGCCGTTCCGGCGCCTGCGCGCGGAGTGAACTCCCCGGGGCGATACGGTGGGCTCCGGTGGGACAACGATGTTGATCACGGATGGCAAGGTCGTGGAGTTTTCCGGAACTCCGTGGACTGCATGTTTATAGGCGATGGCTGAATCGACGCACCGGAGAGTATTGGAACCCGGACAGAACAGAGCAGACTTTTGCTATTAGAGATCGAGTATCATACGTGATGCACAGGACTCTGATCTTGCGATGGCAGTCTGGACTCGAGAATCACGGACGAACAGTTTTTTGTGACTTACGGATGGCATAGGTGGGTAATTATGTACAACTTTAGGGGTAATTGTAATGACCTACCAAAATAAAAGGCGGAACTCTTAGTGCTTTTATTATTATAGGTAAAGATTGATTTTTTTTTTTGCAAACCGAGCTACATATAGCTCGGCCTCCAAAACGCAATGCTCATTTTTGGTTGGCTAATTAGCCGACCAAAACGTTTTATAACTAGGGACAGATGTAGCAATTACCATGGCATGAAATTAATGTGCTTCTATTGAGAGTTCATCTCTTATGTATTCTCTAATTTTGCATCTCCGCGCAATTTCATCTATTAGAGATGGGTCAACTTTTTTTGTGGTTCAACCTACCACTTTTGGGAGTGTTTCTTTGTACACTCACGAACATGTTAGTCCCCTTAACCATTTGTCATATGTATTCCAAAACTCACATCAAGGGTCCTAGAAGTACTTTTACGACTGGGGCAGGCCAATGGAATTTTTATGCTTCCTCGAAAGGCTGTGCGTCGACGAAGTAAGAACTGATGGAATCGCGTACAGCCACAGATGAAGAGGTAGGAGACAAACTGATACCTGATAGGTGGGCCCCACCTGTTAGGGTTTAACCTTTTTTATCAAAACAATTTGGATGATTTGAAGCACTTAAAAGGGTTAAAAAATGCAATAAAATTACAAGAGACACCTTAATTTTATATAGAACCTCTCCATATTTTTGTTTTGAATGCATTTAAAAATAGGGAGAAATTTGGGCACAAAAGGACCAAAGTATCAAACCTAGAGGAGCCGTACGTGTGAATAATACAATTAATCACCTTTATCTAAATTAATTACGTCTACTGGGAAACTACGGATTTGAAATGTTCTCTAATATGTGAACAAATTTAACATGTGCTAAAGTTACGAATTTAGAAAGTAGACTTATAATACTCGCCTAAACAAACCAACATATAGGTCATCCGGTCCACTCCTTAGTTGCAAAGTTGCAAGTATAAACAGTGGCCACACGCGCATACGCATTTTGCATCGTCCAACCTTTGTTTCCGACCACTTCACAATTTCCTCAATTAGCTATACTCAGTTTTTAACAAAGTTGAGCTGTGCGGCATATTTATCAGGATGTAAACTAATTATAAGAAACCCACCCCACACGGCCGCCCAAAGCCGTTTGGGGCGTGCCGAACACAAAATCGCGCCCACTCACGGCCCAAACGCGAATTCGGTCCGGCGCGGCCCAGTTTTGTGTCCGGCACGCCCAGTCCACGCCCTCAACTTGGGGAGGCTTGGGGCGGCCCCAGACAGAAGGAAACGCGACGCCACGTCGGCTCCCGACGCGCGGGCCACGCCTGGCAGTGAGACAAGGAGCTGCAGTAATGCCGGGCGGCGTCTCGGTTTCCCAGCCGGGCGCAGCGACGTGTCGCTTCGCCTCTGCGGCGAGGAAGCGTCTGCGCCACGGCGACGTCAATGCAGGCGAGCCGTTGGACGGCCGGAGTTAAGGCGTCCTCATCCGTTCGCCTCCCCGGCCGCTATACAGAGCGGGTTCCTCGCCGTCTCCACCATCTCCATCCCACACCTAGCCATGGCCTCTCCCCGGCGCGCCGCGGAGGAGGAGAGACGAGCGCAGAGGGAGGTCCGTCGTAGCCGCCGTGACAGCCAGGTTTGGCAGAGCGCCATGGCTCGCCGCGGCTGGCCATCACAGGAGGCAGGCTCGTCGGCCGTCAACGCTCCGCCACCTCCTCCACCGCCTCCTCCGCCACCGGCGAACCAACTCACGAAAGCCGAGGCGCGCGAGCTCATCCGCACCAACACGCCGGTGCCGGCGAACTGCGTCCTCCCCGAGGGATGGGCCACGAACCCAGTGCACGTCCCCGTTGCACCCATGCTGGCCGGCCAGGCGCGGCTCGACTACGTCGCCTCGTGCATGGGGACGATGGCGCCGGAGCTGCACGATGACCCCAGGTTCGAGCCGAACTCAGCGTACTGGGACAAGCAGGTCGAGCTCGAGCACGCCTACCGCCTCCACTCCTTCTTCGCCCCCAAGCCGCCTGCGGGCTGGCTCGAAGACTCCGACGACGCCGTCGACACCGACGACGACGGCCTCACCAACACCACCGACGAGGACTTCGCAGCGGGCATGGAACGGGAGAGGGTTCGCTACGAGGCGGTGGAGCAGGCTCGTCGCGCAAGATCGGAAGGAGGCCGCGTGCAACCTCCTCCGCCGCAACCTCAACAAGAGGCGGAGGAGGTTGACGGTGATGATGACGGCTTGGAGGACTGGCCGCCGACGCCGGAGTGGGATCCCGGCCACATGCAGCTCGCCATCGAGGCCGACATAGCCTCTGCCGCCGCCACCACCTCCAGCTCCGCAGCCACCACCTCCAGCTCCGCCGCCACCACCTCCACCACCGGCTACCTCTACTGCCTCTGCTCGAGCTGCCGCCGGAGTCCTGTGCTCGCCGCCGCAAGGGCCGGCGCCTGCCCCAACTGCCGGTGCCCGACGTGCCACCCTACTTACTAGATCTAGTCTAGGTCTAGATTTAAATTTGAATGAATTATGTTAGTTTGAATGAAATTTCAATGAAATATATGCTTTTTCGTATCAAAATTTCATATTTGAATAATATTTGGGAGCCGCGAGTGGGGAGCGAGGGCGCCCAAATGGGCAAGGTAGTCCGGACGGCGCCCAAAGAGCCTATCCGGACGGCCTTTGGTCGCCCATTTGGGCGCCGCGAAAGTGGAGATGCTCTAAAGTTACGAATTTAGAAAGTAGACTTATAATACTCGCCTAAACAAACCAACATATAGGTCATCCGGTCTACTCCTTAGTTGCAAAGTTGCAAGTATGAACAGTGGCCACACGCGCATACGCATTTTGCATCGTCCAACCTTTGTTTCCGAGCACTTCACAATTTCCTCAATTAGCTATACTCAATTTTTAACAAAGTTGAGTTGTGCGGCATATTTATCAGGATGTAAACTAATTATAAGAAACCCACCCCACACGAAGTTTCGTAGAAAGTCCCGAGGTTTGATAGGTCATCCATCCATCCGTCAGTGTAGAGTTTCCTGAATCAGCCATACGCATCCACTGTCACGGCGCCACAAAGCCAAGCCATTTCTTGTCACACTAGAAGCAATGTAGAAATTCAAAGCAGCAGAAGACCTACAGATGCATCATGACATTCCCTGACCAACATCATCTCTTTCGAGTGCTGACCCGACGTTTCCATTTGCATGCAAGGAGGAAAAGGCTAGCCATGACATTTGACCATGAAAATCTGTTTGGATCTGGATTTTCAAGGACACCATAATACCATATATTAACTTTTTTTATCTGGACCATCTTCCATTCATTTACAATAATTTTGGATCAAAATGAAATTGATGCATAAAAAGAAATTTTCTGATCCATACATTCATGTATTAACAAAAACATTTTTGGGTCATGTATTCAGAAAGAAATTAAAACCATGCATTAATAAGAACAGAAATTAAAACATGCATTTATAAGAACTTTTTCGTCAAATGCATTATCAAGAATAATTATACATGAACATGTATCTCAGCTTGAAAATTCAATCCATGTATGAACTACGTGAGCATCTTGAAAATGAATCTCAGCTAGTATGTAAAATGGATATATGAAAGTAAGGATACGGAGCATATCAACCGCAGCTATGTTTTTGTTCACGGCAGCAAAAAGGGAACAAATCAACAATACTGCATAATAACAAACCCAATCGATCGGTGGAAGAAATATAGCGTAGAACAACACAAGACTCTATACGGCTTTGATAGAACAACACAGATCAGATGCAAAGCTGCGGCACAGGAGCTAGCCGAACAACAGACCCTGGAATCAAATGCAGACTAAATAGCAGGACTAAACATGAGCTAGCCGAACAAAGCGGACAGTGGAATCGAACTTACTCTAACATGACTAAATGAACGAGCTAGCTGGACTAAACATAAGGAGGAGACTAGGCGTCCCCCGGGGGATCTGGGGAAAAGATCACCCGGGTCCCCCTGCCAACACGTGTCCTCCTCTCTTATCCCAAATCCCACCAAATCCCGCTTTTGCTACGGTGTAGCAAATAATCGCCCGCTTTTGCTCCTATGCAGCAAAAAACGGTTCGCTTAGAAATACAGAAAATAAAAGACTGACTTCGCCGGAGACCTCACCGGAGACCTCGCCGGAGATTTTGTAGCAACAAAAAGTTGCTATTGTAGCAAAATCGTCCCACTTTTGCTGCATTGTAGCAAAAAACAGTTCGTACACAGAACATGAAAGGAAAATTCTGGCCTCGCCGGAGACCTCACCGGATACCTCGCCGGACACGTGGTAGCAAAAATTTTATGCTATTGTAGCAAAAAAAAGTTCGATTGTAGCAAAATCAACTTCGCCGGAGACATCGCCGGTGACTCTCGCCGGAGACATCGCCGGAGACCTCGCCGGAGATATAGTAGCAATTTTTTTGATCTATTGTAGCAAAACCAGATAACAATAGTAGCAAATTTTTTGATCTATTGTAGCAAAATCAACTTCGCCGGAGACATCGCCGGAGACTCCCGCCGGAGACATCGCCGGAGACCTCGCCGGAGATATATATAGTATCAAATTTTTTGATCTATTGTAGCAAAACCAGATAACAATAATAGCAAAAATAAAAGTTATATTGCTTCATGTGGCAAAAAATGAGACTTTTTTTTGCTACCGTAGCAAAAATGGGCTCTGGGGGACTATTTTTTGGACCGAAAAGTTTTTGCTACATGTAGCAAAAATCGGGATATTTTTTTGCTACCATAGCAAAAGCGGGATTGTGGACAGAAAAGAAGGGACACGTGGTTGGTATGGGACCCAGAGGATGGGAAGCTCGGATCCCCCGGGTGACTACTATAATTTTCCTTTTTTTTTTGCTACCGTAGCAAAAATGGGCTCTTGGGGACTATTTTTTGGACCGAAAAGTTTTTGCTACATGTAGCAAAAATCAGGATATTTTTTTGCTACCGTAGCAAAAGCGGGATTGTGGACAGAAAAGAAGGGACACGTGGTTGGTATGGGACCCGAAGGATGGGAAGCTCGGATCCCCGGGTGACTACTATACTTTTCCTAAACATAACGCGCACCAACAGTCCACAAACACTCTACTAGCTCATGCGCGCAGAGACAGGTACTCATCCAGAAGCTGGCGGAGATGACTCGGCAGCAGCTTCACGTCGCCGGCGTCGACGACATGTACAACTGGGTAGTCGTCCGACGTGATCGCCTTTGTCAGCCTGCTTGCGGCTGCAGTGGCACCCGGTGACGACGAAGACGGAGAGAATGCCCACCACGCTCCAGACGGCTAGTAGGCAATGCCAGACTTTGATGGTGCAGTGCAGCCACCCCATGTACCCACCGCCACCGCACGGCGACGGCGTGCACAGCGCCGCTTCGCCTCCGCCGACCAGAAGCTGTCGGAGATGGCTCGGCAGCAGCACCGCGTCGACGACGTAGACCGCGAGGGCGGAGTCGTCCGACGAGATCACCTCTGTCACCCTGGCCGGCGCGCCGTAGGTCCCCCCGCTGGACGGCGGGTACGGCCACACCCACACCTTGTCCCCGTCTTCGCCTACGGTGAGGGCGAGGTTCAGGCTCTTGTTGGTGGAGGCGTCCGTGGCGAGCGTGCGCACCGCCACCTGCTCGAAGGCCACGATCTGCTCCCTCCCGTAGCGCGCCGGCGCGCCGTGGTGCAGCAGGACGGCCAGCTGGTCGGCGGAGCTCAGGTTGCCGAACCTGGGTTCGAAAGCGTCCACTGCGAGGTCGTCGGGGCAGAAGAGCGTGAGGCCGCCGGCGACGACATGCTCCCGGAAGATCTCGCGCGCGTTTGCCGTCCTGGCGACGAGGGCCGCGAACCTCCCGCAGCCGTGCGTGGAGTTGAGGTAGTCCGTGACCGTGAGCCCCTCCGGCGGCGCGTCGGACGCGTGCTCACAGCCCGGGTCGGCGGTGCCTCGGAGCTGCAGATGGGGTACGCTTGCCGCGTCGTCGCCGACGGCGGCACCTCCGGACGCGACGAGCAGGACGATCAGAAAAAGTGCTGCGGCCATTGCGCGTCTCCTCGCGCGCGCAGGAGCTGAAGTTGGAGCTTAGGGATTGTGAGCAAGAGGAGTTAATAGCTACTGTACTAGCTAGTAGGTTGGTAGTCAGGTCAAGTGAAGTGCACTGAGCCAGGGGTGATGGGGTATTTATGCACGGAAACGGAGGCCGGAAACTGCGACGAAGCTCCGCCTGGTCGCGGGCGCTGAAACTACGACGAAGCTCAGCTCGGCCAAGGACGTTCTGTTTTCCCAGTAACAATGCCAGTAATGTCACTCACATAGTCACATTACGTGAGATAAATCATGAAGCTAGCACAATGAAAGAAAGAGATCTTCGAATTGACACTGAATGCGCTCTAATACTAATTCACTCGATCCAATGATCCATTAGCTTTTTATCTTCTTTTCCATACGACTTCGAACTGAAACCGGGTTCCATTATCACAGGATAACAGAACAGATATCCAGGTTCAACCAAACTAAAGCAACTGAAACTCCATCCATTAGCTAAAGCTGATCAGTACTAAACTGGTGATCAATGCAACATCACATCACCTACGGCTTACGGTTCTGCGTCCTCTGCGTCTATATATGTTCTGTGGTCATCATTGATTTGGTTGCGGATCATGCTCTAATTTACAGAGCCATGGGCATACGTACCGCATACGCTTGAGGCTTGACGATCGATAGAAATAGCAAGGGGGTGTGTCACCTTTGACTTGGGCGTTCCTTTTACACACATATATACATGTGATAGCTGGGATCACCTGGTCCACCGCCTTGAGGGCGAAGACCAGCGCGTGACGCGAACAGAAGTTCATACGAGTTCAACTTTGCCACTGAAGTTTACATGGTTCATTGACATACGATTGTTAGAGTTAGTTAATAGCTAACGTATTGCTTAATTTGTACTACCCAACCGATCGTATAAGGTTAGGAGGTAGAGTTTATCTTCTTATCTCTTTGTAACCGAGCCGTGTAAATCCTATGAGGTTGTTAGGTTAAGCCTCTATATAAACATGCAGTTAACCGAACCGTGTAAATCCTATGAGGTTGTTAGGTTAAGCCTCTATATAGTCCTATGAGGTTGTTAGTTAACTTTCCACCAAAACTTCACAACGATGATTTAAAATTTCAGGTTGTCTGTTGACTGGATGTGATTTCCCAGCTTCCGGTCAAGTTTATTTCCCGCGGGAGAACATTCTGAATTGTACACAAATTTTGAATTTTCTATATCTCAACCGAAAGCCCACACCTAACCGATGGAATTAATCATCTAGTTACCATGGCAAGCAATTAATGTGCTTATCTCTTTAAAAATGGGTCAACTTCTAAGCTGGTTAATTAAATCTATCACCTTTGGCATGTATTTTGCCATACACTCGCGAACATGTTAGTCCTCGTAACCATTTTCATCTATATATTATCAAAACCACATCGAGAGTACTAGATGAACTCTGACGACAAGGTTTCACAGAACTGATGAACATTATAGCGAGGGGGTGATACGTCCATTTTGCATCACTATTTTATATCATAATTTACTGTTATTCATTGATATATTTCATATTTAGAGATGATACTTATGTTATTTTACCTGTTTTGCATGTTTCATCATTATTGGAGGATTATTCACCGGAGTCAGGATTCTGCTGGAAAAAGCATCGTCAAGATACGATATTTCTGGAGTTCAACAATTCGAGGAAAATATACAGAAGCTTCTATTTTGTCAGATGACGGAGGGAGCCAAAAGGGGAGACCAAGGTGGGCCACCGTGGGCCCTCCCCACACGGTGGCGCGGCCCCTATGCTACCGCGCCACCATATGGGGAGGAGGCCCAGGCCCACCTCAGCCGTCGCCCCTTCGCGTACTTCATCATCCAGAAACCCTAAGACTCGGGGGATCATCGAGGATAGACAACGCCGCCTCCTCGAGGCGGAAAACACCAGAGAGAGAAAAGCTCTCCGGCAGGGAGAAATCTGCCGGGGAAATTCCCTCCCGGAGGGGGGAAATCGTCGCCATCGTCACCGTCATCGAGCTGGACTTCATTGGGATCATCATCACCATCATCTCCACCGCCGACACCGTCATCTCCACCGCTCCACTCCGTTCCGCTGTAACATCTAGGGTTGAATCTTGTGTATTTCATAGGGGAAACTTTCCCGGTGTTAATTACTCCTTGTGGTTGATGCTATTGAGTGAAACCGTTGAATTAAGGTTTATGTCCAGATTGTTATTCATCATTATATCACCTCTGATCATGATCCATATGATGTCTTGTGAGTAGTTCGTTTAGTTCTTGAGGACATGGGTGAAGTCTAAATGTTAGTAGTGAATTATGTTGAGTAATATTTAATGGTTTGATATTTAAGTTGTGGTGTTATTCTTCTAGTGGTGTCATGTGAACGTCGACTACATGACACTTCACCTTTATGGGCCTAGGGGAATGCATTGTGTATTCGTTTGCTAATTGTGGGGTTGCCGGAGTGACAGCAACCTGAACCCCCGTTGGTATATCGATGCATGAGGGATAGCAGGATCTCAGAGTTTAAGGCTGTGGTTAGATTTATCTTAATTACTTTCTTGTATTTGCGGATGCTTGCAGGGGTATAATCACAAGTATGTATTAGTCCTAGGAAGGGCGGTGCATTAGCATAGGTTCACCCACACAACACTTATCAAAACAATGAAGATTAATCAACTATATGAAGCGAAAGCACTAGACTAAATTCCCGTGTGTCCTCAAGAACGTTTGGTCATCATAAGTAAACAAACCGGCTTGTCCTTTGCTGTAGAAAGGATTGGGCCACTCGCTGCAATTATTATTACCGCATTTTACTTACTTGTATTTTATTTATCTGCTATATCAAAAACCCTAAAAACTTGTCTGTGAGCATTTACAGTGAATCCTTCATCGAAACTTCTCCTCGTTGGGTTCGACACTCTTATTTATCGAAAGTACTACGATACACCCCCTATACTTGTGGGTCATCAAGACTATTTTCTGGCGCCGTTGCCGGGGAGTGAAGCGCTATTGGTAAGGAAAACTCTTACTGTACGTGCTGTTTTTATTTCTGCCTGCTGCTATATTTCATTATGGAGAGGTCTTCTCTTGAATTCCTATTTGGAAAATCTACTACTACTGCAAAGGTAGTGGATGAGGCGCCAGGTGAGCAAGTAATTCCATATAAAATACCTATGAAAATTATTGAACGTGTTACGAATAACCGCTATGAAGGGGATGGAACTGTCCATCCTGGAGATCATTTACTGTTTTTACATGAATTATGCGAGTTGTTCAAGTGTGCAGGTATTTCTATGGATGAAGTTAAGAAGAAACTATTCTCTTTGTCGCTGTCTGGTAAAGCGGCACATTGGTATAAACTGCTGAAGAATGGGCGTTCTCTTGATTGGAAGGAAATTATGCCTCTATTTTATTCTAAATTCTATCCTCCAAGTGAAATTCACAAAGACCGAAACCGCATATATAACTTCTGGCCTCATGATGGAGAGAGTATTGCCCAAGCGTGGGGGAGATTGAAGTCATTAATGCTCAAATGCCCCATTCATGAGCTTCCTGGTAATGTCATTATTGATAATTTCTATGCAAGACTTTCTTTTCAAGATAAAACCTTGCTAGATACTGCTTGTTCTGGATCATTCACGCGCAACAAAGAAGGTTTAAATGGGACCTTCTTGATCGGATTCAGGAGAATACTGAAGGATGGGAGAACGACAAAGGTAGAGAGTCAGGTATAAAATATGATTATGAATGCATTAAAACTTTTATGGATACTGATAAATTTCGAAATATGAGTGCTGCTTATGGTCTTGACTCTCAAGTTGTTGCAAATTTTTATAAAGCTTTGCCTCTCATTTCGAATTGCCTAGAAGAGTTTTAATAAGTATCATGAACCTTATAAAGATAAAACTGATTTACCTATAGGTAGATGTATTGAAGTTAAAACTGTTGATCACATTCTTCCTGAAGCTTATATTGAAAAAATTCCTTTTCCTGCTAAAGTGAAGGAACATTCTGTTATAACTAGTGTGGTTAACAAAAGTGCAAAGAAACCTATAGAACCTGATGAGCAAATAACTGTTGAACCTGCTGTAGCATAATTAAGGACCTTGTAACTGAAAGTGTAGAAGATGGGCACATCATCTTCTGTGAAGATGCTTCTAATATTGTTTCACATCCTAGTAAATCTAGGAAGCTAGTGTTCCTATGCTTTCTGTTAGAATAGGTGATCATTGTTATTATGGTTTATGTGATATTGGTGCAAGTTCCAGTGCTATTCCTTATGAGCTTTACAGGGAAATCATGCATGAAATTGGTTCTTGTGAACTTGAAGAGATTGATGTGGTTATTCGGCTAGCTAATAGAGAAACTATTCTCCTATTGGTATTGTTCGAGATGTGGAAGTTTTATGTGGTAAGATTAAATATCCTGCTGACTTTTCTGGTACTTGGTTCTGCTGCTAGTAAAACTTGTCCTATCATTTTTGGTAGACCTTTCTTAAATACTTGTGGAGCTATTATAGATTGCAAGAAAGAGAAAATTTTGACTAAATTTGCTGGTGAATCTTATGAGTTTAATTTCTCTAAATTTGCCAAAACTCCTTATGAAACCGAATTGCCTAATGAGGATTTTAGAGTTGAACAGCTTGCATCTATTGCTCTTGCTCCTAATGATCCTTTGCAGCAACATTTGGAGGATCACGAGAGTGAAGTCTTTAGGGAAGAAAGGAATGAGCTTGACGAAATTTTCTTTCGTCAACCCATTCTTAAACATAATTTACCTGTTGAAGATTTAGGTACAACACCACCACCAAAGGAAGATCCTGTTTTTGATTTGAAACCTTTACCTGATAATCTTAAATATGCTTATATTGATGATAAGAAAACATATCCTGTTATTATTAGTTCTAAGCTTTCAGGTTTTGAAGAAGAAAGATTATTGGAAATATTGAAGAAACACCGAGGAGCTATTGGATACACTCTTGATGACTTGAAGGGGATTTCCCCTCTATTTGCCAACACGCCATCAACATGGAAGATGATGCAAAGCCTGTTGTTGAACATCAACGTCGTCTAATTCCTAAAATGAAGGATGTGGTAAGAAATGAGGTATTAAACTTCTTGAAGCTGGTATTATATATCCTATTGCTGATAGTAAATGGGTAAGTCCGTGCATTGTGTTCCTAAGAAAGGAGGGATTACTGTTGTACCAAATGATAATGATGAGCTCATCCCTCAAAGAGTAGTTGTAGGATATAGAATGTGCATTGATTTTCGGAAAGTTAATAAAGTTACTAAGAAAGATCATTACCCTTTACCTTTCATTGATCAAATGCTAGAAAGGTTATCTAAGAATACTCATTTTTGCTTTCTTGATGGTTATTCTGGGTTTTCACAAATTGCTGTTAGAGCTAAAGATCAAGAGAAAACCACTTTCACTTGTCCTTATGGAACTTATGCTTATAGGCGTATGCCTTTCGGTTTATGTAATGCCCTGCTACTTTTCAAAGGTGCATGTCTGCTATTTTTCATGGCTTTTGTGAAAAGATTGTAGAGGTATTCATGGACGATTTTTCCGTCTATGGGAATTCTTTTGATAATTGTTTGCGAAACCTTGATAAAGTTTTGCAGAGATGTGAAGAAACTAACCTTGTTCTTAATTGGGAGAAATGCCACTTTATGGTTAATGAAGGAATTGTTCTGGGACATAAAATTTCTGAAGAGGTATTGAAGTTGATAGAGCTAAAGTTGAAGCAATTGAGAAAATGCCCTATCCCAGGGATGTAAAGGTATTCGTAGTATTCTTGGTCATGCTGGTTTCTATAGAAGGTTTATTAAAGATTTCTCTAAAATTTCGAAGCCTCTTACTAATCTTCTTCAAAAAGATGTACCTTTTGTTTTTGATGATGATTGTAAGGAAGCTTTTGAAACTTTGAAAAAGGCTTTAACTACTGCCCTGTAGTCGAACCACCTGATTGGAATTTACCTTTTGAAATTATGTGTGATGCTAGTGATTTTGCTGTAGGTGCTGTTCTTGGACAGAGTAGATAAAAAGTTGAATGTTATTCATTATGCTAGTAAGACTCTTGATGCCGCTCAAAGAAATTATGCTACTACTGAAAAAGAGTTCTTAGCTGTAGTTTTTGCATGTGACAAGTTTAGACCTTATATTGTTGATTCAAAAGTCACTGTTCATACCGATCATGCTGCAATTAGGTACCTTATGGAAAAGAAAGACGCTAAGCCAAGGCTTATTAGATGGGTGCTCTTTTACAAGAATTCGATTTACATATTGTAGATAGGAAAGGTGCTGATAACCCTGTTGCTGATAATTTGTCTAGATTGGAAAATATTGCTTATGATCCCATACCTGTTAATGATAGTTTTCCAAATGAACAATTGGCTGCAATAAAGGTGAGCTCGCGAGATAGTCCTTGGTATGCTGATTATGCTAACTTTATTGTTTCCAAGTACTTGCCTCCAACCTTTTCAGCTCAGCAAAGAAGGAAATTCTTTTATGACTTGAGGCATTATTTTTGGGATGACCCACACTTATATAAAGAAGGAGTGGATGGTATTATGCGAAGATGTGTCCCGAATATGAACAACAAGAGATATTGAGAAATGTCATGGTAGTGTTTATGGAGGACATCACGCCGGAGATAGAACCGCACAAAAGGTTCTACAATCAGGTTTTTATTGGCCAACTCTCTTTAAAGATGCAAGAAAGTTTATTTTATCTTGTGATGAATGTCAAAGAGTTGGTAATATCTCTAGACGCAATGAAATGCCTATGAATTATACTCTTGTTATTGAACCGTTTGATTGTTGGGGATTCGACTTCATGGGTCCTTTCCCTTCTTCAGAAGGTAACACTCATATACTTGTTGCTGTTGATTATGTTACTAAGTGGGTGGAAGCCATACCTACAAAAAGTGCTGATGGTGAAACCTCTTTAAAAATGCTTTTAGATGTTATTTTCCCTAGGTTTGGAGTACCTAGATATCTTATGACTGATGGAGGTTCTCATTTTATTCATGGTGGTTTTAGAAAGACCCTTGCTAAATATGGTATTAATCATAGAATTGCTTCAGCTTATCATCCTCAAACTAGTGGGCAAGTAGAATTATCAAATAGAGAAATTAAATCTATCTTGCAAAAGACTGTTAATAAATCTAGAAAAAATTGGGCTAGTAAGTTGAAGGAAGCTTTGTGGGCTTATAGAACTGCTTATAAAAATCCTATGGGTATGTCTCCTTATAAAATGGTTTATGGAAAAGCTTGTCATTTGCCTTTAGAATTAGAGCACAAAGCTTATTGGGCTGTGAGAGAGCTTAATAAAGATTTTAAACTTGCCGGTAAGAAAAGGTTGCTCCAATTGAGTTCTTTAGATGAATGGAGAAGTGAAGCTATGAAAATGCTAGACTTTTTAAGGAGAAAGTTAAGAAATGGCATGATAGAAGAATTATTAAAAGAGAGTTTAATGTTGGAGATAAAGTTCTATTGTATCGGTCTCGTCTCAGATTTTTTGCAGGAAAATTACTCTCAAAATGGGAAGGACCTTTGTCATTGTGGAGGTGTATCGTTCAGGGCAATAAAGATTGCTTCGCTGAAAGATGATGCTACACAAGTGGTGAATGGACAAAGACTCAAACATTATATTTCTGGAGATTCTTATAATGAAGACGTTGATGTTATTCGAGTGGTGACTCCGGAAACTTTCATCAAAGATCAAATTGGTGGGACTGCTGAGTCTGATTTCGAGTAGGTAACAATTTTGGTAAGAAAAAGTTCGCGTTTAACTTTCTGAAAATATTTTTGTTGTTTTATTAAATATGGAAAATTACGAGATCGAAACGGAGTGGAAAAGGTGCCCGAGGGCACCTCCCCACCTGGTGGCGCGGGCCCACCCCTGGCCGCGCCGCCATATGGGGAGGGCTCTCGGAGCCCTTCTCCGACCCGGTTTCTCTCCGTACCTTCCTTTTGTCGTGAAAGTTTTTGCTATATAATCCCCGGACCCCCCGAGGTCCGTATATCGCCTTTTCGTCGTGTTTTGTTTCGATCTGTTTCTGCCAGATTTCATCCGTGGATCTAGAACCACCATGTCTTCGTCTGAGCCCTCCAAAGACAGCTTCTTCGTGAACGTCGTCAACCCGTACTTGAACGAGTTGAAGATGCATCCGAAGGAGTTGCTGATTAATGGGGAGTTGCAAGTGGAAGACGTTCAAGGCCCTAAGGGGGAGGGAAGTTTAGAAGCCAGGATGGAGAAGCTGGAGCAAGAGGTTTTCACGTATAAGAAGATGGCCGAACGTGAGTTGGACATCTTTAACAGGATAGTTTCCGGACTTGAGGCTGAACACAATAAGGAGACCGCAAAGCTCTGGGAGGACATTTTCTCGCTTCATGAGACCACCAACAAACTGCAGGCGCAACTCTACGATGTGCAGAATCAAAACTGTGAGTATGAAATCAGGTTTAAACGCATAAGCTCTGCTGCCAGTTTCAGGATACCAGAGACCAAGTCATCATTTGTTGACGGAGAGCCTCTACCTTGGAAGTTCGAGGATGAGGACGTTCATCGCCACCGAAGGAGTAATTCATCATTGGTATTGGCATCCCCTTGGCTTGTTCCAAGCTTGGGGGGAGTGCCGCGGTATCACATCATTATCTTTTACCTTTTTACCTTTCAGTCAAGTCATATCATGAGTAGAGAAGTTATCATATAGATGGTTTGCAGTGTGGAAGTATCTCTCCTTTAGTTGGTTGTCTATGTATCCCTTGTGTGAGTTGCCGTTATGAAATATTAATGAGAAGTTTCATCTTTTACTTTCTGCACTTCTTATTTTAGTTTGCAATTTCTGTCATATGAATGATCTTGTTGTTAGTATTGGCATCACTTTGGGAGTATTTAGTGAATCAATTTGGTTTTGGCAAACTTAGCATTGGTCAGTAGCAACAATACTTTGAGGCTTAAGTAGAAAAGAGGGAAGTGCATGTAGATATATTATTTCATTATCTTTCTTTCTTGTTGGCTAATGAGCTTAGTATTCTCAAGTTAAAATTATTTGTGCTTACAAGGAAGATTGCATGTTTGTTTTTACTATATATATGTTTGTTTGCATCCCTCAACTCTTATGCTTGCTACCTAGCCTTGCTAACCGAAACCTGTACTGAGAGGGAATACTTCTCGTGCATCCAAAACCTTGAGCCAAACCCATGCCATTTGTGTCCACCATAACTACCTATTATGTGGTATTTTGCGCCACTCCAAGTAAATACTTCATGTGCTACCTTTAAACAATTCAAAACCTTATTACTCCTTATTTTGTGTCACTGTTTATTAGCTCATGAGGGTTATGTAGAGTTTCTCTATCACTCTTGTCAGACAGACTTTCACCTTTGGACTAGTGGCATATACATCCGCTTATCCAATAACTTGCAAAAAGAGCTGGCAAATGGGGTGCCCAGCCCAATTAATTTAACTATAACCATTTGATTCTCTTCACATGCTTGCCAATGATTTATCAAAGCAAATCCAAAATGTTAAACTTTCAAATAGGCACTCCTCCATGGTATGTGATTGTTGGAAGGCACCCGAGGATTCGGTTAGCCATGGCTTGTGTAAGCAAAGGTGGGAGGAGTGTCAAACCAACTTATAAATATGCATGTGTAAACAAAAGAGAAGAGGATGATCTACCCTTAGGTAGAAATGACGTCCTTCATGGGAGCCGCTCTTGAAAGTCTGGTTGACAAGGGGATAGTGTTTTCTTTACTGCGATTCGTTGACAACGACATACATAGCTCAAACATATATTTTATACTCTCTATATGATTTCAAAAATAAAAAGCTCTAGCACATGATTTAATCCCTGCTTCCCTCTGCGAAGGGCCTATCTTTTACTTTCATGTTGAGTCAGTAAACCTATTCCCCTCTATCTCAAGCAAGCATTTGAGTTGTTGTGATTCAATCATCTATATGTTATTACTTGCAATCATGTCTTTTATCCTTCCTTGTTTAGCACAAGTCTTTTATCTGAATGAATGCAACTTTGAAAGTTATCAATGATTGTAAGGAGACCGTTGTAGTTGAGCATGCAAGTTCTGCAATATAAGCTCTAATATAAAACTCTGATCGAAAGATAAGTACAATCTGTTAATTGTTCTCTGACCAAGAACGAAGTTTGCCATCACCAACTATGATTTCCTTTATGCACCTTTATTTGTGATTTCCCTTTACTTGTTTCAAGTTAAGTTATATGGAGGAATTGTTATCTAGAATGGCTTGTGTGTTAATAAATGTGATGCTTCTTGTCCGTATTTTATTTATCGACACTTCACTCCATAAACATGTGGTCTTGTTTACTGAGCTCAGTTTTCGCTTGGGGACAAGCGAGGTCTAAGCTTGGGGGGAGTTGATACGTCCATTTTGCATCACTATTTTATATCATAATTTACTGTTATTCATTGATATATTTCATATTTAGAGATGATACTTATGTTATTTTACCTATTTTGCATGTTTCATCATTATTGGAGGATTATTCACCGGAGTCAGGATTCTGCTGGAAAAAGCATCGTCAAGATACGATATTTTGGAGTTCAACAATTCGAGGAAAATATACAGAAGCTTCTATTTTGTCAGATGACGGAGGGAGCCAAAAGGGGAGACCAAGGTGGGCCACCGTGGGCCCTCCCCACACGGTGGCGTGGCCCCCTATGCTGCCGCGCCACCATATGGGGAGGAGGCCCAGGCCCACCTCAGCCGTCGCCCCTTCGCGTACTTCATCATCCAGAAACCCTAAGACTCGGGGGATCATCGAGGATAGACAACGCCTCCTCGAGGCGGAAAACACTAGAGAGAGAAAAGCTCTCTGGCAGGGAGAAATCTGCCGGGGAAATTCCCTCCCGGAGGGGGGAAATCGTCGCCATCGTCACCGTCATCGAGCTAGACTTCATCGGGATCATCATCACCATCATCTCCACCGCCGACACCGTCATCTCCACCACTCCACTCCGTTCCGCTGTAACATCTAGGGTTGAATCTTGTGTATTTCATAGGGGAAACTTTCCCGGTGTTAATTACTCCTTGTGGTTGATGCTATTGAGTGAAACCGTTGAATTAAGGTTTATGTCCAGATTGTTATTCATCATTATATCACCTCTGATCATGATCCATATGATGTCTTGTGAGTAGTTCGTTTAGTTCTTGAGGACATGGGTGAAGTCTAAATGTTAGTAGTGAATTATGTTGAGTAATATTTAATGGTTTGATATTTAAGTTGTGGTGTTATTCTTCTAGTGGTGTCATGTGAACGTCGACTACATGACACTTCACCTTTATGGGCCTAGGGGAATGCATTGTGTATTCGTTTGCTAATTGTGGGGTTGCCGGAGTGACAGCAACCTGAACCCCGTTGGTATATCGATGCATGAGGGATAGCAGGATCTCAGAGTTTAAGGCTGTGGTTAGATTTATCTTAATTACTTTCTTGTATTTGCGGATGCTTGCAGGGGGTATAATCACAAGTATGTATTAGTCCTAGGAAGGGCGGTGCATTAGCATAGGTTCACCCACACAACACTTATCAAAACAATGAAGATTAATCAACTATATGAAGCGAAAGCACTAGACTAAATTCCCGTGTGTCCTCAAGAACGTTTGGTCATCATAAGTAAACAAACCGGCTTGTCCTTTGCTGTAGAAAGGATTGGGCCACTCGCTGCAATTATTATTACCGCATTTTACTTACTTGTATTTTATTTATCTGCTATATCAAAATCCCTAAAAACTTGTCTGTGAGCATTTACAGTGAATCCTTCATCGAAACTGCTTGTCAACACCTTCTGCTCCTCGTTGGGTTCGACACTCTTATTTATCGAAAGTATTACGATACACCGCCTATACTTATGGGTCGTCAGGGGGCAAGGGAGGAGAACTGAGACGAAGAGGAGGACGAGTGCGTCATCGTGGCATTCTTATCCTTCCTAGGCGACACATCGGCGAAGCAAGAGCTTTCAGCATCACATAAGGCCACGTATGAAGAAGTAGAAGACAAACAGGAAACCTGATATGTGGGCCCTACCTGTCAGGGTTTTACATTTATGTAATCAAAACAGTTTGGATCATTTGAAGCACTTTAAAAGGTTAGTTGAATGCATTCAAAAATAAAGATGAAGGACCAAAATATCAACTTAGAGGAGCCTTGTGAATAATTAACTATGTCTACTGGGAAACTACAAATTTCAATTTTTCTCCAATATGTGATCATTATTCTCGAAACAAATGCGATCAAATCTACACACGGACTAAGACGCTAAGTTTTGAATTTAGAAAGTAAACTTATACTACTCGATTGCTTAAACAAACAACCTATATAATTGCGAAGTTGCAAGTATGAACAGAGGCCACGCGTGCATACTCATTGCATCGTCCAACCTTTGATTCCCACCAGTGCACAATTTCCTCAATAAGCAATACTGGATTTTTAACAAAGTTGAGCTGTGGGGCATATATCAGGACGTAAAAAAAACTTGAGAAATCCACCCCACACGAAGTTTCGTGGAAAGTCACGAGGATTGATTGGTAACCCAGCCATACATCCATCAGTGTAGAGTTTCCTCAATCTTCCATGCGCATCCTCTGTCACAGTGCCACAAAGCCACCCATTTTTTGCCACTCGTCCAGCAAAGTAGAAATTCAAAGCAGCAGAAGACCAACATCATCTCTTCGATCCTGACCCAACGTTTCCATTTTCAAGCAAGGAGGAAAAGGCATGCCAAGCAAAGGCGGGGGCAATTGCACAAGGACAGAAAAATAGCAACGAGCACAAACACATCACTCCCAACACAGCAGAAGACTCAAACTTACTCCAAAGCACTACAATCATTGCAGTACTATTGGCCTATTGCACAAGGCCATGCAATCATTTACTCTGACATGCATAGCACGCAGACATGGCATTTGACTAAACCATCTTCCTGCATAAAGAAAAAAAAAACAACTACAGGTCTTTGCAATACATCAGTATTCTTATACAACAATAATTCTTATACAACAAGAAGATGACAATACATAAGTATTATTCCCCCCTCATGGTCAGGGTGACAAAGGCGATCTCATTGGACGACTCCCCCCCCCCCCCCCCCCACCTCACGGTCTACATCGTCGACGTGGTGATGCTACCGAGCTATCTCTGACAGTTTATGGATGGCGTGGCGGCGTGCACGCCATGCGGTGGCGGTGGGTACCTGGGGTTGCCGCACTGCACTGGTTCCGGGCCAAAATTTGTTTGGATCTACGCTCGTGGGAATTAGAACTAAACGAGAGTGACGTGGTTCTGAATGAAAGCCCTACACTGAACTGTGTGGGTGACCGCAATACCCACCAGTGTCGTCCCTTTTCTTAGAAGCGTCACTACATATATAACCAATTCCCCTTGTTGGTGTTGGCTCTCTGTGCCAAGATTGGTAATTTCCTCTAACCACTATATTTGTATTGATCTCCTTACACGGATGTTCGTGTTGAAGGCGAGGTAACCGTTGATCAACGTCATTTGATGGTGTACGAAGTTTTTTGGGTCGGCCCGCATAGTGCTTAGACTGCTCATTTGATTATGTCTCTCGCAGTCATGGCCAACGGGAGATTCGTGGTCATCTCGATGCAACATTGCCCTTCGGTGTTATTGGCGGCTTTCGGTGTCGCCATGTGACCTCGGCGGCGTGATGCCCTTCGATGACGACAATGACTCCTAGTTCTGCACAGTGTGAAGTGTTCGGTAGGCAAGCAGGAGATGATTCTTTATGTTCTCACTGTTAAACACATTGTAAACCTATACGGTACGGTACGGTGTAGTACACCGACCGTACTCGTATACCCATGTACGCCACGGTGAGGGCTGTTCTCACCCTATATAACACGTAACACGAAGCCCTAACAGGCTATCGTTTCCGCCCACATGGTATCAGAGCATACGCTCTTCCCCTAGCCGCCGCCACAACGATCTACAAACCCTAAAAACCAAAGACAACGATACACCTCTCCCGCAGCGCCATGGCGTCCTCCTCGGCCGTCCCTGCCGGACTAGGATCTCCTCCAACAACGAAGCTCACAAGGACCAACTTTCTTTTCTGGAAGACCTTGGTCCTCCCGCCGATCCGCGGTGCTCACGCACTTGGTCTCCTTGATGGAACCGAACCCGCGCCGGCGAAAACCCTGGAGGAAGAAGATGAAAACAAAAAGATGATCACAATCCCCAACCCTGCGTATGCCGCATGGGTAACGCGGGATCAGCAGGCGCTCGGGTTCCTCGTGAACTCGATCTCGCCTGAAATAATGGCCCACGTCGTCGATCTGAACACCTCCGCCGAGGTGTGGTCCGTCGTGCTGAAGATGTTCTCCACCCCCTCCCGGACGCGGATCAACCTTCTGCGAGGGGCGCTGAACAGCACCAAGAAAGAAGATGACATGACGGCCGCCGCGTTCTTCACCAAGCTCAAGGGCTTCTCGTCGGAGCTCGCCGCCGCCAGAAAACCAATCGAAGAAGATGAGATGATCGGCTACATCCTGAACGGTCTTGATGCCTCCTACAACGACCTCGTTGCCTCTGTCAACGGAAACCCTGGTACTTCTCTTGATGATCTTTTCAGTCAGATTTGTGCACATGACCTTCGTCGCGATATGCTTGCAAAGAACGGCCAGGACACTGCCTTCTCCTCCTCTGCTAACGCCGCCCGGCGTAGTGACGGAGGCCGTGGTGGTGGACGAGGAGGCCGCACAGATGGAGGCCGCGGTGGTGGTTACCGCGGTGACCGCGGTGATCACGGTGACTACCGTGGTTACTACCGCACTGACGACCGCCGCGGTGACTACCGCTATGATCGCGGTGACTACCGCGCTGACGACCGCCGTGGTGATCGCTACGGCAATGATGGCCGCACCCGCAGCCGTGATGCTCAAGGACGCCGCGACATGGACAGGCATCATGATGATGGAGGACGTCGTCGCCACGGACGTGCTCCCACTCCCTACGTCGACATCACGTGTCAGATCTGCAAGATCCATGGTCACCCCGCTGACGCATGTTGGTGGCGTTATCAGGATCGTGATCGCGAAGATAGGAAGACACTCAGCGACACCGAAGATGAGGAAGAGGACAAGGGCGCCAATGCATCTGCGTACGGCGTCGACACCAACTGGTATGCCGACTCCGGTGCCACGCATCATCTCACCGGAGAATTGAACAAGCTCAGCGTCCACGACAAGTACAAGGGTCGCGACCGTGTCCACACGGCAGATGGTAATGGCATGCATATTAATCGTATTGGTCATTCAATTATTCGCACCCCACATGATGATTCCTTAAAACTTAACAAAATTCTCCATATTCCTAATGCATCAATGAATCTTCTATCTGTTCATAGACTTGCACTAGATAATGATGTTTTCCTAGAATTTCACCCATTTTTCTTTTTTATAAAGGATCGGGTCACAAGAAGAACTCTGTTTAAAGGTCCCTGCCATGGTGGTCTCTACCCTTTAGTGCCGATATCTACTGGGTCATCCAAGCACGCCTTTGTCACAATAAAGCCTTCATCATCCACATGGCATCGTCGTTTAGGTCATCCGTCATCATTTGTGGTGCAAAGAGTCCTTAGAAAGAACAATATTTCCTTTACTCCTGAAATAAATCCCTATGTATGTGACTCTTGCCAGCTAGCAAAGAGCCACCAGTTGCCCTACCCTATTTCTACTAGTGTTTCCACTGTTCCTTGGGAACAAGTGTTTTCCGATGTATGGGGTCCTGCACCTGATTCTGTCAACAAACATTCCTACTATGTAAGCTTTATTGATGATTTTAGCAAGTTCACCTGGATTTATTTGCTCAAAAAGCGTTCTGATGTGTATCAAGTTTTCCTCAATTTCCAACAACTTGTTGAACGCAAATTTAATAGAAAAATCATCACCATGCAAACTGATTGGTGAGGTGAATATGAAAAACTTCTTCGTTTCTTTCAGAGAGTATGCATTACTCATCATGTCTCTTGCCCTCATGCCCATCAGCAAAATGGGTCTGCAGAATGTAAACATAGACACATTGTTGAGGTAGGATTGTCTTTGCTTGCACATGACTCAATGCCTCTGAAATTTTGGGACGAAGCCTTCCTCACAGCCACCTTCCTCATAAACATGCTTCCTAGCAAGGTGCTTAATTTTGAGACTCCCGTTGAACGTCTTCTTCATATGAAACCGAACTATGAATCCCTTAGAATTTTTGGGTGTGCATGTTGGCCAAACCTTCGTCCTTACAACAAACGAAAACTCTCTTTCCGTTCTACACAATGTGTCTTCATTGGGTATAGCCCTCGTCACAAAGGGGTAAAGTGCCTTGACACTAAAACCGGTCGTGTTTATGTGTCTCGTGATGTTGTTTTTGACGAAAATGTGTTCCCTTTCGCCTCCCTACATCCCAATGCTGGTTCACGTCTCAAAGAAGACATTCTTCTTTTACCTCATGATTCTCCTTCTTTATCACATGTTGGGGATGCTTATGTTGATGACCCTATGACCGTACCATTAATGCCCATGCCTACTAATTCTACACAACAAGCTTCAGATGTTGTTGTTTCAGATGATAGCTCTTCGGATGATGAAGCTACAGAAACAAATTCTGCCGAAAATGATGCTCAAATGACTGAAAACGATCAAGAACAAGAATCGGAAGAAGACAAGACTGGAACCGGATCCGAGGCTGATTCTGCTTCCAATCCTGTCGGTGGCGATCCCGATGCTGATCTGATTGGCGCTGACTCCGGGGATGATTCCCCTGGCGCTGCCTCTTCGTTGACATGCAATGATGGCAGGGGTCGGTCCCTGTCTCCCACGCCCTTGCGCTACGCGTCCCCGAGCATGCCCCCTCGCCCTCGCTCCGCGTCCCCCGAGCGACCGTGCCCCACGCGCACCGTGCAGTTGCGCCATGTGGCGTCTCCTGACGTTCCATCGCGGTCTGGTCCCGCACGGACCCCGCCGATGGTTGGATCTTCTGCACCAGACAATGCTGAGCCCTCTGGTGCTGCTTCGCCTACAGGTGTTCATACACGTCTCCAACGAGGAATTCGCAAGCCTCTTGTTCACAAAGATGGTACAGTTCGCTATGAGGTAAAACGAGGTAAAATTCGTTATGCTTTGCTGACTACTACTGGAGAACCTAATACTCTTTCTGAAGCACTTAATGATGCAAGAAGAGCATGATGCCTTACTCAAAAATAAAACATGGCACTTGGTTCTCAATAGCTCAACTAAAAACCTTATTGATTGCAAGTGGGTTTATCGTATCAAGAAACGTGCAGATGGCACCATTGACAGATATAAGGCTCGCCTGGTTGCAAAGGGATTTAAGCAACGATATGGTATTGATTATGAAGATACATTCAGTCCAGTAGTTAAAGCAGCAACTATTCGAACTGTCTTAGCTATTTCAGTCTCACGAGGATGGAGTTTGCGGCAGCTAGATGTCAAGAACGCGTTTCTTCATGGTGTTCTGGAAGAGCAGGTTTATATGAAACAACCCCCTGGTTTTGAGGATCCCAATTTTCCAAATCACATATGCAAACTTGACAAAGCTCTTTGTGGTCTTAAACAAGCACCTAGGGCCTGGTTCTCTCGCCTCAGCTCTAAGCTGCATACCCTTGGTTTTATTCCTTCCAAGGCTGATACTTCATTATTTCTCTATAACAGATCAGGCGTCATCATATTCTTGCTCATTTATGTTGATGATATTATTGTTACAAGCTCCTCCAATGCAGCTATTACAGCCTTACTTCGAGATTTGAATGATGATTTTGCCATCAAGGACCTTGGAGACTTACATTATTTTTTGGGTATTGAAGTCAATCATGTTGAGGATGCTCTTCTCCTAACTCAAGAAAAATATGCTTCTGATTTGCTTCATAAAGTTGGCATGATTGACTGCAAACCTGCACCCACACCCTTGTCTCCCACCGAGCCCTTATCTGTTGCTGCTGGTGAGTTGCTGGGTTCCGAAGACAGTACTAAATATCGCAGTATTGTGGGTGCTCTTCAATACCTTACACTTACACGTCCTGATCTGTCCTTTTCCGTGAACAAAGTATGTCAATACTTACATGCTCCTACAGACACACATTGGACTGCAGTTAAAAGGATCCTACGGTATGTTCAAGGCACCCTTAAACTTGGAATCTACTTTCAGAAGTCGTCCTCTACACTTTTGAGTGCTTTTTCTGATGCTGATTGGGCTGGATGCCCTGATGATCGACGTTCTACTGGAGGTTTTGCAGTCTTTCTTGGTCCAAATCTTATATCTTGGAGTGCTCGAAAACAGGCCACGGTCTCTCGTTCAAGTACTGAAGCTGAGTATAAATCGGTGGCTAATGCCACTGTTGAGTTAATATGGGTTGAAGCATTGTTGAAAGAACTTGATGTTGTTCTCACACAACGTCCTTGCTTATGGTGTGACAATTTGGGTGCTACATATCTGTCTGCTAACCCTGTTTTTCATGCTCGCACCAAACACATTGAGATAGATTTCCATTTTGTTCGCGAGAGAGTAGCCAACAAAAGATTAGACATAAGGTTTATTTCTAGCAAAGATCAAATAGCTGATGGTTTTACCAAAGCTCTTCATGTAAAAGATCTTCATGAGTTTAGGCGTAATCTGAATCTACTGTGTAGTTCAGATTAAGGGGGGGGGGGGGGGGGGGGTGTTAAACACATTGTAAACCTATACGGTCGGTGTACGTTAAACACATTGTAAACCTATACGGTACGGTGTAGTACACCGACCATACTCGTATACCCATGTACGCCACGGTGAGGGCAGTTCTCACCCTATATAACACGTAACACGAAGACCTAACAGGCTACCGTTTCCGCCCACACTCACGACTAAGCGATTCCCTTTGACTGCCAGCATCAGTTGTTCCTGCTCTTTGGTCTATATCCTCGCGGTGTTGGATGCGAAGTATAAGGCTTTGTTCTAAGAACTTTCATGTTTTTGTTTCTTTTTCTTTCTTGTGCGTGTACTACTTTTGTAGCTGTTGTATTTGTATCTTGGTTCTTTTTTCAATAAAAAATGGTTTAGGCTGCCTGGCTCCACGTAGTTGCTTTAGAAAGAGAGTAGGTAGTAGTAAACCGTAAGCAGGCAATGCACCCAGTCCTTCTTAATTACTCTCTCGGTATCAAAATACGATTTTCTGCACACATGCATATATATATAGACATGTTTTAGTGTAAAATTCACATGTGTGCAAAAACTAGCTAGAAAGTCTTATATTCTGATATGGAGGGAGTAGCTACCAGTTGCTTGGCTCTCGAAGCTTATTGATGCCCCGTGGTGAAGTATTTCCTCTCTTAACTCTCTAGTGTTTTAAAACATTGCCACTTTGCTCACCATGATGTGGTATACATGACATAAGTTAAACTCACTCCGTTTCATAATATAAAATGTTTTAGCCTTTTTCCGCATTTACATGTATATACATATGTAGACAAGTTTTAGTACATGTGTACATTCTTTTTAGTATGAATGTAGACAAGCATTTGTAACACCTAAAACATCTTACATTATAAAAACCGAGGGAGTAATAAACTAGTTGAACGAATACAGCTACGACCAGAGACCATTACCACACATGTTCTTGTTTCACCTCAACGGCTACAATGTACTGCACACTATAACCCACTACACGTTATGTGAGCTAAGGCTGCACATGATGTAATTGTGTGAAGTACATAGGGCAGCTAGCCAATGCAAGTGCAAATCGTGGAAACAAAAGAAGAAACTCGTTCAATCGTTGTAGAGAGAAGAAAAAATCGGACCCAGCAGTCCTGCTCCAGCATGATCATTGATATTTCTGAAACGTAAATGGAAAAAAGGCATGTGGTTGCTGCAGGGGACGCGCTTGCTAGCTGCAATTCATCACCCATGCCCTTGTATGTTACTTTTGTGGGTTTGTGAGTTTGTGTTGATCATGGATGCACCACCTTATCATCTGCGTTATGTTTCCTCTTAGAGGAGATTTCATTATATTGAGTACAAGCTAGCACTTGAGGGTTCGATGTTATGTGACTCTATTCTGTAAACGATTTCTTACCAGAATATAATCTTATCTGTGTTCACCCATCGTTCTTGTGTTCTCGGGTCAATTTTTTTGAATGGTTTCATGGTACAAATTTGCTGTCATTTCTATCTTGTGAGAAATTTGCTGTCATTTTTTGTTGCTCAGGGCAGCAAAAAGGAAACAAATCAACATTCTTGCATAACAATCCAAGCTCGGTGGAAGACAAATAGCGTAGAACAACACATACACATTATATGACATAGATCAACACAATGATCAGATGCAAAGCTGTGGCACAGGAGCTAGCCAAACACTCAAACAGCAGACAGTGGAATCAAAGTTACACTAACATGCAAATGCAGCCTAAACCAACATGCATGCTAACTGGACTAAACACAGCACGTACCAACAGCTCACGAACACTAATGCGCGCACACACAACACAGAGACTAATCAAACTTACTCTAACATGCAAATGCAGAATGGATCAACGTGATAGCACGACTAAACATAGCGCGTGCCAACAGTTCACGAACAGTAGTGGTAGTGCCATGGGGATGAAGAACAGAGGACAACAGGCTTCATCGTCGTGGGCGTCGTCTTCTTCAGTGCATCACTCCGTCAACAGCCTGAGGTTGCAGTAGTAGGCTGTCACGGGTCCCGTGGCAGGCCCAGGAGCCAGAGGATCGAGGTGATGATGTAGAGGAAGATGCCGGCGAAGATTGCGGCGAGGATGAGCTGCACCGAGCCCCCGAAGCATAGCCCTCCTGTGACGTAGAGGGTGCTCAAGACTGTCCCGACGATGTGGCCGAACGTGTTCAACCCGAGAATGTTGGAGGCGCCGCGGAACAACCTGCCGGCCAGAGACGGCGGCACGATGATGAGCGCTGCTGCGGCCGCACCCGCCTGCGCCATGGCCCACAGAAGCAGCACCGCCGCTTTGTAGCGCAGTACCAGGATGTCCTCCGCCGTCGCCACGCAGCGCGCCGGCAGCTGCATGCAAGAACCATTAAGGAAGAGGAAGAGGAAAGGAGGACACGAAGAAGAGGAAGAGAAGGAGGAAGAAGGAGAAGAGGAAGAAGGAGCTTACACTGGAGATGGTCGCATTACCCAGTGTGGACGCGAAGAGGGCGAAGGCCGCGGCGGCAACGGCCAGGCCGAGCTGCGCCTTAGCCAGCCCGCGCCGGGACACCAGGGGCACCCACCAGCAGCATGCCGGAACATCGTTGTCTCCGGCGGCGGCGCCACCAGCAGCAGCAGGAGCAGGAGGATGGGGATGATCCATCGGCCGGTTCTCGTCGCGTGCTCTCCTTCTCGCTCTTGCTCGATCTCTCCGGTCTCTCCTTTCTCTTCCTTTTTGCCTAGCTAGCTAGCTCGATATCTCCTGCCTCCACCAGAGACTCGATAGATATAGCTCCTGCAGGGCTCTCTTGCACGTACCAGCTTATACGAGTGCCGAGTCTCTGACGTGTGTGGACACCCGCTGGTGATTGGTGGGTGGACACAGCTAGCCGTCCATGGATCTGATGCGTGGGAACGCCTTCATGTGAGGTGCTCTTGCTACTCCTGGCTTTGGCCTCGGCAGCACCGCGTGGACGCCTGCTTGGTCCAGTCTACCCTTGTCCTTGTGTGTCATTTAGTTCTGGAGCAATAGCTATGATCAGTTTCACGGAGATAAAAGGAAAAAATTGCAAAACAAACCCTAAACTTGTAGACGAAAGATAAACCAAACCTCAAACTCTCAATCCCTGAAATTGGCACTCTAAACTTGCATGCGTGCGCGTAGTACTAATTAAGCTACTTGCATTTTTTACAAAGATTTGAGCTAAATGCTCATATGTGCGTGCTCTAGCGCGCCGCCTAGACAGAGGACATGCGCATGCAACCGCGCTGGAGGAATGTGCTGGAGGATGTGGAGAAACGGAGAAGGCGTGGCCGAGTTGCCGGGGTTGGACGACAGGGTTGGCCGGGGTAAAAAAATGGGGGTAAATGGAGAGGTTGAAGACAGAGATGACAAGTGGACCAGCGCTGTAAGTGGGAGCAGCTGTTTGAGTTATTTATTTCTTGGACGAAAACAGGTACAAGATTTAAAATAGACCAGGACTGACAAGTTTAGAGTGCCAATTTAAGGGATTGAGAGTTTAAGGTTTGATTTATCTTTCGTTTACAAGTTCAAAGTTTATTTTGGACTATTTCCGAGATAAAACCAATATCACGGCGCAAGTACGTAGGTGTGGGACGCAAGCACTACAACATATATGTGCACGATATTCTTTTTTGCTTGATATTTCTTTTCTTACTTTCAATTTCGCAAACCATTTGGAAAATGTACTTCTTGAAATACGTAATCTTATATAGAACCTCTCCAGATTTTGTTGAAACATTTTTTAGCTGTGCATACTTATCAGGACGTATTTACTTAACCATTTCACCCCACACGAAGTTTCGTAGAAAGTCACGAGATTTGATAGGCCACCACGCCATCCATCCATCAGTGTAGAGTTTCCTCAATCAGCCATACACATCCTGTGTCACTCTTTGCCTAAAGCCAACCAATTTTGCAGTGGTACCGGCAAAGTTGAAATTCAAAGCAGCACAACACCTAGGTGAAACACACGCAGCACCATGCATGCCATTCGATTTCCATTTGCATGCAAGGAGGAAAAGCCACATGCATGGACGTACAGAGCCAGCCAATAAAGAATCAGAATCGACCCTAACTAATGTAGAGTTGTAGACACGGTCAGTGAAATCTGGAATATCTGGAAAAACATTGCTTACTGTTACTGATGTAGACACGGACAGGAAAAATGTTGTTGTTGCGCAAGGCCATGCGACAATATACTCTAACGCATAGTATGTAGACACGGCATTTGACTAAATTATGCTCGTGTAACTGCAGTAGTACGTGGTGATGAAGAACCCGAGATCCCATCATGCACAAGGAGAACATCGTGCCCCTCTTTGGAAGTGTCACGAAGGAACCATTTTCACCTCATCCATCTGAAGAGTCGCTTGGATCTGTGCTCCCAGGAGGTAGAAGAGAGTGATGCTCTGAATTGTTAGTGACCATGATAGCCACAAGTGTCGTCCCTTTCTTGCAATCGTGGCTCTCAAACCAATCCCGTTTCCTAGTGTTGTCACCCTAGGTGGCGATGATCATGCATTGCGACCTTCGGCCTTTGTGTTATGCTCTTTGACTTGTGCCAACATTGGTAATTTGCTCCAACCACTATGTGGGTTTACCGCCTTTTGAGGGTGTTCTTGTTGATGGTGAGGTCACGGTTGAACAGGTCTTTCGCTAGCATACGAGGTTTTGGTCTGCTTGCAAAGTGCTCTGATTTTTCATTTGCTAATTGGATGCTAAGTACAAGGCTCTGCGTTGTTGTCAAGAAGATTGCTCGTTTTTGCCGCATTTTCTTCTCTTTACTAATGACCCCGTAGTTGCTTAAAAATAGAGTAGGTAGTACAAGTCATTACTAAGCAGCCAATGTACTCAATCCTTATTACGTGTAATTATACTAGGCAGTAGCTGCCAAGTTGCTTGGCTCTCGAGCCCTATGGATGCCCCGTGCTGAAATATTTCCTCTCTCGGCTGTGTTTTAAAGCCTATGGCGTAAACATGACAAGGACTACTTGAACAAATCTAGCTATGGCCACGGACCACTACCACGTTGCCCATACTTGTTCTTCTTTCACCTCAACCGCTATAATATACTGCACACTGCACTTGTTACAAAAGATAGCAAAGAAAACGACGAAGTAGCGGAAAGATCAAACCAACGGGGACACGAGATTTAATGTGCAAGACCCCTCCAAACAAAGGAGAGGAAAAATCCACGGGCGCCAGCCATTAATACTTCACTATATCGGGGTGAGATTGCAAACCGTGGGTTTACAATGTATGGCTTACCCCAATCGGCGGCTTACAAGATATATTTTATTGTGGACAAACCATAGGTCCGGGGCGCTGCGCTCTCCTACGTTACAAGCTGTTCTTTATCAGTACATACGAATTTAGATCACCAAAAAACAACAGCACTTGTTACACATTGTGTGATCTTAGTCTGCACATGGTGCAGTTGTGTGAACACAGGGCGGCTAGCCAATAATGCAAGTATAAAGCATGGAACAAAAGAAGAATCTCGTCCGGAGAGGAAAAAATCGGACCCATCAGTCGATTCCCACATGAGCATTGATACTATTTGAGAAACGTGGAAATTACACTGCACATTCTCTCGAAATTGGCGTCTACGTTTTATAAATAAAGCAACGACCACCATACAACCATCAATACAAACTCACAATACACATATTGAGGCAGCAACAAACACACGCCCAAACAAAAGAAAAGCAGAAACAAAATGAAGATATAGACGAATCGATTAGACTCCGATGAGCCTAGACCGTTGCGCCCTCCTAAGGAGTACCACCACGCTCCGAGCGTCGAAGCATCGAGTACCGAGTAGCACCTTTAAGAAGCAAAGCTCACTCTGCTGCCTGGACCTTCAAGAAGCAACACGTAGGCCGCCATCGCCGCTTAACCCTACTCGATCTACACCCCTACCATCTGCATGAGTGGGCTGCAGGACAACTCTGCTGCTCGGACCTTCAAGAAGCAACAGGTAGGCCGCCATCGCCGCTTAACCCTACTCGATCTACATCCCTACCATCCCGCCCCGATCCAGATGGGGCCCAGAGGACCCAGATCTAGGCCAAGGAGCAGAACCGACACGCGTCGTTGCGCGTCGTCAACCGCGCCACACGGCACGCGTCAAAGCAGCACCACAGGCGCCTCCACTCCGCTGCCACTCGGTCATGCCGGACCGCCACCACCCTGGCACCACCGCTGGAGGGGGAGGGGCCCCTACTCCCGCCACCGACGTGGGGAAAGGCATGCCATCGCCACCGACCCCGCCAGGGACCACGCCCAACGGCTCCTTTTACAATACATGCAAAGCCGTTGTTGTGGGAGGTATAATCTTCTTTTTTTTACCTTCGTTCAAATATGGGCCAGCATTTCTCCGCAATGGAATAGAGATCTATGTAGTAATGAAACCGGTGTTCCGTGTTCACGACAGCAGAAAAGTAACAAAATCAACATTATTGCATGACAGCACAAGCTTGGTGAAAGAAAAATGGCGTAGAACAGCACATAGACACTATATGGCATAGCACAACACGTACAGTGATCAAGTGCAAAGCTGCAGCACAGGAGCTAGCCGAACATCAGACCCTGGAATCAAACTTACTCTAACATACAAATGCAGACTAAATCAACGGGCTAGCAGGACTAAACACAGCGCTCATGAAGCTTGCTCTAAATGCATGCAAATGAAGACTAAATGAAATACTAGCTGGACTAAACATCACGGGTCTCCAACAGTTCACGGACACTTTACTTTGCGCGCAGGTGCAGGTACACATCCAGAAGCAGTCGGACATCGCTCGGCAGCAGCTCCACGTCGTCGGCGTCGATCGCGAGTGGGAATTCGCCCGACGAGATCGCCTCCGTCACCCTGCGTATCGCTTCGTTCTGCCTGCGGCTGCGGCGGTAGTCGGTGACGAAGATGCCGGACAGAGCGCCCACCATGACCAAGATGGCCCAGCATAGCCACACCGGCCGGAATGAGATGGGACAGTGCAGCCACCCCAGGTACCCACCGCCACCGCACGGCGTGCACAGCGCCGCACTATCCAGAAGCTGCCAGAGATGGTTCGGCAGCAGCACCGCGTCGACGACGTAGACGGCGAGGGCGTAGTCGTCCGACGAGATCGTCTTTGTCACCCTGGCCGGCGCGCCGTAGCTCTCCCCGCTTGACGGCCACAGTGACACCGTGTCCCCGTCGTCGCGGACGGTGAGGGCGAGGCTCTTGTTGTTGGTGTCCGCGTCGAAGGCGAGCGTGCGCACCATCACCTGCTCGAACGCCGCGATCTGCTCCCGGCCGTAGCGCGCCGCGGCGCCGTGGTGGAGCAGGACGGTGAGCTGGTCCTCCACGCTCAGGTTGCCGAGCCTGGGCTCGAACGCTGCCACCGCGAGGTCTTCGGGGCAGAACACCGTGAGCCCCCCGGCCACGAAGCGCCGCTCGAAGGTCTCGCTCGCGTTCGGCGTCGCGGCGAGGAGGCTGGCGAAGCGCCCGCAGCCATTCGTGGACAGGATGTCCATGAGCGGCCCCTTCGGCGGCGCGCCGGACACGTGCTCGCGGCCTGAGTCGGTGGTGCCTCGGAGCTGCAGATGTGGAAGCGTTGCCCCGTCGTCACCGACGGCGGCGGCGCCTCCGGACGCGACGAGCAGAAAGATGAGGAAAACTGCGGCCATTGCGCCTGGCCCTCCGCTGCTCCGCAAGAGCTAGTAGCTTATGGGAGTGTGAGCGACAGGAATTGCTAGGTTGGTTTATTGAATACTTGGTTAGGTCGAGTGAAGTCTGGCCATGGGGGCTGGGGTATTTATGCACGGAGACGGAGGCAGCTCAGGCAGGAAACTGCGGCGAAGCTCGATCATGGGTGCGGAACGCGTGTCGATCGCCCGTTGGAGATGCCTGTGCATAGAACGCCCAAAATTAAGCTCGGGCTCAGCTCGGCTAAGGACGTTCTGATTTCCCAGTAACAGTACCATGGTCGAGACTCGACAAATCACGAAGCACAGCGACGCACACGCAGAAAAAGACCTAAAATTGACACTGCATGTGCTTCAATATTCACTCCATCCATTAGCTAAGGTCGATGAGCTCTAGACTGGGATCGATGCAACCTTCATCGCAATATCGCATTACACAAGTTCGATACGAGTTAAAGCTTGTCACTGAAGTTTACACGGTTCATGTATCGATTTTGCTAATTCTCATTCGACTTAGAATTAGCTTAGCGCTCAGTGGTTTCATCCTTCATCAAAAACCTCGTCGTGATTCGTGCAAATGCTAGGTCTTCTTCTTCCTCGCTGCGACGGTGGTGTCAAGCTGAGCTGGAGCCGCGCTAGCCGCGGCAGGGGCAAGGAGCAACTTAATTTGGGGGGAAGGGGGGGGGGGGGGGGGGGGGTGCAGGGTCGCTGGTGCCAGAAGTGGGCTTAGAGGGATGGCCAGGGGTTGCAGCGGACCGGCGGAGGAGGAGCTCGGCGCTGGGCGGGGCAGAGAGGCATCGCGGCAGCTCCGGCGATGGGCGGGGTGGCCGGCTGTGGATGCGGGAGGAGACGCACTTGCCGGAGATGGAGAAGAACGACATGGCATCACTGGACTGATAACTAGCTTAGTTCGATTAGTCGACTGACCGCTAGGCGGACCTTTCATTTATAGGGTTGTCTGGTGAGTAGATGTAGTTTTGCACGGTCAACTCTTTTTCCGCATGGTGACATTCTGAATCATATACGAGTTTCGAATTTTCTAAATCATAACCAAAAGCCCACACCTAACCAGGACAACTAATCATGTAGTTACCATGCCACCCATGCAAATGGCTACTCGTTCCCTTTAAACTAGTCACTCACTGACGCACAACTCCGTTTCCCCATGGTGTGTTCGTTCCCTTTGTCCTTATATCCCCACCTCCTTCGTCAAACCCCAGCGCCTAGGATTCGTCTCGCGCCAGGGCCCTCCCTTAAGTTCGCCACTCCCTCGCCGACGATCCCTTCTGTGGGGGCGGGGGGCGAGAAACGAGAATTCAGACGAAGAGGAGGACAAAAGGAGGCCTCATGGCGTTCTTATCCTTCCTTGGAAGACTGCAAATCAGTAAACCAAGAGTTGGCGGCATCACGCACGGCTAGAGATGAAGAGGTAGAAGACGAAACATATATCAGATAGGTGGGCCCTAGATGGCATGGTTTGCCTTTTTAAAATCAATACAATCTGGATTATTTGAAGCACTTAAAAGGTTAGAAAATAAAATGAAAATACAATAGGGAATCTTAATAGATATAGCACCTCTCCATTTTTTTGCTTTGAAACATCTTGAATGCATTTAAAAACAGGGAGAAATTTTGGCAAATAAAGGAGCAAAGTATCAACCTAGAGGAGTCGTGTGAATAATACTATTAAAATAATTATATCTAAATTAACTATGTCTACCGGGAAACTACAGATTTAAATATCTATTATTAAATTGCTTGCGGTGGTGTCAGTGTTTCATGGTATGTCGTCCATCCAACATACCATCCCCGCGTAAAAGAAGCTACTCATTCCCTTTAGTCTGGTCACTCGTGGGTGCACGGCTCGTCGGTTTTTCCATGGTGTTTTCGTTCATTTTCATCCTCATATCCCCACCTCCTTTGTCAAACCCCAGCGCCTACGAATCGCCTCGCGCCACCGCCCTCCCTGATGTTCACCGCTCTTTCACCGGAGATCCATTCTGCGAGGGGCTGAGGAAGGAGAATTGAGATGAAGAGGACGACGAGAGCGTCCTCGTGGAAATCTTATCCTTTCCTAGAAAGCAGCGAATTGTCGATGCAAGAGATGGCGGCATCGCGTACGGCCACAGATGAAGAGGTATAAAACAAACATTCAAGCTGAACTGGGCCCCATATGTAAGGTTTTATCTCTATTTTGAATCAAAACAGTTTGGATTGTTAGAAGCACTTAAAAAAGGTTAGAAAATATGATAAAAAATACAAGTGGAATCATAATATTACACATAACCTCTCCATATTTATTATTTGAAACATTTTGAATGCATTTAAAAATACGGGGAGATTTGGGCAAAATAAAGGGCAAAAATATCGAACATTGTGAATAATACGGTTAAATCAATTGTATATAAACTAACTGTACTATTGGGAAACTACGGATGTGAAAATCCATCTATAATTCTATATCTACATAGGCTAGATTACGAATTTAGAAGGTAAATTTATACAAGTCTCCTAGACAAATAACATATAGCTAGGCATATCATTCCCTGCGTTGCGTTGCTGTAAAGTTGCAGGTATGAACGGTGGCCACGCGCCCACGTGTGCATACCTCTGATTCCCAAGAGTGCACAATTTCCTCAATCTCGGCCACACTCGATTTTCCACGTATAATATTCTGATTCACTTCTAGTATTCCCTCCATACAAAAAAGATGTCTCAACCTATGCCGAATTTGCATTTATCTAGACATGATTTACTATGTAGATATGTGCAAATTTTGATTAGATTGAGACATACTTTTGTGGACAGAGGGAGTATGTTTTTGCTCGCTGTTTTTAGATTGTATGTGCCGAATCCGTCTTCGCAATACGGTGTCATGGGGCAGCAGCCGTTCACGCAGCAGCAATACGTCTACCAGCAGCCCGCTATGCAGGGGCATCAGAGTGGCTCCCAGGGACCGACAGATTCAGTGGAGACTGGTTCCGTGGGTGCTACTGTTGGAGTGGTGGAGGTGGAGCTTCCCGTGGAGCAGCCTGGAGTGGTGGTAGCAAGTAAAAGTACTGCTAAGAAGGTCACAAAATGCTGGAAGTGTGCGGTAGACACTCACACCACGAAGGCTTGCAAGGTGGTGCACTACTGTCTTGTTTGTGATACTAATGAGCACCCCACAATCAGATGCCCGACGCTGAGGTTGCCGAAGCCAGTGGCCTACACTGCAGGGTATGGGACCGATGAGACGATGTTTGTCCAGTTTCCTGATAGTGTCTACAAGCCTCACTTGATTCCGCGGAGTTCACCTACGGCTCTAGTTACGATTGTTGGTGACACCGTGCCTGTGACAGCCATCCAGAGTCTGATGTCGAGGATGTGTCCTGCGAGTTCTCAGTGGACCTGGGAGGCCCTCCCTCATGGTACGGATGCTTTTCTGATTGGTGTCCCTTCTTTTGATGATCTACGGAGGGTTGTCGGTTTGCAGATGGGGATCCCTTCGTTTAGCTCCACGGCTACTATATCCGAGTGGAAGGCTGACCAGGATATTCCACCGTCTAGAGTTCTTGAGAAGGTATGGGTGCATGTTCAGGGCGTACCATATTCTGTGCGACATTTCCTTGGTTTTTGGGCTATTGGTTCCCTCATTGGGACGACTCTTGATGTGGACTTTGCTACATATCGAAGCCGGGGGATTGTTCGGATTCTGGTAGGCATGGTTAATTCGCAAGTACTCGAGAAGCAGGTGAATGCCAATGGTCCGTATGTTGGAACGGCCTGTGTGGTGAAGCTTAGGGAGTATGCATTCTTCTTCCGTCGCGAGGCAGCGGATTTTGTACCTGACCCTAACTTCGTGCCGTTCTTCTGGCGTCATAAAGGAGATGACGTAGATGATGAGGAAGGAAATGAGAAGGGCTTGGATGGTGCTTCAGGTTCAGCTGTTTTGGAGAGCTCCCGTTCACACATGGAAGTCGACGCTTCTCTTTCCTCCGGTGGTGTTATCCAGGACAAGTCTGTTTCTTCTGATGTTCAGGGGAGCTCTCTCATGGTGATTACACCATATATCCCTAGTCCTCGCACTCCGAAGGGAAGAGAAATTGTGGAGATCATCCGCAAGACTGCTCCTGGGCTGATTCGATCCGTCACGCAGGAGCTTTCTGTTGCTGCTCGTAATGGTGTTTTTCTTCAGGGTAATACAGAGATGGTGCAGTCTTCATTGTCGCGGGCTGATTCTGCTGGCCCAGCGGCAACAGCTAGCAGGCCGGCTTCGGACCTGGTACCCAACGTACCAGCAGCTACTGCTACCGAGCCCAGTGGGCCGCCGGCTGGCGCTGCGCCGGGTGGACCGGCTGCTGTCACGCGGCCCATCACGCCGGATGCTCCTTTCCCTGCGCCAGGAAGCCCAGCCGGGAGAGGCACAGTGGATAGGGCCGGTCTACACGGGCCTGGTTCTGTGTCGCCACGTGCGGCCTGTAGCACGTTGACTATGGAGGCAAGCAAGGATGGGCCGGGCCAGGAAATGGTTGGCCTGCCGGCGTTTTCTGAACGTGACTTGGATGGGCAGCAGACACGCTTGGAGCTGCAGGCCGCTCTTGTTGCCGGGTCGAACAGTGGGGGGGGGGGGTTCAACTCCGACTCGACCCTCCCTTGGAAGCCCGGCTGCAGCTTCTGTCGAGACGGTGGTGGTCTCGACTCCGACCATGACCACCCCGCCTCGCTCTACTGCGACTGATGCTGTTGTAGCCCCTGGGTCGGCTGCTACTTCACCATTGCTGACCCAGGCCTTGGCTTCTCCTGGAGGAGCATACGCGCTTGGAGGTTCTGTTACGCCTTGCACACCTCCTCCCACGGCAATGGACACTCCGATCCGTCGCAGTGGGAGGTTTGGGATGGCGGAGGACGGGGCTTCTGCGACAGATGAAGACTCCATGCAGAAGGCCATGCATCGCAAAGCTACACGCAACTTGGACTACTCAGGTACAGATGTGAATTCGAAGTCGTTTCTTTCTTTTTCTTCTCAGTCGATTCATTCTAAGCTTAGTAGTGTAGGAGTTAATCTTGGTAATAGTAAAAATCAAATACATGTTTCAACTAATGTCTTGAGGCATATGGAATTTGACCGTCTTACGGTTATTCCTAAAGCTTCGACTGTGTTGACTTCCACCTATTTGGATGAAGAGGAAGCGATTGCCACATCAGATGGTCAGCTTCTTTCTCATCTAATTGGTGAAGTGTCGGAGGTTGGTTTGGATGACGATGGTTTGTGCTCATTGTATGAGTTAAAAGCATCCGGTCGGAAATCTAAATCTACCACCAACAAGTCGTCCCGGAAACGGGCTAAGTTATCCAAATCCCCAAAGGTTTCCCAATGAATGGCATGTTCGCAAATAGCAGAGGTCTTGGTGACTTGGCTAAACATTTGCATTTTGCTGGTTGTATTCGGGACCATAATTTGGATTTCTTAGCTATTTCTGAGACGGGAAGACGTGAGTTCTCGCAATCTCTATTAAACCGACTCTCGGGCGGTATAGATTTTGATTGGTACTCGCGGCCTCCCCATGGCCGCTCGGGGGGCATTTTACTTGGTGTCAGGACGGATACCATGGAAGTGTTGGATGTTACGGATGGTGATTTTCATATTAAAATGCACATCCGTAACAAAACCGACAATTTCATTTGGAGTCTTGTTACCGTGTATGGGCCTGCTCAGGAGGTGGCTAAACCGTCTTTTCTCTGTGAAATGGTAAATTTGGCAAAAGATAACCCTCATCCTTTCATCATTGGGGGGGATTTCAATCTGCTACGTTTTCCATTTGAGAAAAGTAGAGGTCGGTTCGACAACCGTTGGCCTCTTTTGTTCAATGCAGTCATTGACAGCTTGAGCTTAAGAGAGATAACAATGGTGGGGAGACAGTTCACTTGGGCTAATTCTCTCCTGAACCCACGTACGAAAAGCTGGACCGAGTACTGATGGATACTGATTGGGAATCTCGGTTCCCATTGGTGTCGGTACGGGCCCTAGAACGTATTGAGGGATTGTCGGACCATGCTCCCATTCTATTGACCACTGGAATGCCTAGACCTCAGTGTAAACCACGGTTCAAGTTCGAACTTGGGTGGCTGCACCGGGAAGGTTTCTATGAGATGGTCAAAAGAATTTGGGAAAGACCGGTAGCTGGTGATTCGCCGATCCAGAGGTGGAACAATAAAATCCGTGCTCTACGCACACATCTCGTTGGTTGGGCTCGTCATACTACTGGTTTACTTAAAAAAGAAAAGATACGACTATCCTCGATAATTGATGCTTTAGAGGCATTAGCAGAGGTTCGTTTGCTATCCACGCAAGAAATTGAGCTAAAAAGCCAATCAAATGCACAGATAGCGAAACTACTGCGTGAGGAGGAGTTAAAATGGTATCAACGATCCAAAGCCCAATTTATCCTAGAAGGAGATTCGAATACTCGCTATTTTCATAGTATTGCCAATGGCAGACACAGGAAAAAGCGTATTCATTCTCTAATACAGGAGGAGGGCACGATTGAGGGCCAGGAACAACTAAAGTCGTATATTACAAATTACTATAAAGGCCTGTTCGGTGCCCCAGAAGAAGGAAACTTTACCTGGATGAGTCTCGAACAGAGGATATACCTCAGGTTTCAGATGAGGAAAATAGCCTGCTTACTAAACCCTATTCAGAGGATGAAGTGAGAAAGGCAGTTTTCCAAATGAAACATAATAAAGCACCTGGACCTGATGGTTTCCCGGCTGAGTTCTACCAGAACTTTTGGGATGTCATCAAGTCTGATTTACTACAACTGTTCGCCTGCCTCCATGTTGGACAGCTAGAGTTATTTCGTCTCAATTTTGGTGAGATAATTTTATTACCTAAGGTTAATGAGGCAGAAAGGATTCAACAATTCAGACCTATATGCCTTCTTAATGTTAGTTTTAAAATATTTACCAAAGTTGCTACGATTCGACTGAACAGTGTGGCAGATCATGTGGTTCGTCCGTCTCAGACAGCTTTTATGCAAGGTCGCAATATCCTTGACGGGGTAGCGATCCTACATGAGACAGTGCACGAACTACATAGGAAGAAGCTTAACGGGGTAATTCTTAAAATCGATTTTGAGAAAGCTTATGATAAAGTCAATTGGTCTTTCCTTCAGCAGACCCTCAGGATGAAAGGTTTTTCTTCTGAGTGGAGAGCGTTAGTTCACAGCTTTGTTTCGGAGGAAGTGTAGCCATTAAAGTCAATGATGACACTGGCAAGTACTTTCAAACGAAAAAAGGCCTTAGACAAGGTGACCCGCTATCGCCGGTACTATTTAATATAGTGGCTGATATGTTGGCTATTTTGATCGAACGCGCTAAATCTGAGGGCCAAATTGAAGGAGTGATTCCACATCTAGTTGATGGTGGCCTATCGATTCTTCAATATGCCGACGACACAATTCTTTTTATGGAACATGACATCGAAAAAGCTCGTAATCTAAAGCTGATTTTGTCAGCCTTCGAGCAACTTTCGGGCCTCAAGATTAATTTCCATAAAAGTGAATTGTTTTGTTTTGGCGAGGCTCAAGAAAACGCCGCCTTGTATGCTGAACTTTTCGGCTGTGAGCAAGGTCAATTTCCTATCAATTATTTGGGTATTCCGATTCACTATCGGAGACTTACAAATGCTGAGTGGAAAAAGGTGGAGGAAAGACTTCAATTACGTTTAAATAGCTGGAAAGGCAAACTCCTATCCCTCGGTGGAAGACTGGTTCTCATAAACTCGGTACTAACGAACATGGTACTGTATATGATTTCATTCTTCCAACTGCCCAAAGGAGTCTTAAAACGATTGGATTACTTCCGGTCTAGATTCTTTTGGCAAGGGGATTGTGAGAAGAAAAAATATCGTCTGACTAAGTGGAGTGTGGTTTGCTGCCCTAAAGACCAAGGTGGGCTCGGAGTTCATGACCTTGAAGTCAAGAACAGAGCCTTGCTGGGTAAATGGCTCTTCAAACTTCTGTCAAGATGGAGTTTGGCAAACCCTCCTTAGAAGAAAGTATGTGGGATCTCAAGCTGTATCCCAGGTTCTTTGGAAACCTGGCGATTCACACTTCTGGGCAGGCCTCATGGCTACGAAGAAGTTCTTTTTCCCACATGGATCTTTCTCAATTAGGGATGGATCGGAAATTAGATTCTGGGAGGATAAGTGGCTAGGACAAGCCACTCTCCGAGAACAATATCCGGCTCTGTATACAATTGTGCGAAACAAGAGCGACACGATCGCAAAGGTGTTGGGTACGTCACCTCCTAATGTTTCGTTCAGAAGAAGTTTACTTGGAACAAGACAAGCATCCTGGAATGCTTTGCTCCTCCGTTTGGAAACTATCCAATTGTCGGATGGTCCAGATAAATTTCTTTGGAATCTTACGAAGAATGGTATATTCTCGGTTGATTCTATGTATAGAGCATTAATCTTACCCGAAGTCCAGTCGATATTAAGGATAATAACAAAATTTGGAAGATGAAGATCCCGCTAAAAACTAAGGTGTTCGCGTGGTATCTTCGTCGAGGTGTAATTCTTACAAAAGATAACCTTGCCAAACGCAATTGGCACGGAAGTAAAAAGTGCGTCTTCTGTCAACATGACGAGACTATTACACACTTATTCTTCCAGTGTGAGTTCGCTAGGTCTATATGGTCAGCCATCCAGATAGGTTCTACCTTACATCCTCCACGTACCGTTGCAAACATTTTTGGCAGCTGGTTAAATGGGTGGATCCTAGGTTTAAACTATTTAGCAGGGTGGAGCGATTGCCGTTATATGGTCGCTATGGCTATGTAGAAATGACAAGGTTTTTAACGATAAAAATGATTCTCTTATGCAGGTTATCATCGGTGCACATCAACGCTACGAGCATGGTCGGCCCTGCAGCGTGTGGAGCACCGGGATTTGTTTTTGGAGGTGGCGTCACGTTTGGAGGCGGCGGCCAGGGAGTTATTTTCCCGGCATGGATGGTAACATAGTCTCCGAATAGACCTACCAACACCTTAGGCGGCTTTACAATTTCTCATTATGATATGTAATTTGCCTTTTTATTTCTGTATTGAGTACTCGTGAACTTGTGGCTGTGTGCATCCCAGTTATGCAGAGGCCGGGTGTAATGTTTAAAACTCTTAAGTAATAAAGACCCTTTATCTAAATTTTTTTTATCGAAATTAAATACGTGTACTGGGAAACTACGGATTTAAAATGTTCTCTGTGAACAATTAAATATCTGCTAAGTTCTTGTACTACTCACCTAAACAAACAACCTATATTAGGTCATCCCACTCCCTGCATTGTTGCAAATTAAGTTGCAAGTATGAACAATGGCCACACGCGCATGCGCATTTTGCATCGTCCATCCTTTGATTCCGAGCACTTCACAATTTCCTCAATCCGGCTATACTCGATTTTGACATAGTTGAGCTGTGCGGCATATTTATCAGGACGTAAAGAAAAATCCTTAAGACATATCCATCCATGATCCATCAGTGCAGAGATTGCTGAATCGGCCATTCGCATCCTCTCTCACGGCGCCACAAGGCCAAACCATTTCTTGCAAAGTAAAGTAAAAATTCAAAGCAGAAAAACACCTAGCTGCTACAGACGCACCATGTCATTCAGTGACCAACATCATCTCCTCGAGTGCTGACCCCAACGTTTCCATTTGCATGCAAGGAGGAAAAGGCACGGCAAGCAAAGGCACAGGACAGAGAAATCGATGCGGGTGTTGCGAGACAGGACCTCACAGCCAAAAACCCTTCTTCCCCAACAACCCACTGCTCGACAGAACAAAGCCAGGCCAAACACAAACCCGAAAGGCCGAGAGAAACCATCAATCAAGAGCACAATGCCGTTCGCCGGAGCCATCGCCACCTGCAGCATCCTGCTCCTCCTGCGCGTCTCCTTCGCACAGGGGAAATCGTCCGAGGCCACGTCGGAGAGCTTCATGATGGAACAGATCCTGTCCCAGAACGGGTGCGGCGCCTTCGCCGGCCTCGTCGCCGCGACGGCTCCTGCGAGCGAGGCGTTCCGCGAGCATATCGCTGGCGGCGCGGGGCTCACGTTATTCTGCCCGGACGACGAGGCGGTGGCGACCAGGTCGCGCTTCTCCTACGCCACGGCGTGGCGAAGCGCTTCGAGTCCGACGAGGAGCTCTACGGGATGTCAACCCTCGCTAGCCGCGGTCGCGGCCCCGTCCACAGCGCCATCACCGTCAGCCACGACGACGGAGGCGCGTTGATACTCTCTTCGTGGCCGCCGCCGGCGTGGTCACGGAATGAGGCTAGGGTCATCAAGCAGGTCGTCGATACCGACCGCCTAGTCGTCTACCTCATCGACTCCGTGCTGGTTCCTGGAGATCCGACGATACTCTACGTCCTACTGGCAATACTCTGCACACTCATTGGGCTCCTCGTGTTGTGAGTACTTCATCTTGTGCTCCAAATTCGACTACCAATTAGCTTACCAAAAGGACATACAGTCTACAGACACCTTTTGCGTGTGCCATACAAAGCACTGTAGTAAAGTAGAGCAAAAAGGTGCTTGTATTTCCTCGCATTTGTGCTTGATTGAATATGTTTACACTGTTAAACGGATGCTTAAATTGCTTCAGGTTGCCCAACATTTTTTTAGGAAACCAGTCTACTTTACACGTTAACTGTATCTATTTCTTCTGCAGAGTCGTTGTAGTGATACCTGTTGTGCGTCGCCTGAGAAGATCATGTCAAGATCGCGCTACTGCCTACGTTTCTGCCGCCCGTGTCACTCCTTTACTCCACATGGGTGAGTGACACCAGCACTACCCGAGCCCTTGCCATTCCGGTGGTGTTGCAAGATGGATGGGTGTTCACATAGTTTCTCCTCCGCGGCTCCGCCCCCTTGTTCCTTGATGTACATATGTCATCTCACTAGTAGTTACTTAGCAGATGCTACTTAGTTTAGCCGCTCATTTGCTCAGCTAGCTCGCGTGTACTTGCAACGGGCTGCATGAGGCGTTTCTCACTCGGGGTAGCCGTAGAGTATATATACGTTGATGTTGGTGGCACGTTCATGCCGTGTCCTTGTGCTTGGTGATTCACAGTGCATGCTTGAAGGAGACCTAGAATTGACAGTGCATGCGCTCTAATTTTTTACTCCATTAGCTAAGGTCGATCAGCTCTAGACTGGGATCGATGCAACCTTCGTCGGATCGCCTACGTCGTACCTACTGCCAGCCGATTACACAAGTTCGATACGAGTTAAAGTTTGTCACTGAAGTTTACATGGTTCATTTGTAAGGTTGTCTGGTGAGTGGTGAGTAGATGAGTTTGTCAGTGAAATTTACATGGTTCATTTATAAGGTTGTCTGGTGAGTGTTGACTGGCGAGTACATGCCACTTCCGGACAACTTTATTTTCCGTGGGGTGACATGCTGAATCATATATGGGTTTTAAATTTTCTGAATCATAACCGTAAGCCCACACGTAACCAGGACAACTAAATAAATGTTTGCAGAAAAAGCTAGAAAAGCACATTTTGGAACGGAGGAAGTAGTAACCATACCACCCTGCGCGCAAAAAATGCTACTTGCTCCCTTTAGTCGGTCACTCAGAGACGCACGACTCGGTAGTTTCCCCATTGTGTATTTGTTCCCTTTCCTGCTTATATCCCCACCTCATTCGTCAAACCCAAGCGCCTAGGAATAGCCCCGCGTCATGACCCTCCCTGAAGTTCGCCACTCCCTCCCCGGCGATCCCTTATGGAAGGGGCCGAGAAAGGAGAATTTGGACGAAGAGGAGGACAAAGGGCGTCCGCGTGGCATTCTTTTCCTTCCTTGGAAGGTTGTGAATCAGCAAAGCAAGAGTTGACGACATCGCACGCCACAGATGAAGAGGTAGAAGATAAAACATATGCCGGATAGGTGGGCCCCAGATGTTAGGCTTTTCCTTTATTTAGATCAAAACAATTTGGATTACATGAAGCACTTAACAATTTGGACAGGAGCCGTGTGAATAGTATGATTAAATCAATTGTATCTAAATTAACTATGTCTTACTGGGAAACTACGTATTTGAAATGTTCTCTAATATGTGCAAAAAATGTATCTATAGTTCTATATCTATATACATGGGGAAAGTTACGAATTTGTAAAGTAAACTTATACGACTCGCCTAGACAAACAACTTATAGCTAGGCATCCCATTCCTTGTGTTGTGTTATTGTAAAGTTGCAAGTATGAACCAGCTAAGATAGCACACGGTGAATCAATACAAATACCACGTAGGAGTGCAATGTCAATTGTTGTTTTGGCCTCAAATTATTTGAGAGCAAGTAAGAAGCCGACAACTTGGAGAATTGATTCTTGGAGTCGTCCTCCTGAAGATACACTACAAATCAAAGTGGATGCGGCCTATGTCGATGAGAAAGGATAGGCTGTGCTAGGAGTGGTTGTCAAAGATTGTAATGTAAAATTTATCGCGGCAAGATGCAAGGCACTCTCATGTTATAGCTGATGCGATGATGGGTGAAGCATATGCCCTTCGTGGGGGTTTAAGCACAGCTCACTACTTGGGTTGTAATAAGTTTATTCTCCAATTTGATAACTTGCAAGTAATCGAGACGATGAATGATGGAGATTTCTCGTCAACACTATCAGCTGCTATTTTGAAGACTGTGGGATGATTTCCTCAGGTTATAGTAGGTTACGTGTGAAGCAATGAGGCGGCTCATGAATTGGCTAGGCATAGCTTTTTAAATCAGTTGGATTGTCATTGGGACAATGATCCCCCTAGTTTTTATTTTCTAAACTCATTAACGATGTAACAGTATTTGATCCGTGTCGAATGGCTTTCCCTCGACACCAAAAATGTTGCAAGTATGAATGGTGACCACGCGTGCATACCTCTGAATCTGATTCGCAGGAGTGCACAATTTCCTCAATCAGCTACACTCGTTTTTAACAAAGTTGAGCTGTTCTGCATATTTTATCAGGACGTCAAAAAATAACTTGAGAAATCCACCCCACACGAAGTTTCCTGGAAAGTCACGAGGTTTGATTGGTCACCCAGACGTTTCCATTTTCATGCAAAGAGAAAATTAAAAGCGCGCCGAGCAAAGGCACATGGACAGAGAAATCGACGCGGGTGGTGCGACAGCCAAAAACCCTTCTTCCCCTACCCACTGCCCGAAAGAACAAAGCCAGGCCAGACACAAACCCGAGAGGCTGGTCGAGAGAAACCATCAATCAAGAGCACAATGCCGTTCGCCGGAGCCATCGCCACCTGCAGCATCCTGCTCCTCCTGCGCGTCCCCTTCGCACAGGGGCAATCGTCCAACGTGACTTCGGAGGGCTTCGTGTTGGAGCAGATCTTGTCCAAGAACGGGTGCGGTGCCTTCGCCAGCCTCGTCGCCTCGACGGCCGCAGCGGGCGAGGCGTTCCGCAAGCAGATCGCCGGCGGCGCGGGGCTCACGATCTTCTGCCCGGACGACAAGGCGGTGGCTGCGTTCGGCCGAGGCACGTTCAGCAACCTCACTGCCGGCGACCAGGTCGCGCTTCTCCTGTACCACGGCGTGGCGAAGCGCTTCGAGTCCGAGGAGGAGCTCGGGAGAGTCAGATACCTGTCAACACTCGCTAGCAGCGGTCGCGACCCGGTCCACCGCGATTTCACCCTCCTCTACCTCTACGACGACGGAGGCGCGGTGATACTCTCTTCCGTGTCGCCGCTGCCGAAGTCATGGAACGAGGCTAGGGTCATCAATCAGGTCGTCGAGAACGACCGGCTTGTCGTCTACCTCATCGACTCCGTGCTGGTTCCTGGAGATCCGACGATACTCTACGTCCTACTGGCATTCTTCTGCATACTCATCGGGCTCCTGCTGTTGTGAGTACTCCATCTTGTGCTCGAAACTCGACTACCAATTAGCTTCCGCGTTACATCCACCGAACTCACCACTTATCTGAATTTATTTATCTACCGGCGGAAGGCGTATTGCTTAGATTTTGTAGTACAAGTGGTTGCAGACGACTCGAAGCACAAGCTCTCCTTCTGTAGAGCGTGACTTGATCTGTAGGCATGCTTTGCTTACCAAAAGGACATACAAAAACAATTTTTGCTTGTGACATACCATATACTGTAGTAAAATAGAGGAAAAGTTGCTTATAGTTCCTAGCATTTGTGCTTGATTGGACATGCTTACACCGTTAAACGGATGCTTAAATTGCTTGAGGTTGCCCAATCTTTTCCTTTTGTTGAGGAAACCAATGTACTTTACACGTTAACTGTATCTATTTGTTCGATCTGCAGATTCGGTGTACTGATACCTGCTGTGCGTCGCCTGAGAAGATCATGTCAACATCACGCTACTGCCGCCCGTGTCACTCCACATGAGTAGTGACATGGCACCAACGCGACCCGAACCCTTGCGGCACCGGTGGTGTGTCAACATGGGTGTTCACATAGTTTCTCCTCCGTCCCTTGTTCCTTGATGTACATATATATGTCTTCTCACTACTCTTACTAAGCGGATGCTACTTAGTGTAGCCGCTCATTTGCTCAGCTAGCTCGTGCACCTGCGACGGGCTGCATGAGGCGTTTCTGCTTCGGGGTTAGCCGTAGAGTATATATATGTTGATGTTGGTGGCACGTTCATGCTGTATCCTTCGATTGATGAGGGTCGTGGTCATTTGTTTTCACGGTGTAGCTATGTACCTTTGAACACTGACACTGCTCTCTTGCGTGTTCCTTAATTTTCTATGTATATGCTGCTTCATTTCTCCTATTTTATGTTAGCTATTTGGTTTTAAAATTCGTCATCAGTCAGATTTATGGCCGTTCGATCGTGTAATCCAGCGTGAGTTGCGAGATGGATAAATGTTCGTGGAAATATAACTCAAGTCGAAACTGTTGAATTATTTAAGTAAAATTGTTTAACGAAATAGTAAGGTGGATAATTATGGATAAAAATTAAATTTCAACCCACCACATCATATGTTTCAAATAACATACCGTAAATGATGACGAGCAAAGATTTTAAGAGGACAAGAGCTACATAGGAGCGCATTCGCCTAATACAATCAGCTGGAATAGCTCAGTTGGCCAGAGCGTGTGGCTGTTAACCACAAGGTCGGAGGTTCAAGCCCTCCTTCTAGCGATAATTTTGTTTTATTTAATTATGTGCTTAGACCAAACGGTTCCAAGTGGCCCAGCTCCCTCTCCTCCCAATTGTACGCTCCAGTTCATTTTGCTATCTTGATAGTCCAGCGGGTATAGGAACCGGTTTGGGATTCCTCGTTTCATTGGTCCATGTACCCTATTGGAACCTTTAATCCAGTTCCGTTAATGCTATTGTGCAAATTGGAATCTTGAAGCCATCCAATTCGCAGAACTTGTTTAGATGCATCCGTGCGTGGCTGTGGCTGTACAATGTGTTCGAAAGTAAAGTGTGAGTACCATGTGCATGTAGAAGTTAAAATTGTCCTTTACATTTACATGAACTTGGGAAAGGGCAGGCAGCAGCAAACCTATCGTGCATTTGTACATATGTCATTTTCAAACTTTCAGGCGTAAACATAATATTGGAAAAGTGCAGGCACAAGCAGCAGGTGAGCATCAGCGTATGTGCAGAGCACTCTACCGCAGGGGCAACAGCAACAGCCACATGCCCACATTTCATATAACACCAAAAGTAACTGGAGTAAGTCGTGCAAGTTTGGTTTGGTGTGTGCTGAGCGAGAGATGGGAGTTTTGTTGTACTAAAAGCCGTTCAATACATGGTTTTTTCTCAATGATCAAACCAAGGCAAACTATAAACATATCCTGCAAAATTCAATCGGACCCAGTGTTCTTCACCGGCACGAAGTGAGGCCTCTCGACGGCTCCCCCTAGTCCTGAATCAAGCTCTAACTTTACACGCCTACTACGCATCATTCCTTCCACTGGCTGTACAAAACACACGGCGGAGCAGCTTCCACAAGCTCACAGATCCCTTGTGGCGGCATCGTTGATGTAATTGGCAGCTTCATTCGTGTCGAGCTGCTTGCCTTCCACGAGTCCCTTGATCAGAGTGGCGGAGTATGTCTCAGATGGAGGAGCTAACGGCAGCTCGCCGGATTTGTACCGTGAAACATCTGTTGATGGGCATCTGCAGGGACAAACGATTTTACACCATCCACGAAAAGTTCTTGATCTGTGTATGTACCTTCTCTGACTACTTCCCTTCAAGCAGTGTATCAAATAGTATCTACAAAAAAATTGCTAAGTGAAGACTGGAACTTACGTCATTGTTAGAATTGGAAGGTCATCCTCCTCTCCAAGATAAAGTACATTGGAGTACCAGCTATCCTGCAGGAAATTTGTGTATCGAACATGAACAATATTCCAGAATTTATAAACTAATAAGTAAGTTGCAGAAATTATAGGGTTTGTCACATTTATTTTTTAAGGTAACTAGTTTCAGCTATATGCCCATGTACGAAGCGGCATTAAAAGTGTGTCCATTGATAAGAAAAAAGTTAGCTATTCTTTTCAGTTTGTAATGTGCTATTTCGATCGAGGCAATACAGGCACTGCGTTACAGACCAAAGAGGCAGGACATGGGATTTCCGTACCAAAGGATCCACCATTAACAGCAGGCATTAGCCTTGGAATTTAGAGTTCATCTGGAAGAATGACACATTTGCCCGTGATGGCCATGCAAGAGGTTGGTAGTGTCCCTTTATCAAATTGCCACAAGGGCAGTCACATTTAAGATCTTTGGTTTTCAACGATTGCAATGTTTTCTATTCTAGTTAATAGCCATAAAGAAAATCGTATGCGGAAGATAAGAGTATGATTGCTGATCAGCAAATCCAACCTTAATAGGTTCAAGATGAAGAGCTTTGTTTGAAGAGAGAGACTCCATTTCTAACAAGCCAATCAAAGGAGAGCCTGGAGACTCGATTTTTCCACCTTCACTGTTATCTTTCACTAAACGGTTCACTTGAAACAATATGTCATTGAACTGCTCAAGCCTGTAAAAAAGAGGAAATTCATGATGGAAAGCAGAGCACTGATGAAAGATCATGTGACAACCAGCCCTAATTCAAGGATCAATAAACTGTAGATGTGGTTACAATAAACATACGTTATTTTGTACATACAGATGTATGACTTATCATCGTAGTTTATCTCAGGGTTGAGGAAATCAACACCACCAGTACCCCATGCTGGGGTAGAGGATCTCCCAAAAAACAGTCTATGAGGCACATTCTTCCACATGGTAGCTCTTGGTGGGCTTGTGTCATGTGAACCAAAACATGATATACTCATACCATCAACCTGCCACAGATCAAAATAGATAACAATCTGTCAGACAAAGCATACTGCTAGCCAGAAAAGGAAAATAGAAGGGCTGTAAAAAGCAAGACGAAAGGAAATACTGCTTTCATAAAGGTTATAATATCTAATAAGAAGGCGCTTATGCATTTTACATTTGTGGAATGCACTAAAAAGACGTCCCTCTGACCAAAATATCGCAAAAGAGGTTCTTTTGGTATAGCCCTTCAGGAAACTTAACAAATTTTGTGTCGATCAATGATGGGGATTAGAATAGAACAAGTCATTTGCTACACCATAAAGAGTAATAATGTAGTCGGTTTCAAGTGGTGGAATAGTCAGCACGGTGCAACTCATGGTCCCACGCAGCCCACCTCCAGGCCCAACCCCATCTAAACCCGTTTTCATTTCCTTCCATCACAGATTGGCGGCTTGCTCTCCCCAATCTCTCCCATACGCTAGACGCAGGAGTACAGAAAGGAGATGCAGAGTTTAATCTCTTCCGTTATTTGCTACAGCCAATGGTTGTGAAGTTCTACATTCATAGACACCAATCCTCATCGGCGATTGTGATTCACATAGTTCTAGAACAAAACAACTAAGAGGAGCGGCAAGGGAGGGATGCAGAGCCATGGGGCGGAGCAGGTTTGTTCGACCATCATGGAGCAAGCATGAGCAGTCATCGTTCTGGGCAGCAACGACTTTTCCAATTGAATTGATCCACCGTCACGTAGCAGACTAATGTATGAGGTCGAGTAATATTTAATCTCGATGTGTGCAAAAGGTTCAAAAATACCCTCCGTAAGTGATTGGGGTATCATAAACTATTTTTCTAAAGTGATGTATCGAAGGAAATCTACCCGAGAAATCGAGGATGTGATGATTGCAAGATACATAAGACTGTGTTTTCAACTTTACCTTCCCACCTTCAATGTAGCATAAGAACCTTGGTTTCCACATGTTTGAACCAAAGCTGGCATACCAAACATAAACTTTTGACAATGCTGATCTCCAAGTAAATGATAGATCATATATTCTTGTAGACGCCACCATGGATCCATCATTTTGTGCTTGAACTGAATCAGTTGGACTTTGTTCAACTGATGTGCAACTTGAGGTGTTCTTTGTTTCAAGGTTATCTTGGTCAAGTTTCAACATTGTGATGCGTTCACTTAAAACATCATCAACAACTTGAATAATATTGACAGGGGAAACAGCATCATGAAGCTCATCAACATCTTCAACATCAGACTCGGAACCAGAGGAAGCATACGGCTGTTCATTCCCCAGTGGAAAAAACAAGATAAATTATTCAGAGCTCTACCATTGGGTTAATATTCCTATAATTCCTCTCGCTATACATTAAACCTCCATGCATCAAGGCGCATAAACAATAAATCAAGTGTGAGACTAGTGGCAAAAGATGATTAAAGATGCGCAATATAAATATAGTTGAGCTGTATAACTCTGTGCTTTTGCAAGAGTTAAGACTTGATGGGCATCTCAGAACATAAGTGTGTATACATGACGCATTATCAACAACAACAAAGAAAGGTTCATCAAGTATGGGCTGCCTGCGGATAATATGGAAATGGCCTATCACTGAATTGTGTAACACAGTCCACATAACTCATGAACATGCATTCATCTATGGAATTGGGCTAGATATGGTACTTCGTTAAAATCCTGGAACAAAAAATAATTTTCCATTTAGAAGAATGTGGTTAGAAAGCTGCAATGATTGATATGACATGTCAAAGTAAGAGAAGAAGATGCCAAGTTTCCCAGCAAAACAAACTTGATCTGGAACGAAGTGATCCACATCTCGTACATAAGAGCACAATTCATTAGTTGGAGGTTAGACCAAGCAGGCCCCAACTTGAAGTCTCTAAGAAAAGAAAAACAGGAAGAGGAAATTACCTCGATGTATGAGGGCGTACTCCTCAAAGATACACCCTCCGGAAGCTTACTGCTCAAAGCAGGCCAGTATGTCTTCAATTCATCGCGTACCTGGTCAGTGTGTGAGGGGTGCAAACATAATTACAGATAACCATAGGGAGACGGAATTAGAGAGAAATATTTTAGTGTGGACCGTTACCATTTGTATAACTCTCCACGTAGATTCGAATGGTTGCATCTCTGGAGCTTTAAATGTGAACTTATCTCCCAACAAAACTTTTGCACAAGCACAAACTGAATTTGCAATGGACTTAAGGTTATAACCTCCTTCAAGAGCCATAACCATCCTTCCGTTTGCAAAATCTAACAACTGCAGGTAACAGGCATAAATATAAGCGTAGAACAGCTGCGTAGACAGTCAAGAAATATAATAGAGATACTAAAAAATTGTGATAGCAAAGCATGCCAACAAAAAGAAATGATCGCTGCTGAAAGAAAAATTGATTGTCACAAGAGATAAACATTACTCCAGCAAATCCAGACTCCCAGGTCAAGCATGATGATTTTTTTCTTTCAGGCCAGGAGGGTGTATGGTGTGGTAAGTTTAGTTCAATAAAAGCTCAGTTTGTTGCAAACCTGCAAGTTCATACCTTTGTTAGTAGCAGTGCATATCCATTTGGAGTGATGCAGCAACCACCAAGAGGGTCACCCAGTGCTACCAAAGAAAATCAGGGAAAAGAAATTAAAACCAGTAAGTAACAAAAGCAGACATGTTACTAAAGGAGACATGCACACAGCCAGAAGTTTAGATTCCATTCACATGTAGCAGCAATATAATATAATACAACAGTCCGAGATATTGTCAAAATATCTTAATCTCATTTGTTATGTAACATAGAAATCAAGTATATGAGGTGTACTAGTCTAACCAGTGCATATCAAGCAAGAAATAAACTACAGGTTGTCAGTATACATCAGCAGTCAAGCTTCATAAGAAGTGGCTAGATTTAATTAGATTTAAATTTTAGGGATAATTTAGTTTCTAGGAATTTTCCAGCTTTCTACCTGCGTCAAACCCAGCAGACAGTAATATTATATCAGGATCAAATGCTTCTGTGACGGGAAGCAGCACATGGTCCCATGCAGCAAGATAATCTGCATCGCCACATTTACCATGCTCCCAAGGCACATTAATGTTGTACCCTTGACCAGCTCCTTCTCCAATGAAACAGTGAGATGCATCCCCTTGACAAGGGTAGAAGCTTCCATAATCAAATCTACAGAGCAAACATTGGAGTAACAAATTATTCACCTAATATTGAAGGATGAAAAGATACCAAAAAGACACATGCCAGAAATGGCCTCTATAATCATGAAATGGAACGACTGTGTAAGTTTGACTGTTTGAGGTTAGCGTTATCTTGCTTGGATATTTCTGAGAGGCCTTACCTCACATGGCAAGTAACAATCTGTAGATTCATCCTAAGCTGAGCTAACATGTAAATTTGTGAACTTAATCAATAAGCAGCTAGAACAGTTATACTCGGGTATCTATGATATTAATAAAAGAATGTTAGAACAAGCTTCCATGTTGGATCTGGGAGGCTAGAAGCTCTGGCAATAAGAGGGAAAAAACAAAAATATCTACATCGTGTATTTTGGCTGCTCCAGATTATACCGGTGTAACAAGTCAAATAATATCAATACAAGAGTTGTATAACAAATGCAACTTGGTTGTCAAGCAGAAGCACTGAAGTTGCATTAAAAACACCTCTATTTTCTATGTAAGCTTGCATTTTTAATATCTAGCCCAGCAGTTGCATGGAAAACTTGGATAGCAAATAAGAAGTAACTGATATGAATCAATTACTATAATATAGGCAGGATCAAGGGGCAGGAGATGACAATTCAAATTACTAATAAAGTAAACATACTACGGTGATTAGAGCAGATAAGTAAAGTCAATCCAGTGTTAGCAGTGTCTATCTAGAAAATATGATGGTAAAATGACCATGATGAAGCAGAAACTTGAATAAGCCTACAGCACAGAGTTATCAGTTATGGACTCTTCCATTTACAAAGTAATTATTGGGTTAATACCTAATACTAAAGAGCTTATAATAGTTATGGACTCTTACATTGACAAAGTTGTTAGTGACAAATTAGTCTCAAGCAATTACATTGTGTTTACAGCTGATTGAATCAACTAGCAGTGCATCATTCACAATAGACTATAAATGACAGGATTTTTATTTGATCTTCTTCATATCAACATATCCTAAGGAGCATATGATGTATGTGACGATCAAGGTGGATTGTTGGTGCGTGGGGACTTGATGTCAATTGCTACAAGTACAATATCCAACAGTAATACATCAAGCTAGCACAGTCTTAAAAGAACAAGTCTGTTAATACCATGTAACTAATAAATGGAATTTGTCAACTTATATCAAGTGTGAGTATTTTCTGTTGCAAAACGTGTTCCGCATGCTACATTCATAAAAAAAACAGTAAACCATGAAAATGTAGGCAAACCACTGGCACGAGTTCACAAGTATCATATGGTAAAGATTATGAAGCTAGTCTGAAATCGAAACGAAAGTAGTACCAAATCAATGTCAAGGTGTTCAGCTGTACCTGTGCACTGAAAAGAACAATACACGAGGGTCACTGTAAAACATCTTCTGTGTGCCATTTCCGTGATGAACATCCCAATCGACAATTAATATCTTCTTGATACCCAAGTCAGGCTGCAACAGAAAAGAGGTCAGAAAATGACTTCACATTCTTAGTAGGTCTCATCATAACAAATTGCTGATTATTCCTATATCGGAGATGATGAACAAGAGTAGCACATGTTGATCTTAAGAGAGAAATCAGCACTGAATTCAACTACGCACCCTCTCATTTAAGAGATAATTAGCTCCAACAGCCACATTATTGAAGAGACAAAATCCCATTGCCTCGTTATGTTCAGCATGGTGGCCTGGAGGTCTGACTAAAGCAATAGCAGAATTCAATTCACCAGACGCAACCTTCTCAGAAACCTACTTGCCAAATGAGTCATTTGTCAGCAAACAGGATTGAAGGAGCCAATACTATTGTACAAGACTACAGGAGGCACATACACGATGCAGGGAATGTACATTCTAAATACCTCGATAACAGAACCAGCTGCAAGGAAAGCAGACTCTGAGGAGCCCTCATTGAAGTAAATAGAATTGAATTTCTGAGCAGTCCTCTTTCGACGGGAATCATATTCCTTCTTGCTGATATTCCTCATCAGCTTTATATGGTTCTGGGTGTGGACAGAGGCTATAGATTTTTCCTTGGCCTCCTTCGCCTTCATGGCCACACACCTGGAAGAAAACGATGTTGCAACTTACAATGCAGCCACAGAACCTTGTAAAGCCATACAGTTAACCTAATCAAAGTAATGCACAGAATGAACAGAACTTAAGCTGTAATGCCAATGTCTAAGCTTAAAATTACTACCATCCAAGTTTACTTGTACACAACTACACAAGCATGAGCGTGGCTACCCAAAATTGCACAAATACCAGGACCCTATTCTGTTCAGCGGTGAAGTTCATAAATGTTAGAACGACTATATGATGAATTTCTCTATTCCCCCTTTCTCGGACCCTCAGGGCACTTCAAATAATCAAGAGCTAAGCAAACAGTTAGAATCATGAATACTACCCCTTTCCTGGAGACAGGAGACGCATAGTACAGTGTCAAGTACTAGATCGGAATGAGCATGACTACAGCCCTAACAGTAGTAATTTGAGAAAACACAAAGCGCGCGAGGGCCTCGCCTCTCCGGCGATTCGACGGAACCGCACGCGACAAGAGCACATACGAACGCCTGCTCACCGATCCTCCACACATAATCACGCTGTTCTCGCTCAGGAAGTCGCGTACCTTGAGGCCACGCCCTCGGCGGCGAGCTTGCGCCAGATGGCCCTTAGCCGCTCGGGGCTCTCCGGGTGGTCCTCCCCGTCGGGCGTCGTGTGCGCGCACATCCGGTCGTCGTACAGCAGCCCCACCCTGGGCGCCGCACGGCCCGAACCCGACGCCACCGCTGAAGCCGCCATCCTGCGCCGACGACCCCTGGCGCGAGCGGCGGAGAGACCGGGGGCGAGACGGGCTGGAACTCGAGGCGGAGCGGCGACGGGAGAGACGACGACTGGGGGTCTGGCCGGGTCTACTGGACGGAGTACTGGACTGGGGAGGTTTAGGTGGAGCCGAGCCGAGCCAGGGTGGGTGGGTACCTGCGCTGGCATCTTGGAGCGTCACACTTTTTAGTTCAGTCGAACCAGTTTTTTTCTTCTCTTTTGCTCATTTCCCTTTCCAAATTTCTCTATCAAGGAGAGAGGCGGACCCACGTCCCCGAGAGTCGCCGTTTGATCTAAATAGTGTCGTTTTTCTCATAGTCGGACCCTTAGAAGTACAAATAGCGTCGTTTCAGCGAAAACTAGAGCCGGCGCACCAGCCTGAAGGTCTGGCGGAAGCAAAAGTACGCGTGGGGCAGCACTGTCGGCGAGACCGCGCATTTTCCCCACCCACTAGGAAGACCACCATCTAGCCCCTTCCACGCTGTCGGCGCCACCCACTCCCCTCCGCCGTGATCTAGCTGCACTGACGATTTGGTGCGCTGCAGTCTCGATTTGTTATTGTCCGGTACCCAGCTATGACTTGGTCGAAGTCCAATATGTGAAAGGTGATCAATTATTGTGTCATTTTGCACAACATGATCATTGAGGGTGAGCGGAATAATCCGGTGGCTAAAACTGAACCATATTACTGGCAGGGTCCTCTTGCAAATGTATATCACCAGGTGTCGGCAAAATGGGCAACCTTCCTGCACAACTGTTGAATGATCTGGTGAAGCATTTGTGGACACGCAAAGGCAATGGCAATGCCTAGCTTGATTTGTTCTAATTATTTGATTGTGGAACTTTTTGTCTGTGGATTTGTCTGTTGAACTATTCTTATGTGTGGATTTATATGTCGAACTATTTAAATCTGTCGGCATTTTAATGTGCAACATGACCAAAATTCGCAGGCTGGGGACGGCATAGGTTCCACGGCTGGGAATCGGCGCCCCCAGCGGAACCCAATCATATGTCGAACAATTTAAATTTGTTGGCATTTTTATGTGTTAGCCGTTGTTCTTTTGGCTCCCTTGTTTTTCTAGTTGCTTTCTCTCTTGGGTTTTGCTGGTAGCCTATTCTTCTTGTGATGCTCTTGTTCCCGGTTTCTCGATTTGGATATCTTATTATACTAGTAGCCTTGCACGTGCACGCACGCCTCACAGTTTATAATATAGTTATCGTGCATGTGCAATGCACGTATCTAAAATATATATCTCAATTGTAGTTTAGTGAAATGACCAATGATTGCTACAAGAGTTTAACTTTTGAGATGAGTTTGATATTTTTTTGGGTGGTCCAAGTTCACATAATCTGTGAGATTTCTTCATCTTCCAAGTCTCCATTTCTTTTATCATCGTCATTCAATTTTGAACCGATTAAAATGGATTCTATTTTTTCTAAAATGTTTCATATGAACCTAAAATCACATAGTTATCATAGCTAGTTTTCAAATTATGATACATCATAAATAGGTATCGTCACACGAAGTAAAGTGTCAAAAAAATCTCCCGTGAAGTACGCCATGAAATTTCACATTCAGATATGACCTTCATGATTATAATTTTTGATTTCACAAATTTTGATTTATTCAATTCAATAAATCCAATTATAAAAAGTCTTAATACTTTTTTATAAATCTTAAGAATCATGTGAAAAATCATAATTGGCCGTAAAAAGATCGCAACCACGTAGGTACCCATGACAAACGGACAGACACCCGAACTAAAAGAAAGTAATAAATGGGCACACCAAGCAAACACTCCACTCTGTCTCATGAAGCTCCTTTCTATCATAAAACACGACGCCTTTTCCACTTCATGGCACTGGCCGGGAGATGAAGACCCTCCCATGGACGGTCCATGGCAGCCTCCCTTCCCCAGCCGTCGTGCTCTATTGGCGCGATGGTTCATGGCACCCCTTGTAAATCTGAATATATTAAATAAAAAGGTATCTATTCTTACAAAAAGTTTTATAAGAACTTTCAAAATCATCAAGCAATTAGAACTAAACAAAATTTTGTGAAACCCTTGTGACAAGAACGTATGGAAAAAAAGATTGCACCCAGGCAGCTGAATCGGACACGCCTGGTAAAAAAGCAAATCAGAAAACGTCACACTGCCTTTCACACTCACGTCACTGTTATAGCTGGCCAAACATGCGACATAGCACGACACAGCACGAGCACGGCCCACGAGTGGCACACTTCTATTCGTGTTGTGATGGCACACGGGCTTTGTCTCGCCTTCGGGCACGGGCACGCCGGCACGCTAAGGTCACGTTGGCCCGGCACGACACGTTTGGCCCACGAGAAATAGCTATAAATTTTTTTAAAATAAGTAAAAAATAGCTACAAAATTCAATAAAATTGGTAATAATAGCTATAGAATGTATAAAAGATATTAAAAAATTGCTAATCGTGCCGTGCTGTGCCGGCCTGTGTGCTTCAAGTCGAGGAGCGGCCAGGCACTAACAGACCCATTTAAGTCCTGTCATGCCGCCGTGCTTCGTGCCAGCCCATTTGGCCCGGCCCATTTGGCCAGCTATATTCACTATCTACCTCCTCACCGCCCCGCGCAATTGTTCCTGCCGTTCCCCATTCAGGCCAACTCCCTTTCTCCACCGCTGTCAGGCCGCCACTCCCCTTCATCCCGACCCCGGCGCGAGGTTCGGTCTTCCTTTCTCTTCCCTGCCCCTTCTCGTCAAATCAGGTCGTTGAAGTGCCCGAGGAGGAGCCCCATATTGACATGCTCGCGTGGCAGCAGCGCTAGGTGTCGTCGTACGAGAACGCGGAGGCTCGACACTCGCACGCCGCTGCTCTTGACGAAATAGGCCGTAGCCCCGCTATATAAATATAGCAAACACCTGATACAACCAACATATTTGCAATGCTGGGGCGGCAGCAAACATACACCCAAAGAAAAGAGAAAAGAAGAAAACAAAACGGAGACATAGGCGGATCGACTAAACGATGGTGACCCGCAACCGCTGCGTCCTCTCCGACAAAGTACCACCACACTCTTAGCACCGAACGACAAGTGCCAGACAACACCTTCAACAAGGAACGCAACACTGCTGCCCGGACCAAATAGGTCCTAGGGTTTCCCCGGCACTGAGGGAAGCAGACGAAGGTAGCCACGACGCCCTTCAGGAAGGAAATGTGCCCCTCGGGACACACCAGTCCTAACAGGGTCCGGCCGAGCCCGAAATGGGCCCGTGAAGCTCGCCGCCGCGCTGCAACAGGCCGACTGCCGTTCCCGCTGTCACTGCATCCGTCGCCTCATCTTCATCTGTAGAACAAGCCGCAGGTCAGGCCGGCCCGCCACAGACCCAGATGGGGCCCGTTGGGCCCAGATCTGGGCCGCAAGGCCCTGCCGGCCGTCTCCGCTGCCTGCCGTCGCGGCTGCACTGCGCCGCCCGCAGGCCGCGCGCGTCGCCTCCGTCCTGCCACCACCCAGCCATGGCCGCCGCCGACGAGGGGATCCCCGCCTCCACCTAGTTCGGCGCGGGGAGAGACAGTCCGCCGCCGCCGGCGCTACCGGGCCACGCCCGGCAGCCTCTGCCGGCGGCGGCGACGGGGGGGAGAAGAGGGAGGGGGTGCTACCGTGCTAGGCGGCGAGAGAGGCGGGAGGCGCGCCGCCGCCGCTGGGGGGCGACGGGCGCGCGTACAGGGGAGAGAGGGAGGGTCGGGCAGGAATGAGGGCTTAAGGTCACGTTGATACTTCACGCCCCTGCTCTTCCCCGCCCCTTCTTAGAATCCGGTAGGTAAAGTGGCCCGAAGAGGCCGCTCGAGCTCGGAATGCTCGCAGACGACCCAGCACAAGGCGCAGTCTGAGGCTGACGCGGAGGCGCGGGTCTCATCTCCACCGGACCGGCGACAGCGGCCATCGCGCGTCTGAGGACTCCACTACGCCGGCCACAAATAATAAAAGGTTGAATCCCTTTCCCTTTTGGTACTGTAGGAACAAGCTTGGAAGCCATTTCAATTCCTATTTCCGAGCTGCAGTTCTGTCTGGCCAGAGTGATCTTTCCTAGCTAGATATGAGGATGGACTTTGTTGTATATAGTGATCTGGTTCTTCTACTACACAATGTCAAAAAATCCCCTGATTTAACATCTGGGAAGAATAGTTGGAGCAGGATAAATAAGGTTCATGCATAATGCATTGCAATAAAAACTGCAGATGTAGCTGAACTCAACTGATAATGTAATATATCTTGCTATGAGCTGCCGAAATGATATCTTTTGTACAAGCAATAAGGTCGAAATCAAATTAGTAATAAATTTTCCTGGCGCTGAAGCATGCTGCTGACATTGGACTATTTTCTTGCAGGAGCACTTGATGTACATCATGGAAAGGATGTACAGTAGCTTACAGCTTGGAAAAAATCCAGATGAACTTAGATGAAACAATAAATATCATAGTAAGTATTTCTGGATGGTTTTGTTCTAGACGTTTAGAGATAAACAAATCTACTGACTACTTGCACCATAAAAAATGGTTCTTGTAAAGATGACGATGATCTCTAGCACCAAATCTTGTACTGGAGACGTTACACTGCATATTTTCAGTATGGAGCAACTTATTTGCCAGTGCGGCATTGTTTATGTCTGGATATTTTAACAGCATTAAACTATAGAGAATGGCCTTCTAAAAGTTAAGACATGAGTGCCGCTTCATAGGTAACATATAATATAGCTACTTGCTATTTCCCTGATGATTCTGTTTTGCAGTTAAAAACATGGTGAACAATTGCTAGTTACTGTTAGTTATTATCAACAAGCTACATTATTTTTACATCTTTTGGCATGCGTATCGTTTTCACGATATGCATACTGGTCGTACTGGCATAGTTACTCAAATGCCGCATTGGCAACATCTGGCTTGTAATATTGTATAATTTCCTAAACACCATCGATTTTCTATAAAACTCATTGTAAGATACATTGGATAGTGTGACCGGTGCAACATATGCCTGAAAGGGCTATTAAGGCCCTTTCCTTTTTCTACTTAGATAACAGAGGTCCTGGTCTTATAGGATGTACCCTTGTTTCAGTCATAAACCTGCGGTTGCCTTATTAACATAGTGAAAATCATGACTTTATTTTCCGGATCATTTTAACTCTCTATTGTTTCAGTTACGAACATATTTACCTGAGAGACGTTATTCTATCGTTTTCAGATGTTCTACAAGTACTATTGCCTGTGAAGAAAATCTACATCATGATCAGGTTGAGAGTGGAGAAGAAAAACCCAGTCCAGGTATTTGGTTTCCTTGTTCAAAACCCTCCAAATACTATCGAAAATAGAATGACTATGTCATGAATAGATTCGTTTACATGCTAATTGCTAAGTCGATACAGATTCATCCATAGATCATGAATGTTAGTTATATTCTTGGACTGGGATTTTCTTCTCCACGTTAAGCCAATTGGATATCCTGTAAAATCATATTGTGTTCCCTTGGTGCAGGCTTGTGCGCTGCCGAGGAGTTTGTCGGCTTCGGAAAGCGGCGATGGCGCAACACTGGCTTGGGCGCTTGGCGGCGCCGGCGTATCACTGCAGGGTGCATCTGTACGGCAACGCAAAGAATGTCATTGAGATTACCTGGGATGGAACTGCCGAACTGGCAACATATTGGGTAGAATAACGGCACCTAGCGGATCCGATTGATAGAGAAAAACGGCACACTACCCTGGTCCATCCGATCAACATGCAAGCGGTGATGGCTAAGACGGTGCCGCCCACTAAAGGTCGTGTTGAAGATGCGAGTGACATTGAGGGATATGAAATAATTTATGCTAAGAACCTGCTAAGGAGTGCGCCTTCGTTGCATGACACGTGTTTAATAAACATATTCAGCTCATCTTAACGTTATTCAGCTCGTGCGTAATTTTCATTACTGTGTGTCAAACATTAGTTTCATGTACCAAATTGTTAAGGTATATACTGCTATTTACTTGCACCAAAAAAACACGTAGACGCTGGTATGGATTTTTTTCCTACATGTAAATCGTCCACCGTAATGATGAAAACGTGCGTTTTCAAGTACATGCCAACTAGTACTCTCAAGCAACAATCTGTAATACAGTTGACCAAGTATGTTATGTTATAGATCAGAGGAATTTTATGAGAGTCCACAGTTTGCTATGTGATTTCTCTAAGGAATCGGTAATTTACAATCATCTAATAAAAATAATAATTTAAGATGTTTTCCATTCTCCATCTTGAAAGTTGAAATACTTATTTCCTTTTAACTTCGTAAGATAAGAATGCATATAGTGATTGTTGTCACCGAAAGATGTACTGAAGCATCAAGAATATTGCACGGTTAGTAAAGCAATCAGTGATATAACAAAGAAAAAACAAGCTAGCTAGCACCGCATCTTCTTAGCATCGCGGTTAAAAGCAGCAGCAAGCTAGCAAGCATCGACGATGCTGTATGACTGCATCCTCTCAAAAGGCTGAAAATAAACCAGACTGATTTTGCTATCACTGGTACTTTTGGTTTTGAACCGATCGGACTAGATACAGTCACGAGAAAAATGAAGCAATGAAATACTGTATTCAGCTATATGAATTCCACTTCTAGCGTAGGATCCATCTATTTACGGTCTAGCATTTGAGATACAGGAGGACATTCCTGCTCATAAGGCAGAGCTTCTTCTTCACGGACAACTTCATCAAGAAGAAAATCGAAGTTCCCTGTCTCAATGTTCATCCCAAGGATGTCCTCGCCATAGGATTTCAGAAATAGAAGACCTGTGCTAGAACCAATTATCCTGAGCGGAGGTATTCTGATGATCGGTCGTGCTTCTATCTTTCCTGGCCCTGCTAATTCCCGCTGAAAGTTCCACCCCGCTGACGTGTGTATGTACACGCGGACCCCTCGCCCGGATACCACAGCAAGATAAAGCCCGCTGGCTGGACCTCGGCAAAGGATATGAGCCATTTTTGATGCCACATTTGGTGCTTCCTTTATCGAAGGTAGCTCCATAACTCCTGTGAATTAGCAATTCAGGTAGTGGGGAATGCAATAGATTCTGAAGCATAAACGAAGGTAGAATTCATTCACGCTAATTAGAAATCACTTACCAAGCTCTAAGCTTTCCACACGAACAGTGATTACTCTTTTGGTTGCTTGCAAAAAATGTAGTGTGCCGTCCATAAGTATAGAGCCAAGGCGAAGCATGTGCTTCCCTGGCATCCTGAACATTGTTTTATTCATCTCCCATTGACCGGACGCCGAGCTGTACGATAGAACCACTGATTCAGATTCTGGTACCTCCGACTTCATTTTAGAATCTGCTAAACCTGTTCTGGTAACAGTTTACCTGGCCATTACGCATCCGTATCATGCAATGGGACAGGTTTCTCGTATCTCAAGAGACGAGCCTCGGACGTCTTCCCCTCTCCCGCTACAGTAGAGAGGGGCGATTTTTTCGCCGCTCGCAGATCCACCTCGTCGCCGCCGATTCCGCTGATCCCTCGTCCTCCGCCGGCCGCTCCGGCGGCGGGAGGGCGGGGATCCCCGTTTCGCGTGTGTACATAGTGTAGGGTGTGTGAGTTTTCCGGCCTGCGGCGCCATGGAGGGATGGTTTCATCGGTGTTTTGGTGCAGGTGCTTCCTTCCTCTCGCGGCGGAGCTCGATGGAGATCTGCGGTGTCGCGCCTGCCCCTTCGCTCCCTGGGATCCCTAGATCCACTGGGAGTGCTACCCCCTCCCGGATCTGGCGTGGCGGTGGATCCGGGTTGACGATCTTGAAGTTGAAGATTTTCCAGGAAGACGAAGGAGAAGCAGCGGGAGCTGGATGGAGGCTCCATGGAGTTCGAGGTCCGGCGACTTCCCGTCCGCCAGGGGGCGTCTTTTGATCCAAGGCTTGAAGGAAGACGCGGCGGCGGCGCGCCACCGGCACGTTCTGCTCTTCGTCGGCATCTCCGGGTTGCAGAAAGACTGTATTGCTTTTTCGATCTTCTTCAAGTTTCTTTCTGTATTGTTCTTCCTGTAAGATCTTTGGTTTCCTCGCAAAAAAAAAAACCTGTTCTGGTAAGGATGATGATCCGACACTGATGACTACTATCTTCAGGCACAATTGCAGCAGTAACTAGCCTAACAGATGGATCCCTGAGTAGTGCATGCTGCGGTATTGATTGATAACGAGTCGCCCTGTCAAGTTTAGGATACAGTGGAGTCAACAATTCATAGAATGATACAACTGTGCCAACTCACAATACTGCAATGAGATCAATTCCAAAGATCACATTAAGTTCGAAGTATACCTTGCTTGAGGAAAGCATAAGTAGAGTTGCATTGTTGCTCGCGAGATCCCGGCTAACACGAGCAACTTCCCATCTCGCGAGTCCAGAATCTCAAAATATAGCCAGCCTTGACGAGTGTCGGCACTAGTCCATAGCTGCCTTATTGAAAGTGACGCTTTGAGGTAAACTTCTGGCAGGCTGCAGCATTCTAGATACCTCTAGCTCTCTGCTTCAGAGGCCTTATTAGCCTTCACGAAGACACCAAGCAAACGGCCAGTTCGCCCGGCGTTGAGGCGCACATGGCTCCTGAAGGCGTCAGAAGTGATTTGCTCACTTAAGTTTCTAGACACCGTTGCAAATCTAATCATCGTGTCCGGGCGAAGCCTGCTCATCACTTCGGTGGCTATGTCCTGGTAGGAAAACAGGTCGGTAAGGGGCGACGGTTGCTTGTCGCGGCCGGCGCCCAAGCTGCACACACCGCCGGGCTGGTTCCCTGATCGGCGTCTACGCTTTGATTTTGACGTCGAACCTTCCTCGCGGCGCGACGGCCCGACGATCCCATGCCCTACAACTACAAGAAACAAGAACGTCTCAACTCTCAATATCAAGAAGCTGTATCCAAGAAACAGAGAAACGCGAAGCAAGTGGATAAATGCCGGCAGAAGATTAGCAGCGACTTCGATCATTCAACATCATAATTAAAGAAACGCAATTTAATTAAGAACTCTCCCAAGAAGCTGTTCATCCGCCGTAGCATTCTTGCAGAACAGCCGAAGCGGATTGTAATTTCAAGAAGGACGCGGCGTCTCTCACCTCCGTGTAGGAGCGAGGGGTCCGGGATAGGCGTCGTATCGAGTGTCGCCGTCTTCCTCTCGGGGAGAACCGGCTCCTCGGGCTCGGCCTTGCAGTTGCTCATGTCGACGAGCGTGCCGAGGGAGCGGAAGCTGGCGAGCGGATTTCGTTTTGTCAGAAGGGAAAAGAAAGGGTTTCCTATTTGTTTTGTGTAACGAGACGTGCGATTTGTTTTTGTTTTATATAAAGGGAGTCATAGACGTTGGATTTTATTTGGGGATTTTGGGGAAAGGATTTCGAATTGGCTGATCGGGCTTAGGCCCAGTGGAAGTGGCCCATAGTAAAGGGTATAAACGAATTGGGAAGACTGTGTGTTCAGTTAGGGTGAATTCAATCTCGATCCGGTGCGTGGGGATGACGGCGGAGCAGCTGGTGCGGCCGGTGCCCGCCGTTGTTGTCTTCGTCGGCGCCAGGCACAGGCAAGTAACCATCCCACCGGCGTCCTCTAGATCTTGCCCCTCGATTTATAGATTAATTTGCTGTATTTTTGTTTGGGCTATTCCTCGACCGCGGCGGCGTAGGTGGGAGGCGCCACCGCCCACCGACGATGTCCGTCAAGGGGAGCAGCAGGGGTGGGTTCGTGCAGGGTCCCATGGGGGTGGGGATGCTAGCGGCCGGGGAGGAGAAGGACGGAGTGGTGGAGAAGCCGGAGGCGGTGATGGTGGAGGAGAAGGAGACTTGCGATGGTCGATACAGATTCATCCATAGATCATGATTTGTTATCATGACAAATGGAACTTGGGCCTGCTGTTGCCAATTTTCTACATGGTTCGAGCATTGACAAAATTCATGTCCCCTGTCAGACTTCTGGAACTTGCAGATGGGATGTTCTCAGAGTTAGAAAGTTGTGGATTGAACTGTTCAGTTGCATTTGCTCCTCTTGCTTTTGTATCTTTATATATTGCTGATATTGCCATGGAAGTTCTGTACGACTATCTACAACAAACTGACAACAGTTCAGAATCCTGTCGCTCATGGGGTTTGGAGATTCAAAATTCTGATATTGCCACCATGCAAGGATATCATGGCATTCTTCATTCTGCTACTAAACTGAATCTTGAATTTGCTGATGTCTGCTTGCTCAAAATGCTGATTCGTATTCATAATGCAGAGAACACTGAATATACTGCATTACACATGATGTTACCTACCATGGCCATCAATACTCCCCTTAGCATTCTTCATCACTGCATGGTTCCCACATCTAAGGTTAAAGCAAAATCTGTATGGTTGCTTTTGGAAGTAAGTCCTAAGCACATGAACTTTTTTGGCCAGATATTGATGAAAGTTCTTGAAAAAGAAGCTTATTTGCAAGGCATGGATTGTGATTCTAATTCTTCAAGGGCCCATGAGCATATACTTCTGTTACCTGCCGCCTTGTCATACATGAAGCATCACATTGATGGCCATATGCAGTGTGCTGAATTCCTTGAGCCAGTAGCGAACTTTTACTTTGAAATGCTATTGGGCGATGGTGGTTTACCACGTTGGAAAGGTTTTATTAGTACCAGCGTTTTTTAGGAAAATTTTAGCGACTTTAGACACGAATCAGTTCAAGATATGATGGATTATTTCAGTGACACTCTTTTGGGGAAGTCAGTTACCATGTTGCACAGTTGCACTACTACTTGCCTCTAAAAGAAATTTCCCGGAAGCAACGGTTGGAAAATAGTTGCTTCAGTTTGCCCACCATATTCTGACCTATTAGATTCTGATGTCAATGATATTAATCCTGACTCACACAATGGTATTCTGAGGCTTAGTAATGAACTGCTTGTGAAGATATCATTAATCAGGTTGTTGCTATATCCTCCCAGAAGATTGTTGGCCCATATTACATCCTCAGAGAGATTCCAAGAGAGTGAACAATGCTAAGCTGAATTTCATAAGCGTCTCGGTCAGAAATTTGGATTTAATACTCAGAAAATTCCCCCGGCTTGATGACTTATCCCACTCTGATAAGCAACAAATGGTCATCCGTTCTTTGGAATATATAGTTCTCAAGCACAATGCCAACATGACAGATAAAACACAGTGGGTGCAAGTGGATCTTGGCTTCAAGGTAAACCCACTATACAAGAGAAAAGGCCTCCTGGCAGGCCTAGAGTACAGAGAATTAGAGGGTTCCTTGAACCTGGCAGGAAGGTGGTGAAATGCAAGAGATGCAAGCAACCTGGTCACTTTGAAAAAACTTGCAAAGCCCCTCCTCCTAGATATCCTGAGTATATTGATGAGCAGCAGCCACAAGAGCATCAACAAGAGCAGCCAAAGGAGCATCAACAAGAGCAGCCACAGGAGCAGCGCACGGCTAGTAAAAAGGTGTAGTAACTTGTTTCATTCCTAACTAATTACTGATGCACATTTCCTAATTTTCTATGGGTTACATTGCAGGAAGCGATCTGTAGCTGAGGAGCAAGATGTGCAAGAAGACGAGCCTATAGCTAATTACAGGAGGTAACTTTTCTTATTCTAACAGTAGTTAATGAATGGTGCTTAAGATTGCTCCAATAATATTGTTCTCCGTGTATCTAAAGGAATAAGACTACACGTCTACACCAACCAAAAAACAAGTCTCCAGGAAAGAAGGCGACACCCGCAAAGAAGGCTACACCTGGGAAGAAGGTGACACCCATGAAGAAGGCGACAACCGCAAAGAAGGTGACACCAGGAAAGAAGACACCGGCGAAGAAGGCGACACCAGGAAAGAAGGCAACACCGGCGAAGAAGGCAACACCAGGAAAGAAGGCGACTCAGGCGAAGAAGAAGTCGCCGGTGAAGAAAAAGACTCCAGTGAAAAATGGTAAGAAAGAGAAACCTGAGATTGTTGCACCATCCACAAGTGACGCTGCTCTGAAGCAGCCTATTGGAACCAAGAGAAGCCTCATGTACTGGATTGGGGGCTAGTTAATGGTCCTCGTGCATGCTAAATATCTATGATGTTTTGTGATGGCCATTTGAACCTTGAGAATTAGAGAATTGCTGAATGTTTGATGGTCATTGAAACTGGAGCTCTGAACCTGATATGTTTCTGTACGCATTGAAACTGCTGAATGTTTGTGATGACAGTTGTAATCCATCAGGCTATGTTCCTGTACGCATGTGAAGCGTGAATGTACCTGATATTGAACTGCCTGATGTTCCTGTGTTTCTGCTCTGAACCTATCCAACTCCGAATCTGAATCTGATATGTCCTGTGTTACTGCTCGCATCTTATTTTAGCGCACTGAACGTTTATTTACGTATGTCAGTTATTTTCTACATGTCACAGTTTAATATCATGTTTTACCCAATTTTATCCCGTCACGATTTTATTGCATTTTTCCATTCTTTAATCCTTATACGGTGGGCCTCACACTGTGTACGTACATAAGGCAGAAATACTCATGTATAGTGGCCAGTGTATGGGTCAAAGTGGGCATAATGGCATCTAAGAAATGTACAGAGTTGCAGTGGCGTTTTTCGAAAGATGAAGGTTGCAGTGGCATTTCTCAAATAGCTGGAAATTGGAGTGACATCTATCTAATTAACCCTTTATCTAAACTTCATATCTTATATCACATTCATAATCTAGAAATTGTGGTCTTTTTGTATCATTATGTGTCTCTATATAACATTGTTCGTGCCCCACAATACATATGATCTTCTAGCTAATACCAATTGGCCGTTGAATAGCTCGATTATGTTTCTTTACCGTTCTAGGATTATCTTTCTACGTCACATTTTGTAATTCGTATTTTTTTTCAACTGTTCCACTCTAGGAGCCAAGCGAAGCTTGAAGTATTCACCTACTACCCGTTATGCATTTCCGGTGCTGTGATGTCACTGGATCTAAATTTGTGTTTGTTTGAGTGTGTGTGCTCAAACTGGAGTTAAACTTGTGTGTGTTTGTGCAAGACTAATTTGGTTGATCTACTATCTGGACCGGCTTATAATCTGGAGTTTTTACACTATTTTGGTTCTTCTACTTATGAAGAATTATAACTGTAATCTCTTGCAAATTAGCTGTATTTCAGCTAATGTCGTGTCAAATTTTCAACTCACTTCATTGATCAGTACAAGCTTCAGGTCCATTTGCATTTTCAACTAAAGTGTACAGACTTTACTTCATCACTGCAAGGCGCAAGCTTCAGGTCAGTTTGCATTTGAAGAGCATACAAGCTTCAGGTCCATTTGATCAGTACAAGCTTGCTGGTTGGTACAAGCTTATTTCAAACAAAAACATAATATTTATTCAAGATTATCTCAAACAAACACAGATTAGTACAAGCTTTGCTCAAAGACAAACACACTTTATTTCCAACATGGGTGTTCATTGATCGGTACAATCTTTTCTCAAACACAAGCTCTAGCAACAAGATTTTACATAACTTTCAGCACAACTACAAGCAGCAATACACACATCAGAAGCACAAAAATACCGCAGGTTACACCTGCAGCTACAATGTTGCCAATGATCTGCCTACTGTTGCTGTTTTCAACACACAATATCTGAGCATTATCTGCTGAATTCCACACAGCAACTGATAAACTTGTTCATCCTTTCATCTTCTGGCCATCATGGTTTGGATCAGCAAACTTGAAACTAGAACCGCCAACGTTCATTCAAAATTGATCTGCCACATACACCGCAACATGTATCAGCTCACCACAACAAGGTCCTTTCCTTCGTCGCCGTCGTCGCTGCTGCCTCCACCAACGCCGCCCTTGCCGTTGCTCGAAGAAGCAAGAGCTCCATCCAGCACCACTTCTCCGAGCCATGTTCTTCCTGCGAGCTGGCAAGGACGCGATGGCGCTTCTGAGGCGAGAAACAGGGGAGGGAAGGGGCGCAGCTATAGGACTTGCAGGGAGGCGTCGGTCGGAGCTGCGGGGTGCTCGAGGGAAGGCGGCGGCGGCGCCCTGGCCTGGGGTTCTTGTGTACGGGGTATAGGAGGGACGGTGGCAGTGGATTCTGCGGGGATGTACGGGGAGGAGTGGCGGAGATTGGGAGCTGCGGGGCGTGCCGGAGGGAAGGACAGCGGCGGCGGCGGCGCGCTCCCTAGGTTCGTGCGGGGCAGAGGAGAATAACGGGGGACTCAAGCTTGAGTGACTTTGTTCTTAAAAGTCACGGAATGACTTTGGTGTAATCTCAGCCTTTAAAAAATAATCCAACGGATACGGATAAGTTTATGCAAACAACTCAAAATCCGAAGTGCCCAGAAAAATATAAAAAATTCCAGTAAACGTTATATGTCGAATTATACATTCTGGAATAAATTATGTTTGTAGTTCCACACCAATTTTGAATTTGAAACAAGGTTTATTCACAAACGGTATGCCCAAATTTGATAAAACTTCCCAAGAATGTGTAATATAGCATATACGATTTACTGGAATTTTTTGAAAATTTTCTAGGCACTTTAAATTTTGAGTTTTAGTAATACATCAATCTATATCCGTTGGATTGCTTTTGAAAGGCTGAGATTGCACCGAAGTCCAACCGAGACTTTGATGCGCAAAGTCACCCAAGCTGCCTCCAAAAAAAAAGTACAACTCTCCGTAGGAATTATTTTGAAGATTCAAAATTTCAAAACAAAGTGTTTGTCTGAATTACAAACCATTTTTATGTTTGAACTCCTCGCATTGAGATCTTCAAAACTAAATCCAACGTTCATAGATTTTTGACAAACTTTATTTTTTGTACCCCGGGATGCAACACGGATGTACCCCCACGTGGAGCACATATGTAACCCAGTTGCAAAGCGGATGTCATGTGCATATGTACTCCCACATGCAGCACAGATGTATTGCCAACTTAATAATCAATGTTTTTATATGTTAGCAACCATATATTGTACAATAATGCTCTTTGATAAATAAGTGAGAATTTTATAAAAGCGACTATTTTTAATCATGGTAAACGTTTATACAAAAAGGAACATATTTCTGAATAAGAAATTTGAAAGTAACACGGAACAAAAATGTCAAACACTACAGATTCTATTAGCAAATCTATAAATTTAAATTAACTGAAAATAACAACATATTCGCTAGTCGTTCTTCCATTAGCAATGGCCAGACTTTCGAGCATTCGGTTTTTATTATGTCTCGTCTACCAAAAAAATGTTAATTGTTCTTTACAATTGTCAAATTTGTTCTTCTTTATGATTTTTTTTATTCTCCATGAAAACTATTTCTCGTGGTCAAAATTTGTTCTGTTTTAAAAAGGTTCATTTTTTATGAGGAATGATCCGTTTTTACTCAATAGTTTATGACAAAATCTTATCGTTTTGAGCATCCAGTGATTGTTTCCGCAAAATAATTTAGTACTTATCACAATTAGATTGATCTCGAAATATGGTCGATATCAAAAAAATAATCTAAATATTGATCAGAGACTCCTTTTTACAATTCCCCCCAAAAACACCGTCTAATAAAAGCCTAGGTTCTCCTCCCGATATCTGTAAACCCACGTATCCCTGGCGACCTCTGCATCCATCCTGTATCCACATTCGACCAAACGGCGGGGTTGCTTGTTGCGCGCAAGATCCTTGAGCGAGACGAAGACGTGCCGCCCCAGATTGTTTTCTTCCTCGTCCCTCTCCGAATAGTAGTAGCAGTAGTCGGAACCCGGTACAGACGGGTGGTCGAGAGGCAGCCCGAAGTGCTGGGTTATCTCCCTCACCGAGCGAGGCGAGCTACTAGGTATCTGTGTGTGGAATCCGTCAGTATGATTGGCACACCGCAAGGAGCATTCCTGACAGAGCACTCTCCGGCAGCAGCAGCCTGCGTACACCGCTCCTGGGCCTTGGCAGCCGCTGTTATCGCACGATCGGAATATGTACCTGGGCGTTCCGTCGTCGACGTTGCGCTCATTGCCAAGTGGCGGCGCGACATGGTCGGGCAGCTCGTCATCTTGGATCCGAACCAAGCTGTCATCAGACAACATAGGAAAGGCCTGGTTGTACCGGGGTAAATGCAGTTGTTCTAGTGAGTAGAAGGTGTCGAGGGTTCTTGTCCTGGTGTCATAGGAGCCCAAAGCTCGTCCTGTGTCGAGCAGGATCCTGCCACTTTTTCTATCCATCTCCAACGGCACTACCATGTCAGTTTTAAGCGAAAAGTTGGGCTGTTGGTCCAGGCAAATATTGTAAGCGTTAGACCATGTGCCATGTTCCCGCATCATCCATATCCGGAGCTCGTCTTCCTGGGCATTGGCGACGACGAGCGATACAACTCCTTCCAGCTCAACAAGAAACGGATCGCCTCCCAAGTCGCTGCACGGCAGTAGGCATGGCAAAATAGAGAATCCTCGGGTGGGGATGTCAAACGCCACGATGACGCGGTCTCGAGTTGCGCTCATCCAGTACAACGTCCCATCAACATGCGCCGGCGGCATGTCTGTCACCGGCCTTGGCGGTTCACCAACGCAGCTCCAGTACTCCACGCAGCTCGTCTTGACCATGCACACAAGAGCGCCTTGGTACTGGCTTATCTCAACCACCACGTGCTCCTGCGTCAGCCGATCGAACCCCAGCCCGACGCTTCTGCCGATGCCCACGCGTGGAAACTTGCCGGAGATTCCAACGCACCGGATGGAACCAGTGCTAGGGTTGCACAAGTAGTCGTCACTGCTGGTGCTTATCAGGTTGAGTCCGCGGCAGGCTTAGAGCACATGATCTTCCCCCCATTGGCACGCGTGTCGCAACAAGCTTCGGAAGGCCCAGTCAAGGTGTCCAACGGCGTGAAACAAAAGAATTTCTTTCGGAAACGGTTGTCTTCTGTGACCATCATGACCTTCCGCCGCCGGTTCTCCAACAAGTGTGACATAACAAACCTCTCGCTCTGAATAAGCGTCCTCCACCTCTTGCAAACGAGCGTGCATATGCCGAGTGATTTGAGGGGAAGGCGCAGAAGGATTTGGACCAGTGACCACTCTGCTTCCTTTTGTTGAGGGCTTTCCCCGCCTACACGGGCAAAGCTGTCCTCGTAGACACCGATCCGAAGGCCGGCCATGGCCTCCTCCTCCTTCTTGACGCCAACCGGAACGCTCAGCACCGTTTCGAAGTTCCCCGTTGACAGGTCGTAAGCATGCACCCTATGCTGGGATGTAGCTATCAGAATCTTCTCCGCCCCGCCTCCGAGGACGGTGAGGAACCGGGGGCTGTGCATATCACGTGCAACATCCGGCCTCAACACGACGCGGTAGTCGAGCGACCATGTGCTGGCACTGTAATCTCTGAGCGTCCATATTTCCAGCGTGCTCTCACCGTGCCGGAGATGGCGAAGGTCCCGGACCATGCACAGGGAGCCCTTGAGGTCAGCGAGGTGTAGGGGGACAGCCGGGGAGTGATCATCCAACACACAGTTCTCCATAATGTCCTCGGCTGCTGGTCCTGCGACCAGGCTGAAGGTCTCGTCGGCAACAGAGAAGCACAGGACCGCGACCCTGTAGTAAGGGTAACGTACGGTGTTGGGAAAGAGATCGGGAGCCAGGTCACAACCCTGTGGGTAGAGCTGCCAGTGCAAATATCCGTTGGCAAACGCAGGAGGAACCTTGGTCACTGATCCCTCGAAGATGGCGGCGTACTTCGCCGCATCAAGGAGACGCGGCGGTATGCCGCCGTAGGCCGGCCTCCACTGTTGGCTCGGGGTGCAGAGCGTGTAAACCTCACACCCGAGCTCGAAGATGTCTTGGTCCCCGTGATAAAAGAGTTTCACCACCTTGTACTCCTTGGTCCGATCGTCGTAGGCAAGGCCCGCGCTGGAGAGGCCGTGGTGTCGCCGCTGTGGCAGGCGCCTGAACTCAAAGGTGCTGACGTTGCACACCCAGTAGCCGAGAGAACGGGTGTCCGTCAGAAGCGTTAGGCCGTGGCACGGCTTGCTTGACACGACTAAGAAGTCGGGGCGAAGGCGGTCGATGGTAAATAGCGGGTCGGTGGCGCCATGGGCGCAGGAGTAGACGGCCGTGGCGCCTCTTGGCGACGCAGCCGACGGCGCGAAGAAGACCAACTTGGTCGCCCGAGCCTTCACCGCGTATTCCTTCTTGAAGCCGGGAGAAGAAAGCAGCGTGGCCCATGAGCGGCAGACGGCGTGGAAGCGGACGACGGCGTAGGCCGGCAGGCGCAACAGAATCTCTTCCATGATCTCGTACGGCAGGCACCGCGGTACCATCTTCCTTCTTTTGGACGTCATCCTTCGCTGCAGATATGGAGTTGCATCAGTGCCCGGCGTCTCTTGCGGTTAGGCTTGGCGGCCTCATGGATATATTACACGCGTGGGCGCCCTTCTGATCCTATTCGGAGACTACTTAGTCGTTGCTCCGTTCGTTCGTAGCAATGACGTACGTACGTACAACACATACCGACATACGGCTGCTGTGGCCTGAATCGAAACTAGAAGCACGACACGAGTCCGATGCTAGCACGATACCTTTCGACTGATCTTTTCCTAAACGAATTCTGTCGAGTATGGCGATCCCATTAGTTCACCGTCGGGAAACCATAATCGAGCCGGACACAAAAACCCCATCCGGCCCATGGCCAATCTGACGCGAATCTCAGCAAAGCACGTATCCTGCGGTAGAGACGAGTGCGATCAGGCCAACCCGATCTTTCCCCTACTCGATTGCGTATATTTCATAGACACGACTATGCATGTGGCGTTCTACCTTTGGCAATGCTGTAGGCGGACTTGTCTAGCTTGCGCGTGCGCAACCCTCGCACGGTTACCGACCGCCGCACGTGCGGTTGTTGGAAGGACAAGACCGCTGCGCCCCCGCCACCGACATCGGCTGAACCGCTTGCCTCCGCCACCCGCGACCGCCTCGCCTCGCCGCCCTGCTCCAACCGCGGCTCCGCCGGTCGGCCATCGCCCCCGGCCATCCCTCTAAACCCCCCGCACACCGGAGTTTGTCGCCGACGAGCACCCTACCCCCACCCCCTTGTTAAGTCTCGTGTCGCCGTCGCCTTCTCCGCCCAAGCTCCGCAGCAGCGTCGCCGGCGTCGGCTCGGCTTGAGATTTCTTCCTCGAGGTCACCTTCTCCGTCGTGCGTCCGCATCCGCGGCGCACTCCATCCTCACCAGCCGTGTTCTCCGACGCAGCTCCGCAGCGACGTCGTCGGCGCCAGCCCGTCCTGGCCACATCTCTGCTGCGATGGCGTGCCCTGCGAGAGGAAGGATATGGGGAAAAGGAGAGGAAGAAGATGGGTGGGTGGGACACACCCACGTGCTCCGCGTCCCCCGCGTTGTGCGTTGTTGCGGCAACCGCGCAAGCAAACAGCTCGCGCGACAGCTAGCCGTTTCGGCCGTTAGGCACTAGCTAGGTTCGCACAGGATCAATGGCTCGTGACGTCTTTTTCCTCTAGTAAAGTATGCATGCCAAAAAAAATGATGATGTCATCACATATTAAATGCAAAACTTGAAAAGTAATGCCAATACCATCGGGCATTTTTGTTTTTTGCATGCATGCTACAAAATTCTTGTGACCGTCATACGCCCTATGCTTAGCCCTAACCATAGGGCGGCTGGAACATGATCACGCCCTAAAAATATCATGAACACGGGAGTAACTCCACCAGCACTGGGTGAGTAACTCTACTAGTACCGTGTGGCTAACTATAGTACTACTGTGAGAATAGTTATTGTTGGAAGAGTTGGCTATGGTGTGTAATTCCATGGTATGGGGGTGGAGATCTGAGTCATTTCATGGATGAATTAAGTTGCACTTCCACCTTGCAAAGGTGGGTCTTTCTTCTAGAAAATCCTACCTTTTTTAACCCGTCGGAGGAGGAGCTCCACGGTTTTTAAATAGAGTAGTGAGACACTAGGAATTCACCCAGACGGGTTATTGAACCCTGGTGGGCTGGGTGCACCACCGCAGTCTTAACCACCCGGCTACTACCCGGTTCTCCCTACCGTTTCTTAACAACCTCCATGAAAAAAAGATTATCAAAATCTCTTCTATAAGCTGGAATGGATGTGTCCATGTCATCATTTAAGGACCAGTCAACTTGTAAATAGCTCACGTAAAAAAAAACTTATAAATAGCTCTAGATTATACTGCTGAAATTACAGGTAAAGAATAAATGGAATTTGTCTTCATAAGTCCTACATAACTCACAATGTGTGTCCTTTGTGACATTCTAATGTCTCCTTTTGAGCATGTCCCTAGTGTTTAACCTATCTGAGAGCTGCAACCAGGCATGCTTTTTTGTTTTCATAATACAAGCCGACTTCCATATCCATTTATAAACTGCAGGGCTGTTAGGCGAGCATGGATTAGACTAAAGTACTTGAAAGACTTGAATGAATCTCCCCATTGATAGCTTCAAACATCTTTGCTAGGGATTAAAGGGTTGCTGGCTAGGCCATCTCTCGGAAAGCAAAACTCCTCATATGCTTGAGCTAAGAGTGGCCAATAGAACAAATATGCCAAATATGTGGTCCCATAAACCTCAGCAGCAAACAGCCTATTGGCCAAAACAAATGAGAATAGTCTACGACACTTGTGGCATTGACAAACCTAAAAAGTCCCATCGAGCTGACCAAAACAGGAATGTGTTCCTAGAGCCAGCTTTGACCACTTTCACTTCTCTCTATTTTCTCCAAGATGAATATATCTCGCCACCAACACTAGTAGGAAAACAGTTTCTGTGGCGCACCAAAAAACAATTCGGTGGCGCACGGTGGGTGCGCCACAGAATTGTCGCCACTAATTTTTTTCTGTGGCACATATGGTGGGTGCGCCACATAATTCTCACATTTCTGTGGCACCCGCACTATATGCATCACAGAATTCTCAAAAAATGCAAAAAAAAAAAAATCAGGAAAAACAAAAAATGAAATAATATGAAAAATCCTAAATATTTGGATTTTTTTAATTGTTGACTTCCCGCTATGTCACCCATCCTCAAATTGCTCCAACCAAAGCACGCTTAACTTCTAAGTTCTATTCAATCCAGCTACCCTTATGCTACTCAAGTTCTTATTGATATATGTATCATATGAAACTACTAAACGTATATGCGTGGAATGTGTTATATATGTGTGTTTTTAAATTCCAAAAGTTTCAAAAATCACAAAAAAATCAATAAATAAAAAAATCGAGGTATTTTTTTCCCTCTCACGCATGTCTACTATCACCTTTTCAGTTTTGCAAAAAAGAAAAGAAAATGATAAATTCTTCAATAAATAAAATCCTTTGAGATATAGTTAGGTTTTAGTGTTTAGTTCAATAGAAATTTTGAAATACAAATTTTGACATTTTTGCGAAAAACTAGAAAAAAATAAAACATCCATAAATTTTGCATACGACGTCGAAAAAAGGCGTTTAATATCTCAAAAAACTCGTAAGAAAAAAGGAGCTCGATTTCACCCGGGATTACCCGTTGAACTTTTCTTAGATTCGGGAAATTCAAAAAAGTAAAAAGTTATTTCAAAAAGAAGATTTTTTCTACAAAATTAAAACATTAAAATATTCAACAAATTCAATTTTTTTTGGAAAATAAGTTTTTGGGTTTTTGAGATTATTTTGAATTATTTTGATTTTTTGAATTTTTTTGGCTTTCTATGGCGCATATACAATATGCGCCACAGAAAGTCATTTTTGTGGCTCACCACCTACATGCGCCAAAGAAATGTGGCTTTCTATGGCGCATTTGGTTTTCACGCGCCACACAATTCTAAACTTTTTTTGGCGCACGCAAAACAATGTGCCATCACAGAAATATTTCTGTGGCGCATGGCAATTTGGTGCGCTACAGGATGTTGTTCCACCTATAAGCCTTTTTTACTAGTGCAAAAAGAACCTACCCGATTTTGTGAATGAGGTACCACATCCGAGTAATATGCATTACACACAAGATGTACCCAAGGTATTGTATCCTTATTGTAGAATTTATCCAATGTTTCATCAATAATGCATCATTCTTTTAACTGAAATTTACAATAACCAAACCACCATTTGATTTGGGCTTGTAGATTATTTTCCACGCTGCCAGACTGCTTTGGCCCATCTTTATTCCTGCAAGGACATTGTCTTAATATTATGTCCAATTGCTTAATCAAGCTAGGAGGTAATTTGAGGGATAAAAGGAAGTATATTGGTTTATAACACAGAGCAGAGGTCACAAGATGCAACCAAGCCCTTGAGATAGGAAATTGGATGTCGAATTTAGTCTCCTACGTCGCTTATCCACTAAAGGCAACAAATCTTTGCTGTAATGCCTTGTGGTACCAAGCGGCAGACCTGGATAGGGGAAAGGCATGGTGACAACCTGACATCCCAAAGCTTGAGCAAGCTCATTAGACAATGTATCAGTAGTATTGATAGGGACAATTTCAGATTTCTGGTAGTTGACAGTGAGACCTATCTAACATGGAAAATTTATGTAATAAATCTTTCAAGGTGCTTATCTAACCCATTTCAGCTACCATAATGAGAAGTGTGACATCAACATACTGAAATATATATTTTTCGATAAAGAGCATATATTAATATCGCGAAGCTACCAATTACACCTAGCATCTGCAACAACACATTGTCTCAGAACACGGATGCACACATCTCAGAAAAAGAAGAAGAATTACAAAAAGGAAGAGTCCCGGTATAGTGGTCTGTTCCTTGTAATAGGAGGCCTAACACCACCAAAACAGTACCAGAAGAACTTCTTCAAAAACGATGCCTCCAAGAAGGGAACAACGCAATAACGTCGTCGTCACCCTGATCGTAGATCATAGGTTTTCACCCTGAAGAAAGTATACACTCGCAAAAACAATGCCTTCAAAAGAAGAATTGCCAGACACAACCAATTAAAGCCATATCTTGGGTTTTCACCCTGAATGTTTAGACTCTGAATTTATCTTATGCTGTTGCCCTACTTTTCGCTACCGCTGCTCCAAGTTACAAATCACCAAGCCAATCCCACATCGCCATCAGGATTCGAACCACCATTACTAGTCTTCAAATCTGGCCCTCCATGCCATTCTCCGCATTCTGACTTCACCATGGAACAAAATGGCATGTCCACGATGGCAACTTCAGAGCTTTGCAACGCTTTCTCTGAAACCAAACAGTCAGAAAAAACATGGACGCGCGCGACCGAATCGTCTCCCAGTATAAAATGAGTAGACTGAACGAGCGAACGAGAAGAGATAGAGTTTACTTCTAGTCCACACACTATAGTTCCTTTTGTTGCGCTATTTTTTAGGCTTCTCCATCCCGTCGACCATGTCGACGGCTTCCCGAGAGAGGAGGCCTCCGGAACCCCGTTCGTTGAGATCCTGCACCTGGAGATGGGCGATAAGGTTTTGAGGAACGTCTCGCACGACTGCTCACTTCTCTCCGACTCCAACTGCGTCGATAGAACGACTCCGACAGAGTTGACTCCAACACCAAAGTCGAATGTACATCTACGTCCTCTTCATCGTCATGGTGGACAACAACAATGTTGTGGTGAGACCTTTCCAATCAACAGTGTTTTTTGTTAATTAAACTTATCCAAAAATTTCCTAATACTTCAACATACTCTTTTGATAGAAATCAATGAGGGAGGACTCATATGCCCTGTTCAGCGTTGTTGTTTTCTTCGACGAGCGCAAATCGACACAGAGCATGCCGGCTCTTGCCGCCACGATGACCGATCTATAGAGATTGCGAGTGTTCTATTTGTCCGTACGACGAGCTCCTGCCGAGGTATTTGTTGTTGTTTTATGGTGATCCAAATTCGTATGTACTGATAAAGACCAGCTTGTTATGTAGGAGAGCGCAGCACCTCGGAGTCAGAAGACCATCATACTCGTAGGCCCATCCGGTATGCACGGGGAGGGTGCGGGTCCTCGCGGTACGATACAGATCGTTTCTGAGTTGGACAACGACCGACTTAGGGTTTTGCCCACTATAAATACATTTTTTAAGCCATCGGTTGGGGTAAACCATACATTGTAAACCCACGGCATTTGTAAACTCACCCGATATAATGAAGTATTGCTGGCTGGCGTCCGTGGTTTTTTCCTTTCCTTTGTTTGAAAAGGTTTTCCACGTTAAATCTTGTTGAATATATAAGCAATTTAGCAGTAGATTTAATCCATGAAAGCAGTAAACAGTTTAAGACTAGAATAACTAGAATTAAACTAATCATGCGATCTACTAAAACAGTAGATAACCAGATTGAATCTAGAGCAACTACAATAAGCAGAAACTCCAGCAGCATATCAAACAGGAAGATCAAGAAGACATACGGTGCAGCGGCAGCAGCTCTGTTGACGTCGCCCATGTCGTCGATGAAGAGATTGGCGATGTCGGGGAAGAAGTCGTCGTTGGGGAAGAATTTGAAGCCAGTAGTCGCGCGAGTGCGCTCCCCAAAAACCTGATTGCCCTCTCCCGTACAGGATCGCAAGAGGCAGGGTTCCGGAGGCCTACTGTCCCTTCAACCGATGCACGCCGGAAGACGGGATGGAGAAGACTTGAAAGACGGCGGCGCAAGGTTCTGGAACTAGGGCGGCAAGCTACCATGTGTTGCACGTAGTGGTGGCTAGGGTTCGCACGGCCAATATATATAGCGCAGGTCGGGTAGGACGTGGGCGCAGCCGCACGGTCGAGTCGGTAACAGCCCCACGATCCAAAGGAATCGGAAATGGCTCAGTAATTAACGTGTCCGTTAATTATGATTAATGACTCATTAAGTTTTCCTAAACATCAAAAATAACTCGGCTCGGCGAGATTCCCGCAACCCGCAACGCGTCGTGACGTGTCGAGGCGTGGCGTGGCGAGGCGAGCGAGGAGGAGCGCGTGTGTGTGGAGCACTGATACGTCTCCAACGTATCTATAATTTCTTATGTTCCATGCTAGTTTTATACCAATAGCTACATGTTTTATTCACACTTCATAGCATTTTTATGCATTTTCTGGGACTAACCTATTAACAAGATGTCACAGTGCCAGTTCCTGTTTCTGCTGTTTTTGGTTTCAGAAAAGCTGTTCTGGAAATATCCCCGGAATCGGACGAAACAAAATCCCAGATGCCTATTTTCCCGACACGTTCACGAAGTCCGAAGGAGAGACGAAGGGGGGCGGCAGGGCGCCGTCCCCACACCGTGGCGCGGGTGGGCCCCCTGCCGCGCCACCCTATGGGGAGCGGGCCCTGCGCCTCCACCGACATTGCCCCTTCGCCTATTTATTCCCCCAGACGCGAAAACCCTAAAACACCGAGCCATTATTTCAGAAAACATCCTCTGCCGCCGTCGCCGTCAACCCTAACTTGGGGGGTTCTGAAGTTCTCCTCCGGCACCCTTCCGGAGAGGGGAATCATCACCGGAGGGCTCTACATCGCCATGCCTGCCTCCGGAGCGATGCGTGAGTAGTTCATCTCTGTACTACGGGTCCATACAGTAGCTAGATGGTTGTCTTCTCCTTTTGTGCCATCATGTTTAGATCTTGTGAGCTGCCTATCATGATCAAGATCATATTATTGTAATGCTACATGTTGTGTTTGCTGGGATCCGATGGATATTGAATACTATGTCAAGTTGATTATTGATCTATCATATATGTGTTGTTTATGATCTTGCATGCTCTCCGTTATTAGTGTAGGCTCTGGCCAAGTTTATGCTTGTAACTCTAAGAGGGAGTATTTATGCTAGATATTAGGTTCATGCCTCCATTTAATCTGGGACAATGATAGAAAGTTCTAAGGTTGTGGATGTGCTGTTGCTACTAGGGGTAAAAAGCAATGCTTTGTCTAAGGATATTAGTGTTGTTTACATTATGCACCATACTTAATGCAATTGTCTGTTGCTTGCAACTTAATACTAGAAGGGGTGCGGATGCTAACCTGAAGGTGGACTATTTAGGCACAGATGCATGCTGGATGGCGGTTGTGTACTTTGTCGTAATGCCCAAGTGAATCTCATAGTGATCATCATGACATGTCTATGCATGT